>JAEIFV010000257.1:0-387820 GCA_018904265.1 Lordiphosa collinella
AAACAAAAAACGTGTTAAGCCATCGGAAACAGATCCGAAAACGATGCGAAAATGAATCACTGATCGCTCAGTTTGTGGCAGTAAAAGTTTCGTATTCGATAGCTTGTAAATGATGCGTTTGCGAGCCTTTTGCGATATCTTTACGGCCTTTTTCTGATAAACGCAACAACAAATCGCATTTACTGAAAGGTTTTGTCATTTTGCCGGCTGCAAAACGCACTGCAGAGAGAGACAAAATTGGAAAAATGTTCGGCAATTGCCTGCTCTAATGTTTCTCCGCATATACTCGTTTTTAAGGTACATGTCTAGTTTCAGCAGCCCAAAAGTAAGGGTTTACGAAAAAATTTATTACTCGAAAAGTTTACCACATATCGACTAGCGGTTTTTTTTGTTCGATAGATAATTGATCAAGCTAACTTTTAAAAATTTTTTGTAGTTGTTGTTGCAGCGGTTGATGTTGTAGCCCGCTTCAAAGTCGACCCATTTTTAAAAACATAGGTGCCTGGTGCGTCAGATTTCCAGAGAACGCGTCATCGGATAAAAAAAAATTTAAATGAGGTTTTGTTGGGAATTGATGTGGTTATGGTCGGAACTAGGATATCTGGGATCGGTCTATATATAGGGGAGTAAAGGGGTTCTCAAAAGTCAAAATTTCGAAAATTGAGCCTATTTTTACCCTTAAAATGGCCCTAACTCCGCTATTTATAGACCGATCAAAAATATCCTAGTTCCGACCATAGCGACAGGTAATTACGAGCAATTTAAAAAAACTATAAGAAAATCGGTCAACAAATGGCCTCGCAATCTGACGCACCAGGGTGAAAAAAAGTGGTTCCGAGATAATCGCATTTAAAGTTTCGACAACATTTTTCTCTAAAATAGAAAAAAAAATTTGTAGGGTTTTAGGCATCGATTAGTTGCATCTGGCTATTAAGCTTTCACGAAAAATGTTTCAATTCGGAAATGGTTGGAAAATGAGATGTTGAAATGGAAAATTGAAAAAGACATGTACCTTAAGACCGCTATGATATGATAGTTTGGCGGGACTTTTGTCGTTGCTAACTACTTTCCGCCCTTCTTTGTCATGTTCATTTTTGTGTATCATTTTTCACCCGCATATCACTCGTTTTTAAGCCCGCTTATGATAGTTTTGCGAGACTTTTGCCAACGCTCGCAGATTTGTCTCGTTTGTAAGGCCGCTTACGAACATTCTACTATAGTTTCGTTTTACTATCGTTCTCTGGTCCACTGGGAGCGGAAGTTTTGTACTCGTTAACTCGAAAATGATGCGTTTGCGAGCCTTTTGCGATATCTTTAACGGGCCTTTTCTGATATTGTTTACGCTTCCCCGCATATCACTCATTTTTAAGCCCGCTTATGATAGTTTTGCAAGACTTTTGTCAAGGCTCGCAGATTTGTCTCGTTTGTAAGTCTGTTTACGAACATTCTACGATAGTTTCGTTTTACTATGGTTCTCTGGTCCACTGGGTAAAGCGATGAACAAAAGTTTGCTTGCAAAATTGCATCCAAACAGTAGTTTCTTGCTGTTATAAATGAAACTCTTTTTGTTTAGTTTCGAACAACAAAGCCGTGTGACTGTTTTTACGACCTTTTTACTTAGTAAACCTGCAGGTTTTAGGCAATTATGGAAAATTATCTGATGAAAAAACCCCCTAAAATGGTGAGAAATTCTAGGGAAAACATTGCACTTTGCTGATCAGTAAAAGAAATATATAAGTAAGTTTGCATACATACACAAACCCACCCAAACAAAAGAAAGAAAAATGTTTAATTTTTTTTTGGTTTTTTTTTTTGGCAACAATTTGCGACGTCGATGTCTTCTGCGAGCATTTTCAAGGTCGTCGTGGTGAGCAAAAATATTGTTTTCTTTGCTCGAGAAGACAAAGCAGCGCCTAAGGTAACAAACAAACAGTCAAAACCGAAAAGCTGGCAACACGTGGTTCCAGTCACGCCCGCCCCGCTCTGACGTTATATTGCAGTTTTTTTTGCTATTATTTTTTTTGGCTATTTTTAGAACAATCCTCTCTGGCACGGTGCGTATGTGAGAGTTGCAATAGCACTTTACAATCTCCGCCCAATCTCCCACCAGTCAGCCGCCCAGTTTAAATGCGTCAGCGACTTCTTTGTGTTGTGTTGCCCCTGCCAACGTGCGCCAAGTCGCGTTGCCAGCAGCAGCAGCAGCAGCAAAGCAGAGAAACAATTGCAAAAATTGGTTAACTTTTTAACAAAACGGTGAGAAATTCAGACAAATGGTATATAATAGAGGGAAGTGAAGAGAAGAGAAGGTTGAGTGTATATAAAATAGAGTCCCCGAGAGACTTTTTGAGAGCAATTAAAAGGCATACAGAAATGCATTTAACTAGCAGCTAGGCAGACACAGAGTGGCACACAATAAGCCATAAAACCTATTAAATGTGGCTAATCATAGTGATCATTTAAGAGATTTTGTGAATTTTTTTCCTGGAAAGGCAAAGCCAAACATTGACTTTGACTTTGTTTAAAACTAGAAATCAGATATAGATATATTTTAGTTACGGTTTATAATGGGAAGAAGTTACAGATTACTTGTTCGAGGTTTGATTAGATCAGCCCAAAATAGCCCCATTTGAAACATCCATTTTGATTATAAAAATAATTGGGGAAAGTTTACTTCGGCTCGGCCGAAGTTTTGTATACCCTTGCAGCTTCCATTGAAAACAAAAAAGTTTTTCTAACTAAGACTACTTTTTAGACCTTACTTTTCTATGGGATCTATACTATATAGATGTCTGATTTCGACCAAACTTGGTGAAATTATGGAAAAGCATAATAAACTGTTAATTTCGAGACGTTAATTTGGAGGCGATCCCATTTAAAACTAAAAAGTTTTTCTCACTAGAACTTCTTTTTCGACCGATCATTCATACTGCAGCTATATGCTATAGTTATCCGATTTTGACAAAACTTTGTAGAAATATGTTAAAGTATATGAAATAAGAATATGCCAATAAAAAGGAACGTTTCCATTAAAAACAAAAAAGTTTTTCTCACTAGAACTAGTTTTTCGACCGATCGTTCTATGGGAGCTATATGTTATAGTCATCCGATTTCGACCAAACTTTGTAGAATTATGTAAAAGTATATAAAATAAGTGTATGCCAATGATAAGGACGTTTTCATTAAAAACAAAAAAGTTTTTCTCACTAGAACTAGTTTTTCGACCGATCGTTCCTATGGCAGCTATATGCTATAGTCATCCGACTACGACCAAACTTAGTGAAATCATGGGAAAGGATGGTAAACTAAGAAATACGTACTTTTGAGGCGTTTCCATTAAAAACAAAAAAGTTTTTCTCACTAAGACTAGTTTTTCAACCGATCGTTCCTTTGACAGTTGTATGCTATAGTCATCCGATCCGGACGGTTCCGACAAATGTGCAGCGTATTTGTACCAAAAGACTTCGTGCAAAGTTTGGTGACGATAGCTTTAAAACTGACGGAGAAGATAGCATAAAAACAGACCGACGGACAGACGGACAAGGCTAAATGAACTCAGCTCGTCATGCTGATCAAGAATATATATACTTTATGTGGTCGGAGATGCTTCCTTCAATGCGTTACAAACATCCGCACAATTTCATAATGCCCTCCGCAAGGGTATAAAAACTCTCAACATGCTCAAGTACGGCCTCCAGTGACAGTAACGGTGTGACCGTTTTCTTCGAAGAAGTAGGCCCCGACAATGCAGCGTGATGAAACTGAACACCACACTGTGACACGAAGTGAATTCAATTCCGTCTCATGGAGTATCTGTGAGTTGGAAGCACTCCATTAACATCTTCACTGATGGCTCTAAGCTCGACGAACAAGTAGGAGGGGGAGTCTTTTCCTCCAACCTAAATTTGAACTTATCTTTCCGCCTTCCTGATCACTGTAGCGTGTACCAAGCGGAGGTGGTGGCCATCCAGGAAGCAGCCACCTACCTTAGCACACTACCGATCAGAGAAGGAAACGTCTTCATATACACCAGGGACAGGCAGATTGCTATCTCGCGTGCATAGGAAAAGTCTGAAAGCAGCGCTGCTCAAACACACATAGTATAAGCTGTACAAGCGCCGCTGCGTTGCTTGCTTTCCTACGCCGCGACGCAGTCGTTGCTTCTGAAATTGAGAGCAATTCTTGAGCTGCTCTCACACACACCAATGCAAAAATGTAAATGTATTTTTTTCCTGCCTCTGATATACACAGACAGTCAAGCCGCCCCTATAGCCCTTGACTCATATACCAACACTAAACCGCTTACTGAATGCCGCTCATCTCTAAGGCCCGATTTCTCAAAAGTTCCGGTTGGCCAACCACCGGTCAAATTTGTTCCACCAGTTGACAAGCGGTCAAGTGATATGGCTTTCTCAACAGCAGTTTCATCCGATATCGATAAGTTCTTATCGCTGCGTTAGGGTGACCAGACACGGTCATCAAATTAGGTATTTTTTAGGGATTTTTTAATGTTATTGAATGCTGCTGGTAATATTTTTGCGAAAAACTTATTAAAATTGATTGCGATGAATCAAAAGCAATACCTGGGGACACTTGTTTACCTGCAGGGCTTATCAAAGGAACGCTGACTACGCAGAAGTCAGCTGCAGTGATAAGGAAGTTGCCACACGCATAAGAACGCTGCACCGCCAAGTCCTGCTAACAATCCAAGTCACAACAAATTGATTCGCAAATGAAGTCAAGGCTTTAACTTTATCTCTAATCCTAGCTAAATTATTTTACATGAAGATTTTGTCAACCCGAATCATTGAACAAATGTGGCATCATACAGATCAGTTAAGTAATTAGGCCTCTTCCTGTACTCTCTTGCATTTTTTATACGTTGCTCTGCCTCTTCAAACTCTTCAAACATTGTCATTGCGTGGAGTTGAAAAAATTCGTTTATTCATAAACATTTTGTGGCAGCAAACAATGAAATAATCAAATCAAATGTTGGAGCCAGCTGTTTGTATACCGATAATTCCATCGGCTATGAACTCGCGGTTAACTTTAACCAGTGCTCGAGCAGCGGTTAAGTCTGTTCCTCCGGTTGCGCCACACACAGCATGAGATACGCAAATTCGGTTAAACTGCCTGTCAAGTTGACTAATCGCACATTGAGAAATCGGGCCTAAATGAGATAGCACGAGACTTCAGTATACACCTTATATGGGTGCCTGGACATCGCAACATAGTCTGCGGACAAACTAGACAGAATAGGTACCACCATCGAGTTCCCTTTCAGAGAAGATCACGATAGGGATGCCTATGGCAACAATCAAGCTTCACACTAAAGCTGATACACTTCGTCTCGCTGTGAACCGGTGGAAAAACCTTTCCTCCTGTGCATTAACGAGGCTCACGTGGCCAACATTCAACCTGAAGCGTACCAACACGCTTTAACGTCATAAAAGGGAACACATAGGGACCATAACGGGTCACTGCCTTATCGGCAGACACGCAGCGTGCCTAGGCGTCACTCACCATGACTTCTGTAGAAGCTGCAAGTACGAAGAAGAGGAGGAAACTGTGCAACACCTTCTCTGCCATTGCCCAGCCTTGAGTAGAAGAAGACTTAGGACACTCGGTCAATCTCTCCTACTCAACCTCTCGGAGACATCCGGGCTAAAGATCCCAGCTCTACTCAAATTCATTCTGTCCACACAATGGTTCAGTAACGAGGACCCGCCTCAGTAGCATAAAAAGGGTTAACAGGGAAATCATATGGCATCGCAGTGGTCCCTTAGAGGCCTAAGTGGGAGGGCGACTTGTCGCTCTCAGCCATCGCTACCTAACCTATCATGAATGAAGAAATTGCCCAATTTATAAACGAATCCGCCATAGATGTTTCGGAAAACAAACCCTAAGACATGACGAAATAGTCAAAGTTTTGAATGGAGTAGATGATGAAAATTGGAAAAACTTAGTTTGTTCGTTACTGATGCTCTTAAATATAGAAATTTAATTATAAATGGTGATTTTTTAGCTATTATCTTTTTGGCAACACTGGTTTAAACAGCTCACGCACGTATCGTGTCTTAATTCACTGTCAAACATCTTCAGTTTGGTCTATAATTTAACCATGAATCGTCTTACAAACGAACAACGCTTGCAAATTATTGAATTTTATTATCAAAATGCGTGCTCTTTTAACAAAGTTCATCGCGCGTTTCTTCCATTTTATGGTCAGTTTAATCGACCCACTGAAGCGGCTATTCGGGCTATTGTGACTAAATTTTGCACCATTAAACCACTAACACGCTTACGTAGAGTGCGAACTGAAGAAAATATCCCGTTCGCAGCAATTGGGCCTCTGTTACTCAACAACGTGGAACATTTTGCGGAAGGATTTAGGTGTGAAGCCTTTGAAAATACAGCTGGTGCAAGAATTGAAGCCGAACGACCTAACGCAACGTAGAATTTTTGGTGAATGGGCTCTTGGAAAGTTGGCCGAAGATCCACTTTTTTACCGAAAAATTGTGTTCAGCGACGAAGCTCATTTTTGGCTCAATGGGTACGTAAATAAGCAGAATTGTCGATTTTGGAGTAAATATCAGCCAGAAGCATTGCAAGAGCTACCAATGCATCCAGAAAAAGTCACAGTTTGGTGCGGTTTATGGGCTGGTGGCATCATTGGACCGTACTTCTTCAAAGATGATGCGAATCGTAACGTAACTGTGAATGGTGAGCGCTACCGTGAGATGATATCCAACTTTTTTTGCCCAAAATGCAAGAGCTTGACTTGCATGACATGTGGTTTCAACAAGACGGTGCCACATGCCACACAGCACGCGCAACAATGGACTTATTGAGAGGCGAGTTCGGTGAACATTTTATTTCACGTTCGGGACCGGTCAATTGGCCGCTTAGATCGTGTGATTTAACGCCTTTAGACTATTTTTTGTGGGGCTATGTTAAAGCTCATTTCTATACAGACAAGCCCGCTTCAATTGACGCATTGGAAGACAACATTGAAGCATTTATTCGTGAGATACCGGCCGAAATGTTGGAAAGAGTATGCCAAAATTGGACTAAGCGGTTGGACCATTTGAGGCGCAGTCACGGTCAACATTTGCATGAAATAATCTTCAAACATTAAATTATATGGACCGTACTATCGATTCAAATAAAGATTTCATGCATTTTTCTGAATTTTATGTGTTTTTTTTTAAACTTTCCTATAGCTCTTAAAAAATCACCCTTTATAAGCCCAAAGAACAACGACTATGACGTAATCATTTATTTGCCGGTCAGTTTTCCATTCTTGTTCCAGTGTGCACTGTGCGAACGTCCAGTATGTAAATTCGTCAAACAGAAAATCATATCTCGTGAGATGAAAATAAGCAAAAACAACATGTCGCGCATCATTAAACGTGACTTGGGACTCAGTTCATACAAGAGACACACCGGCCACTTGCTCACAAAAGCATTCAAACAAAAAAGCATTGCGTCGCCAGTGCGCGAACAATACCCACACACGAATTCAGTTTACTGACGATACAATTTTTACCATTGAACGATAGTGTATGCTGAGTCATCAAAACAAGCCTTCGAACTCATTCCGGAGAGGTCACCATCCGGCTTATGTGATGGTTTGGTGGCGAGTCGCCTATGATGAGGTCACCAAGCTCCATTTGTGTGAAAAAGGAGTCAAAACAACGGTGAAAGCGTATCAATCCGACGTTTTGGAAAAGGTTGTGAAGCCTCTCAACACGTCATTATTTCCAAACAAGCCGTGGACCTTTCAACAAGACTCCGCTCCCGCTCACTAGGCAAAAACGACTCAAATATGGCTAAAAAACCATGTACCGTACTTCATTTCTATGAATGATTGGACCAGACCTGAATCCATTGGACTACAAACTGAGGTCCGCCGTTCTCGAGGCTATAACTTGCTCTTCTCAACACCCAAATATTGGTTGTGTTCAGCGGAATAACTTGCACCGTGATCAATTATACATTTCCAATGATCTTCCTGCTGAACTCCACTGATACGGGATCATGATAGAGGAGCATGAATCGAGGAAATATCATGATACTTTTAATGCATCAATTTTGAGAACAATCAGATGAAAGATAACGTTGTTATAAGCAATCGAAGACTAGCCAAGAGATAAGTCCATATTTAAAAGCCGAGAGAGAGAGAGAGAGAAAGAGAGGTCCTGAGCACTATATACACACATACACTTGTAGCTTTTCTGAATATTGAAAACCAATTAGTGACCCTCATCACCTGATCGATCCATAATAAACACATTCAAACACAAACAAACAAACAAAATCAAACAAAAAACCAAAAATACACAGAAAATGCAGTCGTCGGCGCTGTTTGCGGCGCTCGGCGCTGCGGTTGATTAGTATTAGTTCATACTTGGGATGACCTTGAAAAAGTTTACTAACATTTCGCTCGTTTCGCTGTCGCCTTTTGCCTGTCGCTGCCTTCTTTTCTATTTTAAATGTTGTTTTGTTTGCCAGCTGATTAGGGGGATGCCCCCCCTCCGTAAGCCCTCCCGCCAGCAAGCTGAGGCAAATTAGAAGCCTTTTTTTAACAGACGCACACACACACACACACACACATGGCAAAGAGAGAGTATTTCTAGGTTATGGTCAAGGCAACGGACTACGACGCAGATTTGAAGGCTAAGCACACATACACGCACGTACATGCATGCATACCGCAAGCATAGGAAGAGAGAGAGAAATTTAATTTGTTCTTCGCTTTGCTGCTTTCATTTGTTTACGCGGACTGGGCCATGTGACGCCTCCCGCACGCAGTCCCAAAAAGCCCCAAAAGAAAAGCACACAAAGAAAGAAAGAAAGAGGCAAACTAAAACTTGCTCTTGTTGATTAGAAACCATCCAAAAAAGCAACAGCAGCGCAGCAGCAGCCAAAGCCGCAGCCTAAGCCGCTGCACAGTAGCTCGTATGGTCAAATACTTCAGCTAAAATCGAGGCATCTCGGTGTCCCGTATATCTTTTTCGGTTGGATTCAAATCTTTCTAAGCCACTTTGATTAGCAAATCCAATTCTGGATATGTAAACTAAATATTGAATTCTGTCGAATCTCGAATTTAAAAATTTAAAGCATGAATCTACGAGACATGAATCTACGAGACAAGCTATTTTCCGTACTTTTGAAGTAACGGCAGTTAATAAAAAATTCTAAAAACTTATTTCTGTTCTAGGAACGCTCTTAATTCCGCCGAATCTCAGTCCTTAGAGCATGTTCTTAAGGATAACGTCCCGAATTTTGCTTAAATCGGTTCGGCAAGCTTTTTTTTCGTACTTTGATAGGTAAGGTAAGTTCGAAAAGTGGCCAAAATGGGATTATTGTTCAAGGATCGTTCCTAATTTCTCTGAGTTTCAAGCTTTAGGACACTTCTTAAGTGTAAAGACTCGGTTTGCACTTGAATCAGAGCAGAAAGGTATTGTTTCAAAAACGCATTCTGTTCTAGGATCGCTCATGATGCCTCCGAATCTCAACCATTCGAGATTTTCTGTTTACATTGGTCGATGGACCCAATTTTCCACCACTCTGGCACACATTTCTACCGGAACGTTGGCAATTTCGCGTTGGATGTAGTCTATAAGCTCGTCTAAATATGCTGTCTTGTTGGCAGAGACGAGTGACTTGATAAAGACCCTTAAAAAGAAATCCAATGGTGGTAGATCGCTTAAATGAGGCGGCCATTCGACCGGACCATTTCTCGAGATAATTTGTCGAAAAACAATTTTTTCAATAAATCGATTGTGACACTTGCTGTTTGGCTATTGGCACCGCCTTGTTGAAACCACATATTCTTAATGTCATGTTCATCATCACAACATCACAATTTTAAAAGTTTTCCAATTTAAATTTGAAATCCATCACCAGTTTTCACATAAACGAGCCCACTGTGCGCCGGCACCAGCCTCATCAGCAGCAAAAGCAGCGGCAAAGGCAGCACCATTAGCAGCGGGCGCAGCGATAAAAGTCTGTTGAACTTTTTGGCGAAAAGTGGATTCTACAAATTTGTATTTATTTTTATTTGGGGTTAGCAAAAACAAACTTGAAATTTCTGTTTTAAATTCAAAACAAACAACAACAGTTACTAATCTCCCGCTCTGTCTCTCTCCGTCTTTCTCTCTATTGTCATTTCTATTGACAGCACACGTCAGCGGCGAGCCGCCAAGAATTTGCACGTGTAAGATTTGCGCCTATTGCAGGCTTAGCCTTAACACAAAAGCCGCTTACAGATGTGGCAAGGTTTTTTTTAACATAAATCAGTATATTATTTTCGGTCTTTGTTTTACCTTTTTCTGAAGTGTTTGTTGTTGTTGTTTTAATGCTGAATAGTTGGTCGTGTGGTGGGTTTATGAACTCGAAAAAAAAAGTTGTTTTAACAAGTTGGTTGTTGCTTTTTGTACGAAAACGATAATCACGACGCGCACTTTTAATATTACTAATCTTCTTGTTGTTGTTGCTTTTTTTGCCAATGATTGTTGTTGCCGCTGCTGAGCTTTGATAGTTTTGACAGTGTGTACACATCAAAAAAAAGTTATTCATATTAGAGATGAGTCAATTATAAATCGTGATTGCAAAGTTACTGTTAGTTTTATAGGCTATTTACACTAGGAGTTCGTTATGCGTTAATAGCTAACAACTAGCTTTTTTCTATACAAAAATAGCTGTTTTTTGGCTACTAACGCTGCGTCTAGTGTAACACAACATTTAAGCTTCTGAATTTTAAAGTCGTTATATATTTTAAACAAAGCATCCCAAAATTTTGCAAATTGTATGGATGCTGTTATAGAGATGAGCTTTTAATAAAACGAACATATGTACTACAATTCTAGTATTGTTGAATTGAGAAATATTAAACAGAAAAAAAAAACAAACTATATAAACATTCTATATGAGAAATGCGTTCAATCACAAGTATCTGAAAACCTTACCTCAACTCTCTTATAAATAATAGCTGTGATATATATAAACTTTTCCGTTAAAAACCGCTGGCTCGAAATTGATTTTAAGCCCATGGTTTCTTGGGAAAAGTTTCTTAGAATTTATCGTAGATTGCGTTTTTGCTATACCCCCGGCTGGTAAAAAAATTTGACCTACCCTAATGGACAATAACAAAATCGGATGAGGCGGCAATTGGCGTGTTCGAGGAAAAGTTCTTCGGAGGATTTATGGACCTCTAAAAGTCGGCGACAAATTTCGCATCCGAATGAATCACGAACTGTACAAGCTCTATGGGGACACTAAGCTTGTCCAGCGCACAAAAAAAAACAGCGGCTGCGCTGGATAGGAAACGGGTGTACAGTCGGCATGCGAACGAGTTAGGAGGCACGCCCGGGCCGGGTCGAATGGGTTAATTGGCTGGGATGTTTAACACGTTGAGACATTCAAAAGGAAATGCTAGCTTGTGTATAAATATCTCCGTTTAAGATCAATATCCATGGCATCGTTTCAAATTCAAATACATTCACCGCCTATATGTCTCAACTATCGCTGTTAAGACACAGTCACTGTTACCGTGTGTTGCTCATCTCTAGCCCCTAAAAATATTTGCCTCAGGTGGTGACACTGGGTATAAGTGTGACCAAACTGCACAAAAACCATCGCCCTCGTCGCCGGGTTTTGGCAGCAGTTCGCTTGGAATTTGCAATCTAATTGCATTGTCATTACTTGAATTAAGCATAATTAAATCAGCATAACAGATAAATGAAGTTGGCAAGAGGTAAATAAACAAAAAAAAACAACACACACACAAATACGAAGACAGCGGGCGACATGGCAGCCGGCAAGGGACCCACCACAACAAAAACAACAACAGCCGCAAATGGTGACTGAAAAGCAGAAAAGCGACCACAAAACCGTTACCAAAACTCAACAATGATCAATTCTTGCAGGTGTCAGCAGCAGCAGTTGGTGTGGCCAACCCATTGAGGCCATACACCGCGGACTTCAACTCTTCGAGCTGGAACACCAGGGCCCCGTGCAACCCAGTGGCATGCACCGGGTCATGTACAAACATCCCATACGCGAGTCGGCCAATGAGCCGCCACGCCCCTTCAAAGCGGCCCCCAAATGGGATTGTGAACATGTCCGTTTGCCCTGCGCCCAGGAGAGTAAATATCCGCGGGAGAATGCCGATGGCTCAACCGAAATAGATTCACGCTGGGAAATGATTGAGCGTGCCCTCCTACGACCCATTTCCTCCAGCAAACAACTGCAGGCGGCTATTCTGTCGTACAACACCACCTACAAGGGTCAATGGAACTTCCGGGCACTGCACAAACTGTTTGGCGACGAGCTGGACGAGAGCGAGACGCGCGTCTTCTTCGAGGATCTGTTGCCGCGCATTGTACGTCTGGCCCTGCGGCTGCCGGAGCTGGTGCAGGCACCGTTGCCGCTGCTGAAGCAGCAACAGACCTCAGCCCTGACACTTAGTCAACAGCAAATCTCATGCCTCCTGGCCAATGCCTTCCTCTGCACCTATCCCAGACGGAATACGCTGAAACGCAAGTCGGAATATAGCAATTTTCCGGATATTAATTTTAATAGGTAAGCCATGACGGTTTTTCAATCTTAAAGATTGAACCAAAAGTTATAGTTATAGCTGTTTGCTTCACAGCGTTGGTCTCCGATAAGTTTTTTTCCACACGGTTTTTTCATGCGGCATCGCTTTTCGATGACGTGGTTCTTGTTCCTTTCGAATAAAAAAAAGAGCAAATTCTTCGCAACTCATTTGGGAATTTAATTTCGTCAGAAGCTCTGCCTTCACCAGTTCGACTCTCATTCGAATCGGTCCAAACAGTCTTCAACCAGCGATAATGCGTCACTTCGCTTTATCAAACTTGGTACTGATAACGATTGAGTGGCGACGTTAGGTCCTACCAACAAAATACACGCAAAATTTAAATGCTCTCATTTCGCTCTCAGAAAACCCGAGCAGCATTGTGAGTTGAGAGAGGACAGCCGAACGCAATGCGCCGCTCAATTTGCAGGCGTAGCGTGGCGCTAGAAAATCACCAAAAACAACAAAAGAACATACAAAAAAGTTTTTCTAACTAAGACTACTTTTCAGACTATACTTTTCTATGACAGCTATACAATATAGATGTCCGATTTCGACCAAATTTGGTGGAGTCATGGAGAAGCATAGTAAACTAAGAAATACGAAGTTTTTCTCACTAAAACTAGTTTTTCGACGGATCGTTCATATGGCAGCTATATGCTATAGTCATCTAAGTTCCGCCGAATCTCAGTTCTTAGAGCATGTTCTTAAGGATAACGTCCCGGATTTTGCTTAAATCGGTTCGGCATGCTTTTTTTTCGAACTTTGATAGGTAAGGTAAGTTCGAAAAGTGGCCAAAATGGGATTATTGTTCAAGGATCGTTCCTAATTTCTCTGAGTCTGAAGCTTTAGGACACTTCTTAAGTGTAAAGACTCGGTTTGCACTTGAATCAGAGCAGAAAGGTATTGTTTTTTAAACTAATGAAGGTAAGGCGGTACGAAAAAGTTTCAAAAACGCATTTCTGTTCTAGGATCGCTCATGATTCCTCCGAATCTCAACCATTCGAGATTGTACTTATGGATAACGTCCCAAATTTTTGCTTAAATCTATTTGGAAAGTTATTTTTCCGGACTTTGAAAGTAAGGCAATTCGAAAAGTTGCCAAAATGGCATTTCTGTTCAAGGATCGTTCCTAATTTCTCCGAGTCTCAAGCTTTAAGACCCTTCTTAAGTGTAAAGTCCCGGTTCCGGTATATCTTCCCAACTATCGAATGTAAGGCTGTCCGAAAACGTTACAAAAATTCATTTTTGTTATTGGATCGACCTTAATTTCGCCTCATGTCAACTCTTTAAGATCTTCCTTGAGTATATCGTCGCGACTTACCCTTAAATCTACTCAGAAAGTTATATTTTCGGTCTTTTAAAGTTGCGGCAAATCCAAAATGATGTCAAAAGCTTGTTTTTGTGAAAGAATCACCCTTAATTCAGCAGATTCCTTTTTAATGATACGGTCCGTTTTTTCCCCCTTAAATCTGTACGACAAGCTACCTTATAGAACTTCTAAAGTTACGACAAGTCCGATATGATAACAAAAACTTCTAATTGTTCAAAGATCGTTCTTAATTCCACCAAATCTTGACCCACTAAGGCCGTTCTTAAGTCTAAAACTTAGAAATTTACTTAAATTTACTCAAAAAGTTAATTTTTGGTACGCAAGTTTGCAAAACCTTCTTATAGGTGTCCTTTACTAAAGGGTTGTCAATTAGGGACATAACACCCAAATAAATTGTGGGTGTTTTCATTCAAACAATTAAGAATGAAATTCGATTTCGGTCAATTTTCTGTTTACATTGGTCGATCGACTCAATTTTCCTCCACTCTGGCACACATTTCGACCGGAACGTTGGCAATTTCGCGTTGGATGTAGTCTATAAGCTCGTCTAAATATGCTGTCTTGTTGGCAGAGACCGGAACCTTTTTGCTAAAAAGTTCACATCGTTCATATGGCAGCTATATGCTATAGTCATCCGATCCGGCCGGTTTGGGGAATATAGAAGAGTGGGTTAAAGAGGGGATGTCGAGTCCCCTAGGTCCAGCTCCAGAAAGGCTGCGCATTTCACAGTGTGGGTCCATAAGTGGCTGGGAGTTAAAGTTCTTCGGGCGTATGGGCAATTGAAGAGTTGGCGGGTGTCGTGCGCGCTTCCCTTACACCTTGGGCATTCATCTGCAACTTCCGAATTTATCCTAGCTAAATAGCTGTTTAGAAAGCAGGAATAGTCTGATCTTAGTTGGGCGAGAGTAGTTCTTGAGGTTCTGGGAAGTGATTCCTCTGCCACGCTGATTGGTGGCGGGCGACCTTCAAGCACTATGTTGTTTTTCAGCCCGTGAGTCGCACGTTCAACTTTGAGCCTGTGGATTTCCTCTTTCCCTTTTTGGGCTGACAGCTTGTTGGCGTTATGCGTCAGCAGAGCCACTTCAGGCAGAAAGATTCTGACGTCTTGCCTGATTGTGCGTCTCGGGAGAGGGACCTTAAGCGAGGTGGGTTTCCTCGTGAAGGTGATTTTCGTGGGTCATAGAATGACATCCTGTGACCGTCATTAGAGCAGCATTCTGCACTCGCAGTAATATTCCCCATTGGGTGTCACTGACTGCTGGTGAACATGCTGGAGCAGCGTAGTCAGTGAGGGTTCGGCCTGCTTTGTATCCTTACCCCAGGAACTCCCAGAGATAGCCTTCAGTGACCTGTTTTTCTCTCTCGTCTTGCGAGCGGTGTTCTCGGTGTGCTTTGCGAAGAAAAAGAGGTTATCGAACGTCACACGCAATATTTTTGGGTACTTGTTCGTGGGAATTGTTTTTCCATCCACAATGGGTTTTGACTATCTTAGTCCACGTTGTAAAGATGGTAGCTGTGGACTTTTCGGGAGATTTATTTATTTATTTATTTGGTTAACAATGATCTGCTAACTTAGGCTAAATTTATATAAACATAATACGAAAAGTAATTGGATTACAAGTTGGATGATTCAAGGTGATGGAAAATTTCATTAAATATAAAGATAAGTGACTTTTCAAATGAAAAAATGAAGTGAAGGGAATTATAATTAGAGCATACGACCCGAAAAGGTTCATGTAGGGCGTAGTTGGACCTGCAGACTGACAAGCGTAGTGGCCGAAATGTGCGAGTAAACCTCGAGGGAACTGTTAAGTTTATTGAAGAGAGAAGCGCTTGAGAATCAACCAATCCGAGAAGAAGCTTGTGCACAAATAGGACACCATTGCATATTCTGCGGTGATGCAAAGATTGAAGATTGATTAATTTTAACCTTGATCGATATGAAGGTAAAAGCCTGCTAGAGTCCCAATTCAGATTGCGAAGAGCGAAAATTAAAAATTGTTTCTGAACGGATTCGATAAGCGATTGCTGTTCTTTGTACTGAGGGCCCCATACACTAGAGCAGTATTCCAAAATAGGTCGTACTAAGGATATGAACAAGGTTTTCGTTGTGTAGGGGTCGTCAAACTCTTTAGACCAGTGCTTAATAAATGCCAATACTCCTTTGGCTTTATTTACTGTGGCGGCGATGTGAGTGTTAAAACACAATTTCTGGTCAAACAGTACACCAAGATCCTTTACATGAGATATTCGGTCTAAGACTTGATTTCCTATTGAATATGAGACAATATGGGGAGAGCTACGGTAAAAAGTCATCATTTGGCATTTAGAATGGTTAAGGAAAAGAAGGTTATTTAAACACCAATTCTGAAGTTCGTTAAGGTCTAACTGTAGGTGAGTATGCTAGAACCACTCCGAGTAAGGAAGGCAGATTTTAACGTCATCTGCGTACATAAATACTGTTGAGTGCGATATAACTTGAGGGAGGTCATTTACAAAAAGTATGAAAAGCAACGGGCCTAGATGACTACCCTGCGGGACACCTGAAGTTACGTTCACAACTGCTGACAGAACATTATTAAACAGCACTCGTTGAGTTCGATTAGATAAGTACGACGAGATCCAATATAATAGGTTAGGAGGGAAGCCGTATAGCGACAGTTTGTGGATAAGAAGAGCATGATTAACAGAATCGAAGGCCTTACTAAAATCAGTAAAGACAACATCGGTTTGAGAGCCGGACTGAAAACTACGATTTATCAGTGATGCGAAGGAGATATGAGGTTGCTACAGAGATGCTGCAACTGCAAGGTGATCAGCTCCTCGAACAATTTTGGAATGGCAGAAAGCTTAGCAATGCCTCGATAATTCTCAACATCCGATCTAGACCCTTTTTTGTGAAGTGGGATAATATATGATTCGTTCCATATCAGTGGAAGACAAGACTGTTTTAAAGACAGGTTATAACGATATGTAATGGGTGAGCATAAAGATTCAGCACAGTTCCTAATAATACAGCTTGGGACATTGTCAGGGCCAGCTGAGAAAGATAAATCAGTCGTTGATAGACTATGACAAACATCACTTTCTTCAAAAAAGTTAAGAAAAATATTGTTCGCGTGCGGTATAGGGTACGGATATGGAGTAGAGTAGAGATAAAGCTAGGTTTCTTTTAGCTATTTAAGTGTCGTTTAGTTGTTGTGTCTTGGTTTTTGAGATTGTGGTATGGTTTGGTTTGCACCTTCTATGATTTATTTAACGATGTTTGCTGTCTCTTGGTTAATGTTTGTGCTGATAGGTCTTTCGTTGGAGAGTTTTTCTGTGAGTTCATTGAATAGGTGCCTTGAGAGACTCATAGACGCCTATCTTAGTTAATCTATAAACCCCTCTTACTTGTAACATGCGTACAGCAAGGGACAGACTACTGAAACCGCGCTTCTCTTATTCTCTTGTTTGATTTGGCTTTTGCGCGTGCAAACCAACTGACCAACAATGATGTATTGGTTGTTTTTCTTTGTGAGTATTTGTGAGTGCTCTGCCCTATACTACTTTTGGGCTTGTCTGCTCTAGTAGCATTTCTCGACATGGAGGGTGCCCTTCAATAACGTCGGACCAAATGCCATCAGCTGTGCCTTGGCAAATGTGGGAGCGGATATGCCTCTGAATGGATTCGTTGACCAACTGCTAACCGTTATGGCTCACAGTTTTGTAAGCAGAGGCACTCCGCAAGGAGGTGTACTGTCTCCGCTACTATGGATCGTGACAGTTAACCAACTGCTATGGCAGAAGACTTCGTTTCAACACCTCTTTCGAATGTCGTCACCAAAATTCTAAAATATCAGACTCGAAGGACCTAAAACTGAGCAAATTGAACAACTGAACCCCCGCTTGATTTTCGCTTTCTGTCTAACCCATTTCTCCTTTTCCCTCTTCCAGACTCTTTCAAGCCACTGGACCAGCTGTTTTGGAAAAACTCAAATGCATTTTCCATTATTTTCGACGCGTGTGTCCCACGGAACGGGATGCCAGCAATGTGCCCACTGGATGTGTGACTTTTGTACGTCGCAGTGGCAAACCGGAGAATCAAGTCAATTGGTCTCAAAGCTTAGCTCCGTTGGGCAACATACCGTTGCACATCGATGCCAGTGGCACCATTGAGGATCAGGGTGTGGGGCTGCTGCAAGTGGACTTTGCTAACAAATTTCTGGGAGGCGGTGTACTTAGTTGGGGTTGCGTACAGGAGGAGATACGTTTTGTCATCTGCCCGGAATTGTTGGTGGGAAAGCTATTCGCCGAGAGCATGCGTCCATTTGAGGCTTTAATCATGCTGGGAGCGGAGCGTTATAGCAACTATACAGGCTATGCGGATACCTTTGCCTGGGCGGGCAATCATGACGATCAAACGCCCAGAGATAGCTCACGACGACGTCAGACGGCCATAGTGGCCATCGATGCGTTGCGTTTCCAACAGACTAGTCATCAATATCGCGAGGATCTGATGGAAAGGGAGCTGAACAAGGCTCATATAGGATTTATGCACTGGATGTCTACACCAGCGCCGGGCGTGGCCACAGGCAACTGGGGTTGCGGCGCTTTTGGAGGGGATCCACACTTGAAGGCTTTGCTGCAGTTGATGGTGTGCGCACAGCTGGGTAGACCCTTGGCGTATTACACATTTGGTAATCAGGAGCTGAGAGATGATTTGCATGGCATGTGGCAATTGTTTCGTGGCCAGGGCACCACCGTGCAGCAACTGTGGACGCTGCTGCGTCGCTTTAAATACGACGAGAAAGCGAATTTATATGAATATCTACGCAAGGAGCTACTGAAAACTAATAATCCTGCACCAGCCAAAGAGAGTTTTAAGGCCTTGCAGTTAGCTGATGATGACTCAGCTGAGGAGGAGGAAGAGGAGCTAGAGCTGGAACCGGAGGAGGAGAAAGAGCAAGAGCATAATGACTTTGTGGTCGACATTGATGATGATACTGAGGAGGAGGAAACCAATGCCTTAATGAAGGCAGCCAGTCTGGAGGCACACAACGCTGAGAGCAACAGCAGCAACAGTAACAGCAATTCGGCTGCTGCTGCCCAGACTAAGATTAAAACCGCCTCACGTCAATTGACCCTGCTGGAGATGCTGGATAATCACTATGAACAGGGTCAGCAGGGCAATGCCTCCAAGCGTCCCAGACCAACTTCAACACATGCCACTAGCAAATCGAATGCGGCCAAAAGCCGCAAGGAGGAGAGTCTCGATGAAACGGAGGCCAGCAGCACAAGTGGCCAAAATCTGCACTAGAAATGTATTTTTATTATATATTTTATGAAATGAACAGAGACGGAATCAAAGAGCGAGCGAGAAGAAAATTAGCTGGCATTACCAACCGTTTTGCTCCCGGCTATAACACACTTGGCTTCAGTTTTAAGCTTTACCCACTTATTGTAACATATTTAGCATTATTTAATCTTGAAAGTTTGTAGAACAAAAGCTGTTAAAAACTCATATACTTTTAGTAGACGTACACGTAAATCTCCGCATTAATCTGTTACACTATATCTACCTGCATAGTCCCCCTTCCCCTTGGATATATACGTAAGAAACCATTGTCCAATATTAATCAAATTTTAAACTCCAGATCTGACGCAACCAAATGAAAGTTTTTGATTTGTTTTTAGGGGGGAAAAAGAGTAACAATTTTAATGGATGGAAAGGAATGATATGTAACGTACGGTTTCACGCAGTCCTAGCGGTTGATTCTCTACCTCAAAAGCATCAAAAGATCTTGGGGGCAGTACGTAAAAATACTGCTCAGAATAGAGTATTTACGCTGGATAGGATTTATACCTTAAAGCAGACATGCCCATAAGCCGACCACATAAAGTATATATATTCTTGATCAGCATGACGAGCTTCGTTTTTTTTTCCTTTTTGTCCGTCTGTTCCTTTGTTTTTCCATGCTATCTCCTCCGTCAGTCTTAAAGCTATCCTGACCAAACTTTGCACGAAGTCTTTGGTACAAATACGCTGCACATTTGTCGGAACCGGCCGGATCGGATGACTATGGCATATAGCTGCCATAGGAACGATCGGTCAAAAAACTAGTTTTAGTGAATCAAAAATTTTAAATTCAAAATGAACATTTTAGTTTGTTATGCTTTTCCAAGATTCTACTAAATTTGGTCGAAATCGGACTTCTATGTCAGAGAACTGCAACGAGCCGTCGTGTTCAATCGCTCAGCGCTCAAGGCTTGTCAGACTCGAGAGTATTGCCCTTACTCATACTCAAGTTGATTCAGCTCTTCGGCCGCGAGTCGACGCAAAGCCCCTTGTTACAAAATCGAATTTCTGTAGCGAGCCGTCATGAATAAAGTTCGTTCGGTACAAATACTCGCGATTACTCCTAGTTTCGGCCGTGAGTCACCGCGAGTACTTGTTGCCGAAGTCAAAGATCTGCTGCAAGCACACAAATAACAACAATTTGAGAGAGCAAATTGCCGCCTCATCCGTTGATGAGAATGTCTTGAACTGCTTGCTTGCAAGAGTTATTCTTCTTCGGATCTCCAGACTGATGTTGTTGTCGCTGGTAATCATCGTTCCGAGGTAGACAAAGTCCTTTACAACGTTAAAGTTGTACTCTCCCATTGCAACAGATTGTCCAAGACGCGTTGGCTCACTGCGCGCAGAGACTAGAAACTTCGTCTTTTCCTCATTTACCCGCTAAGCCCATAAGTTTTGACTGCTTCTCAATCTCTGAAAACGCCTTGCTTACCGCCCGTTTCGATTTGCCGATAATGTTAATGTCGCCCTTGCAATTTGCTTTTCTAAATAAGAAAAGCTTTTCGGACCTTACTTTTCTATGGGAGCTATACTATATAGATGTCCGATTTCGATCTAACTTAGTGCAATCATGGAAAAGCATAACAAACTGTTAAATACGAAATTTGGAGGCGATCCCAATAAAAGCAAAAAAGTTTTTCTCACTAGAACTTCTTTTCGATCGGTCATTCATACTGCAGCTATATGCTATAGTCATCCGATTTTGACCAAAGCTTGTAGAATTATGTGAAAGCACAACAAATAAATAAATGCCAAGTTTTAAGACATTTCCATTGAAAACAAAAAAGTTTTCCTAACTAAGACTACTTTTCCGACTAAACTTCTCCATGTCAGCTATACTAAATAGATGTCCGATTTCTACCAAACTTAGTGAAATCATTGGAAAGGATAGTAAACTAAGTAAAATGAAGTTTAGAGACCTTTCCATTAGGATGTTTTCTCACTCAGACTAGTTTTTCGACCGATCGTTCCTATGACAGCTAAATGCTATAGTCATCCGATCCGGCCGGTTCCGACAAATGTGCAGCGTATTTGTTCCAAAAGACTTCGTGCAAAGTTTGGTGAGGATAGCTTTCAAACTAACGGAGGAGAAAGCATAGAAACAGACAGACGGACGGATGGACAGACGGGACAGGGCTAAATCAACTCGTCGTGCTGATCAAGAATATATATACTTTATGTGGTCGGAGATGCTTCCTTCAATGCTTTACACAAAATCCGCCTAATTTAATAATACCCTTTGCAGGGTATAAAAATCGGAATCAAAAGTTAATTATTGGATCATGAAATTCGCATTTGGATTAAGAATTGGCATTCTTAAAGTACATTTGACATCGAACATTCTTGATCCAAGCAAGAAATTCTCTATTTCTTATCTGTTCGTAATACACCAATAAATTAACATTTTTTGTTTTAAAATTTTTTTTTTGTGGGTGAGCCCCCCAAAAGCGAGTCCTAGATCCGCGCCTGCTTAGCAAAAGCTGTCAGTCCAGTTGAATGTACGCCGTACCTTATATAATTGTATCATGATTACCCTCATCGAATTGTAACGCTCCAACGAGCTCCATATGTCCTGGCTAATGCTATGCCGCCCAACACATACAAATAACGATCTGGCACAGCCACACCCATTTCCATTCCATTACTTAGTGACTGGAATTGAGACATTCGGTTAAAGACTTATAAAATATTCTCTATTAAGACCTAATCAAATCCGGTAAATGTCTTGTGGTTTTGGTGCAGACTCCAACTATATTGAACAGACCTTCAAAACTGACCACTCCCATACTAAATCGTGGCTGCGGCATGCTTCATATTAATTTCCAGAGATTCTGCTCCGGATCAGAGCAAGCCATAGAGCAGCCAATGTCATCACCTATCCAGCCACCAACAGCAAACAGATTCCCATCCATGGTTCAGAGTCCAAACTCACAGCGTGGTACAATCATAGGCGCAATGGGTTGCCACACATCATTCTGGGGATCATAAACCTCCCCATTGGCGTAGATTTGAGAGCCTCGCTCTCCACCAACCACATACTTAGATCTTGCCATTCAGGGCCGACACACCGGGCAGTATACGTCCATTCACGTCAGAAAATGTCAAATTTGGCCACCGTCTCGAAAATGCAATCGGCCAAGTTCTAAGTGCGTGGCGTATCCCGATGTGATCCACAAATTATGTAGATATTCTTCTTGGCCAGTTGGCGGGGACAGATGCGCAAGGGAACCAGCTGACCCCCCTTAGAGGCAATATCCCGACAAATGGAACGTCCATGTCGCGGCAGTCATCTTTAAGAGCCTTATCGATGACTTTAACGGGCACAAGAGCCATCCTCACATGCGAAGGAATATTGAAGACAATGTCTTCAAGACATTGCAACGACGTTGCGTCACATCATGTTTCATGCAACGCGCAGCATTTCCAAGTTCAGCTGAATTTACAATTTATTATTTAGTTGGGCCGAAATCCCGGCGGTACTGCAATACCGGGCCAACCCGCGACAGAGGTGGAGCAAGCCCCTAGCACTCCGTCTGTTTCCAAAAATTAGTTTAACATTTGTTGTTCTCCAATGGAGAAACTATCAGATGTTAAGCTGATAAGAACAGATACTACACTTTGATCTTAGCCATAAGGCCGAGAAGCGATAACTAGACACAGCAAATCAACTGCCACTCGATTAGTGAAGTGCTAGAACCTGTTGGGAATTTTAAAATGACAAATTGTCTGCCATACCAGACATTTTTATTGCCTACTTTAGGGTATCCTTGTTCTATACATTGATTGAGCAAGTATGCATTTGTACATTTTGTGACTTACAATTCCCAACTGGTTCAAGCATTGTCTGCATCGAAAGGCTTGGATTTGGTGGTTGTTAAATCACTCTGGCTTCTCTTCAGTTGTCGAATAAATCTTTCGCCTTTTACTAAAGATTTCCGTGGAGAGGGGCACTCTAATGAGTCTAAACTAAATTTTTAGTAGTGCCTGGCGACTTCGGTTGCCGGGCCAATTGATAATACATTACCATAGAACATAGGAGGAAAGAGAAGTTGTGCTTGTTTTTAATAAAAAAAAAAATATGTAAACAATTCGGCTTTGGCATAACTTACAAAAGCTGGATAGTTTTTAGATTTATTAATTTTAGAATCTTTGTACCATTTATTATTTAGTGACGTTTTCTCATGTTTCTATTTTTGCAAATCTAGGTGGGTTTGATGAATTTGCACCGCTCTTTTGCACCCACCTGGATTGCCAGAAACAGAAAACTGACTCTAATTAAAAGAAATTGCGAGAATTCAACAGATCTGGCTCTGAACATTAGCCGTAGCGCTTGCTTAAAGCCACAGACTTTGGTGTCCACTCCATAAGTTTCCGTAGTGTAGTGGTTATCACGTGTGCTTCACACGCACAAGGCCCCCGGTTCGATCCCGGGCGGAAACATGTTCAAATTGTTTATTTTTCTTTCTTGTTAATTTGCTTTTTTTTTTACTCACCGCTGGAAAGTTGGCATGGACCAAGTTCATCGCACTCTTTGCCAATGATTCGCAATTGTAAAACGAAAGCAGATTAAAGTTTCGCCCAAACAAATTTCTGTTTCGGTCAAGTTATTTAAGTATATTGGCCGAAGGCTTTTTTATTTTCACTGTTTAGTATACGAATTAGTAATCTATTTCAAAATCCCTTCATAAACCGTAACTGAAGTTCTGCTAACGGCCAAAAAATACATACTGACCAAAAACAAAAATAGTTTCGGTGGTAATCTCTAAAAGAAACCTTTGATGAAAGCGACAAACCTAAATTCACTTTTTCCCCATTATCCTTGTGTTCAATAGTACGATCAAAGGGAATTTTTATTAATATTATGAGACAATGCAATGAAAAATGCATTTTTGATCGTACATAACTTGTAAACCATTGCCCGCACAGAAAATTTGAGAGAACAAACAAGAAAGGTTATGTTAATATCTTTACCTTTGTCTTTGAATTTTTGTCTAAAAGCAATAGTTTCAGAGATATGGACAAGTTCGCGTTTTGCAATATAGCGGCCGTTCCCAATGCCACAACTTGACACAAATTTGAACTTAATCCTTTTAAACAGTCCCCTACCACATATCAAAAATCTGGCTGGTCTATATTTCACGCATCGAAAAATTCTAACTTGACTGGACTATTTGGTGAATATTTCGGTTGATAAATAAAATATTTATAACAAATCTATTGTAAGTGAGTGGGAATGGGATCTATAACAGAAGAAGACGATGACTGCCGAAAAAGATAATACCAAAAGAATACCAAACTTGAATATATGGGGGGGTTTTTAAACGACCTGTTTTGATTTTAGTCAAAGTGAATGTTGCAGGCTTAAAAGGTCGAGGTTTGATTATAGTTCAAATATAGTCAACCAGAAAATTCAACAGAGAACACACATATGAACATGAACAGTAGCTGTGGCTGTATAGACGGCCGTTTCGGCTGCCGCCATTTCAAAGCCTTCGTCAGTACACTTTCAATTGCTGTCACACCAACAAGCCATTTGCAAATCCTATTTATATTACCCAGTCGGCGAATAACGAGTTGAGAATTCCAAGTGCACAAATTGCACGAACTTTCAACTAGCTTTAAGCTCCGCTCTTTAGGGTATCTGAAGGTATATGCATTGGCATTGAAGGTTGTTCGATGTATCTCTGTTGTTTGTGGCCACTATTTTAATTACTGACCTTCATAACCATATTTCCAAAAATCTAGCCATTCAATGGTTTTGCCCTAAATTTAAGAAAATATTCCTAAATTGGTGAAATTTTTGACCTGAATTTTTAAAAAAACTAACAATTAATATATAAAAATCTAAAATTGAGAAAAAAATGTCCTTAAAATAAGAAAAACGATGCACTCGTCTTTTACCTAAAAACAAGAAAATAATTTTCTAAATTTCAGGAAAAAATGCTTGCAGTAACGAGCTTTGCGAAATATCCATTATTATCGTATGTGTGTGTGCTGAGATGCGTTTTGTGGAATGGCGAATGCGAAATTGAATTTAGTTGTGCGTTGACTTTAGAAAATATAGACAATTTTTAAAACAACAAAACTAAAAAACAAAAGAAAATAAAAATAATTTTTAAGTCAATGCCTTGAATGGGATTCGAACCCACGACCTCGCCGTTGCACGGCAAATGTCTTGCCATTCTACCACCGGACTTGATTTCATTTCTTACTGTCATTTCGACACCGTTTCGCGCGACCCTGTTGTTTCGGTGAGCGTTAAGATGTCCGTCGTTTGTGTTAGAGTGCTGAGGACCTGAGTTCAAATCCCAGTTATGGTAAGTAAAAAATACAATAAAAATACAATACAAAAATTATCACAGCAAAAGTAGGAGGGGGGAGGTGGGGTGGGGTGTGTGGGGAGCAGCACCCACTCTTTTTTTTTGCAGAGGGTATTATAAAATTGTCCGGATGTTTGTAACGCATAGAAGGAAGCATCTCCGACCACATAAAGTATATATATTCTTGATTAACATGACGAGCTGAGTTGATTTAGCTTTGTCCGTCTGTCCGTCCGTCCGTCCGTCTGTCCGTCTGTCTGTTTCTATGCTATCTCCTCAGTCAGTTTTAAAGCTATCCTCACCAAGCTTTGCACGAAGTCTTGTAATAAAAATAGGCAGCACATTTGTCGGAACCGGCCGGATAGGATGACTATAGCATATAGCTGCCATAGGAACGATCGGTCGAAAAACTAGTTTTAGTGAGAAAAACTTTTTTATTTTTAATGGAAACGCCTCTTAAGTACGTATATCTTAATTTACTGTCCTTTCCCATGATTTCACTAAGTTTGGTCGAAATCGGATGACTATAGCATATAGATGCCATAGGAACGATCGGTCGAAAAACTAGTTCTAGTGAGAAAAACTTTTTTGTTTTTAATGAAAACGTCCTTATCATTGGCATACATATAATTTAAATACTTTTACACAATTCTTCAAAGTTTGGTCGAAATCGGATTACTATAGCATATACATAGCTCCAATAGGAACGATCGGTCTGAAAACTAGTTCTAGTGAGAAAATTTTTTTTAGTTTTAATGAAAACGTCTTTATCATTGGCTTACACTTGTTTTATATACTTTACACAATTCTACAAAGTTTGGTTGAAATCGGATGACTATAGCATATAGCTTCCATGGGAACGATCGATCGAAAAACAAGTTCGAGTAAGGAAAACTTTTTTGTTTTTAATGATTATTGGCATATTCTTATTTTATATACTTTAACACATTTCTACAAAGTTTTATCAAGATCGGACGACTATAGCATATAGCTGCAGTATGAATGATCTGTCGAAAAAGAAGTTCTAGTGAGAAAATCTCTTTTTGTTATAAATGGGATCGCCTCAAAATTTCGTAATTTTCCATGATTTCACCAAGTTTGGTCGAAATCACACATCTATATAGTATAGATCCCATAGAAAAGTAAGGTCCAAAAAGTAGTCTTAGTTAGAAAAACCTTTTTTGTTTTCAATGGAAGCTGCAAGGGTATACAAAACTTCGGCCGAGCCGAAGTTAACTTTCCCATTTTTTTTTTATATTATCGCGCTTTTAGAAGTTATGGCCCAAAATATGTTGGAATTTTCGATTTATTCTCATAAAATTTTGATTTGAAATTTCTATAAACTAAGAAAAATCAAAGTAAAATAACTTTTTTGTATTAATCTTTTGTTTCACAATGCTAGCGTTGTAGTTTCCTGATTTTAAGACATTTTTTCCAGAAGACTGGTATGCAGTCATTGTTGAATTTTATAATGGATCTTTGAAAATGAGTTTGAGCCCGATCGGAAAAAAACAGAAAAGTTGCATACAAAAGTTTTCTGCGAATTTTCCTCATTTCGCAACAGAATTTTCCAAAACCAACACTTTCAGCATATGAAAGATTCAGCTTCCTATCTCTTATGGCTTGGGCTGTACAGCGGTCACCAGTTAGTGAGTGAGTGAGTCAGGTTGAAAAGTTTCATATATATAGATATTAGCTCCCAGTAACAAATTTCTAGCATAAAACTTTATTCAGCTACACACACAAACACACACACACACACACACAGGTGTATACGGGGGAAAAGCAGCATTTGGCATGTACATGGATATATTTTTGCTCATTTTCAGTGAGTTCATGATAATCAATAATGATTGCGTCGCTTATTGGATGGACAATATTCGGCATATTCCTCCCAGGTGCAGCCGGCTTTGGTGCAACATTCATTGGTTATGGACGGAGCATCCGAGCGTCGTGTACGCAACAGCATGTTGGCATAGTTCACATGCAGCCAAGTGGAGGCAGCCGAACCAGCTGTAGAAGTAGGCAGCATTGAGAATATGTCAAAGTTACTCCCAGGATATATACTTACGATTCGGAGAGGGGCTGCGCTTAGTCCAGGACTCATGCGGGCCGTTACGTTTGCGATTGCGTCGGGTTAGACGATAGATATCCTTCTCGCAGGCCCAATACAGTTGACGTACCAATCTGTCACGGCAACGGGAATGGGTCTCCTGATGCCAAACATTCTCCCAATCGGATTGAGAGCTGTGGGGGGGAGTTTTTTGAAATTATTTTGAAACTTAGAATTGGGGTAGTGCTATGTAGGAGATGTGAAATAGTCTCTTAAACTCAAGCTTAGGTCCTATTTTACATCTACTAGATAGCTCCTATATGTCAAATAAGCTCCGAATTTACTCTGATATTTCAGTTTAGAAGATGTGAAATCAGCCCTTAATAATGCTTTCTTATTCGTTCTTTCTTCTGTTCCTTCATTTCGTCCTATAGTCCTTCTCAATTCTTTAAATATGCAAGCAGCCTTCCGTGACTTTTGCTTTCCTTCTTTTTCTACCTCAAATCTTTCTTTTCTACGGTTTTATTGCACCATCTTCCTTCCTCCTTCCGTCACTTTTTTCTCCATCCATTTCTCTCATCATTTTCCTATATTCTTTCTTACTTCCCTGCTCTATTCCTTGTTCTTTACGCTTAAGTGGAATACAAAATGAATCCATCCACCTAGAAAAGATTCTAAAATCCGTCATTAAAATATCTCACAATGATCCCTTCCAGATCTCCAATTTTCTCTCTCATTTTCCACTCACCGTTCACGAAATAGCAACTCTAATCCCTCTTCGGTATGCTGCAGTGCATCCGCCGGTTGTATCAATTGCAGCGCTAACAGTAAAACGGCACCGCGTAAGGTCCAGCTACTTGGACCACCACTACCAGCCGTTGCGGCTACTCTGGTATAGCGACTCATGTTAGCTTTGGTCTGGCTTTGCCGATGTCCACACGGCAACTGAACGTGTGGCCAGCGTTGCGTTCCGGTTTTGAATTATAACTGGAGGCGACCCACTGGCGGCGTCTGCATAATTAAATGGACACCAGAGTTCCAGAGGACGACTATGTGTTCTGATTTGAAGTAATGAGCAGTAATGAAGAGCAACGGCAGCAATTGGCCTTTGCCCTTTTTGGTCCTGTTGGCGGCGCTGATTGTCTTGTTTATTTGGTTAGTGTTTGGTTGGCCTGGTATCCCCGGTGTCCAAATTGGTACCTGCACCGATTACCTGTTGCCGCCTAGTGCTTGGAACTGAACAAAATAAACACATAAAATCGACCATGTTACGTTTATTCTTTGTTTGCACCATAAAAATCCGAGAGAGTCTAGAGCAAAGCAGAAGTGCGATTGTTGGGGGGGGGACTCCACTTACTCGCGTGGTCATTTCGAAATTCGCATAAATTTTGCAATATTTGCACGAGGCACAATGCACAGTGGTGCACAAAAGCTAGCACGGGACAAAGCTTTAGCGGAATGGAATAGTGGAAATAGTTTAGAAAGAAAAATTTTCAAGAATCTTATTGGAAAACCAATTCTTGAGATCAGGGCTTAAATAATTTCTGAGATATGACTTTGAACCAAGTTGGAACCGGTCTGGCTGGCTGTTTCGGAATCGAGAAATATCAATCTTTATACTACTTACCAACCTACACGGTTCACAAACTTTGACTCTTTCCTAAACGACAGTGAACATTTCGCGAAGATCGTTTCAACCAGTTAGAGGCCAATGAATCAAAATTTTATACAAACATTCGAACATACTAGCATTCAAACTGACAACCTGAAAAACTGACCAACTGACAAGCTGAAATACTGAAAAAATGACAAGCTGCAAAGTGACCAACTGACAAAGTGATAAGCTGACAAACTGACCAAATGACAAACTGATATGCTGCCAAACTGATAATCTGACAAATTGAAAGGCTGAAAATATGATAAACTGACCAGCTGCCAAACTGTAAACCTGACCAGCTGACAAACTGATAAACTGACCAACTGACAAACTGACGAGCTGACAAACTGATAGACAGACATACTGACAAACTGCAAAACTGATAAACTGACCAACTGGCGAACTGACAAACTGAAAATCTTATAAACTGACAAGCTGACAAACAGAAAAACTCATAAGCTGACAAGCTGACCAACTGACAAGCTGACAAACTAAAAAACGTATAAATTGACAAAATGACAAGCTAACAAACTGACCAACTGACAAAATGAAAGACTGATAAACTGACAAACTGGCCAACAGACAAACTGAAAAACTCATAAACTGACATGCAGACAAACTGAAAAACTGACACACTGACCAACTGACAAGCTGACAAACTAATAAACTGACAAACTGACCAACTGACAAGCTGACAAACTGAAAAACTGATAGACTGACAAACTGACCAATTCACTAACTGACAAGCTGGAAAACTCATCTGCATACAATAAAGAAACAAAGAAAACCACGACTAAACGCAACGCACTAACCAAACTGAAATAAAACTGAACGACCTGAAAGACAAACTACAAACTGACAAACTGGAAAACTGATAAACTGAAAAACTGATAGACTGACAAACTGACCAATTCACTAACTGACAAGCTGGAAAACTCATAAGCTGACCAACTGACAAACTGACCAGCAGTATAACTGAAAAGCCGATAAACTGACAAACTGACCAACTGACAAACTGACAAACTGGCAAACTGTCAAGCTGATAAACTGACAAACTGAAAGACTGAAAAACTGATAAGCTGACCAACTGACAAACTGACCAACAGACAAATTGACAAGCTGGTGGTGAACATTGCCCGCAAGGCCATGGCTGGAAGAAGATGGCGAGGTGGAAGCAAGGAGTACTGCCTCATTACTACACTCGACGTAAAGAACGCATTTAACTCCGCTCGCTGGGAAAGGATCCTCCAAGCACTCACACACCTTGGTATCTCTGCGTACCTGGTGAAATTGGTAAGCAGCTACTTCGAGAATCGTACTCTGCTTTACGACACATCGGACGGACGGAAATCTTACCGAGTCACAGGCGGAGTGCCACAGGGCTCAGTCATAGGCCCTATTCTGTGGACACGATGTATGACGGAGTTCTTCGACTACCTGCACCGATCGGCGTCAGCATCGTTGGATTTGCAGATGACATTGCTATTGTAGCAGTTTCCAAAAATCTGGAGGATGTCCAGCGGAAAACCAATCAAGCCATAGTGCGGGTGACCGACTGGCTTGAGGTTAACGGGTTGAGTCTGGCTCCCCACAAAACCGAAGCGGTCCTAATCAGCAGTAGGAAACGTGTAGAAACTGCCCAAATAAGAGTCGGAGGCCAGCACATTATGTCGAAGGAGGCTATAAAGTACCTGGGGGTTTTGCTGGACCACAGGCTAAATTTTAAGAGCCACCTAGCGTACGTGGAGGAAAAGGCCATCAAAGCAACGACTGCTTTATCAAGAATAATGGCGAATATCGGTGGACCTCGGCAACATAGTAGATGGCTGATCTGCAACGTTGTAAGGTCGATCATCATGTACGCAGCACCAATATGGGCCCCTGCAATGACCGTGCCATCATATAGTCGAGGATGCAAGAGTGCGTACAGGAGGTGCGCTCTCCGAGTTATCTGCAGCTTCCGGACAGTGTCACTGGCTGGAATGGTGCCGCTGGACCTGCTAGCAATGGAAAGCAGGGAGGCAGATGACCATCGACGAGAAAGAACGGTGACGCAATGGCAGGCGAGGTGGAGTACTACCACCAACGGCAGCTGGACAAGAAGACTGATTGCGGACATAAGGCCGTGGGTGGGTAGACAGCACGGACAAACCGACTTTTACCTAACACAGCTACTGACTGGACATGGATGCTTCAAATTCTATCTCTATAGGTTTAAGCATGAGACAGATCCGTTTTGCACACACTGTGCGCGGACCATAGAAGATCGCAGAACATATTTTCTTTGTCTGTCCGAGATTCGCTGCTGAACGGGAAGAGCTATGCCTAGGTATTGGGAGGCCATTTACAGTCCCTGACTTTATGGACATCCTACTTAGCTCGCAAAACAATTGGAATGCAATTTGCACCATGGCTGCCGAGATCCTCAAATCCTTGCGTCGCGCTGAACGACAGCGCAATTCGAGTTCAAACCCTAGATAGGAATCTGGTGGAGGCCTTCGTGCCATCTCCCCCCTTGTGAAGTAATACTTAGCGGTAGTTCCGCAAGAGGGAAACGGAGAGTAGGGGTGGTTTTAGTGGGTGAGGAATTCCGAGTCCCACACTTCTTGGCTTTTAATGCTTTCCCCCCTATACAAAAAAAAAAAAAAAAAAAACAAATTGACAAGCTGAAAAACTGTCAAACTGATAAACTGGCCAACTGATAAACTGAAAAAATGATAAGCTGAAAAACTGACAAGCAGACAAACTGACCATCTGACAAACTGACAAGCTGGAAAACTGATAAGCTGATAACTGACAAACTGACAAGCAGTCAAACTGAAAAGCCGATAAACTGACAAACTGACCAACTGACAAACTGACAAACTGACCAACTGACAAACTGATAAACTGACCAACTGAAAAACTGATCAGCTGTTAAACTGCCCAACTGAGAAACTTACCAACTGACAAATTGACAAGCTGACAAAACATACAAACATCTAGCACAGCTTACAAGATGGTAATGAGGAAGGTGGACAAAAAAAAACCTATGCCAACCTGTTCAGAACAGCTGACTGAAAAAGTTGAGACACTATTCGCTCAGCAGCGCATTATTTGCAACCGCTTGGAAGCGGAACTTGTCCAACGGGAAGGCTTTCTGATCGCCAATTCGGATTCAGAAAGAAGCTGAGCACCACAGACGCAATTTCCACAGTTGTAGCCGTAGCGAGAGAAGCTATTAGAGGCACCAAAAATGCCTTTATTTATTTATTTACTGGCTACTACAATAAAAAAAAGTCCCTAAGAAGTCGCTTAACAATAATATTGTCGATGCTAAAGTCAAACCGCACGCCAACTGGGAGACGATTGTACAATAATGGGGCTCTACATTTCGGCTCATTATTGGCATAATTGACCCTATGAGTTGCTACTCTAATGGGGACCTTTAACACTGTTAGTTGGCATAGCATCCTTGAAGCGCTGCAGTGGCTTCGAATGGGTGATTATTCAAGTACCTCAACAGGATCATATCCCACTATTTCAAGAACCGAGTACTCTTGTATGATACTGCCGCAGGAGGACAGCAACGTGGGATTTCAGGAGGCCTACCGCAACACTTTTTAACGACGCTGTGCTGCGCCTGCTGTTACCTAATGGTAAAGATTTCTACAAATCGCAAACTTGGTCAAGCCAATCATACTCTACGGAGCACCGATATGGGCAGCTGCAATGGAGATAACCTCGTACAGGAGCGCACTTAGACTGTTGTGCGCTTTCCACACCGTCTCCGAGGACGCTGCGCTGGTCCTAATCGGCAACGCACCGTTAGAACTATTCGCAAGAAAAGCCTGCTAAAATAACGAGCCTTCTGATCGCCGGGAAGAGACTCTTGTGCAGTGGAAGACAAGATGGTGAACTGCCACCAACGGTCAATGGACAAGCTGGATATTACAGCACTTACGGCCGCATGGGCAAATCGACTTTTACATGACGCAAGCGCTGATGGGACATGGATGCTTCAAGTCCTACTTGTTTAGGTTTAGGTATAAGACAGATCCCTTGTACAGACCATTGGGAGACCATTCAATGATTTTACTTAGCTCGCAAAACAATTGGTCTGCTTTTAGCAACTACGCAGCAGAAGGAATCAAGTCCTTGCATCGCATTGTAAGACAGAGCAGCATGATTTCAAATCCTACATAGGAATCTAGTAGAGGCTTTCATGCCATTTCCCCCTCGTGAAGTAATACTTAGTGGTGGTTCTGCGAGAAGGAAACGGAGACTAGGAGTGGTTTTAGTGGGTGGAGTAGTAAAAATTCCCTCACTTTCATGCTTTCAATGCTTTCAAACATGCAAATTGATAAACTGACAAATTGATTAATGGACAAAAAAACCATCATAAAAACTGACCAGTGACGCACTGCCAAAGAAACAACCAGAAAAAATCAGAACGAATAACTGAACGCTCTTGAAAAAAATCTATTCGTTTTTGAATTTGCAAGAATTTTGCTCTAAAAATCGTGATAAATTCGTTCTCAGTTTAGTGTTCTTAGGCGAGGGGAGAGAGGTAAATAAACAAAGAGAGGAGAGCGAGCACATTTGGGAGAATAGCGTTGAGTCCGATCTCACAGATGATAAAAATCTATTCGTTTTTGAATTTGCAAGAATTTTGCTCTTTAAATCGAGATAAATTCGTTCTCAGTTTAGTGTTTTTAGGCGAGGGGAGAGAGGTAAATAAACTAAGAGAGGAGAGCAAGCAGATTTGGGAGAATAGCGTTGAGTTCGCTCTCACAGATTCGTTTTTTATGGAAGAGAGGTGTGTGGGGTAACGCAATCGATTCTTGCACTCATGTTGCTTTGGAATTCCGAAGCAGTTATGGCATTGCTGGCATGGTGATATGGCTGTGGAACTGACAGTTGACAAAAAAAAGAAAAGAATAACTGATTTTAACTTGATGTTTGATTGGAGTATAGACGCCCTTCCTTTTAAATCTGCGGAGCTCTTGATTCATGAGTGATCGATCTTTCTCTTGCACCTGATAAGCTCTTGTTACAAGAACGAACATTCTTGGTTTTCTTGATTACCTTGCAGGTAAAACCAGAGAATTGTTCCCTTTCACCATGACAATTTCGCCATGTTAAAAATTCTAAAAATTGGTATAGAAACTCATACCTCTTTAAACAAAACTCCTTCAGATCTAGCCCCCTACGAATTAATCCTGTTTTCAAAACAGAACAAATGTTAAAAGGCTTACGTCGAATAAAGAGCTAATCACTGAAACAATTGTCTATACAAAACTAGAATAAAATACTTAAAAAAATAACAAATTAAATTGTTGTAAATGGTTCAACAAAAATGTTTTACCCTTTGGGTGCCACTGTCCTCTGTCCGTCTCCAACTGACGTTGTTACAAGACGCCCACTGACTGACCCCAACCCCACAAATTGCTTACCTACATAATGTTTCTGTTTATCCATGCAGATAGGATGGCCAATTTATAAGGCAACTGGAGTCCGTAGCCTGGCAACTGGGAATTTCTTCTGTTCTGCATTTGCTATTGTCCAGTTGAGCACGGACATTGTGCGGAGTTGGTTGAGTTCAAGAAAATCTAAAATTGTATAGAAACAATATCAAGTTATACCACAAGTTTAATGCAATTTGAAATGTTATTCTCATTTCTTTCTCAGAGCCAATTTACATACATACATGGAGCACAATTTGCAGAAAACCAACCATTTTATGGTTTGGTTCAACGAGGCATAAGGTTTCGCTTAAAAAATGATAACATTTTGACTTTCGCCTGCAGCATGCGTTTTTGTATGAAGTTGTCCCTCTCGCTGGCGAATGAATTGGACCGCTTTAATGAAATTTTTTTGTAGTTAAATATCAAGGAAATTGCATGCGAAAAAGTTGTGGCGGTCATCCATGGTAACTTTTTAAATATGCTCAGAAAAACGACTACAGTTTCATACTTAAAATTTCAGGTATGATTTGTTTTTGGAAGTGCTTAAATTAAGTACAAAACATTCTAAAATCGAAGAACGACAGTTGTTATAAAGGAAATGAGAACAAGCGGTCTAAACTCTAGAACATTTCAGTCTTATAGTAAGACAAACAATTTAAGAAAAACGCGTTCTTAGTTGAATTACAAAATATCTTCAACTGTGTACAAAAAAATAGGGGAAAGTTAACTTCGGCTCGACCAAAGTTTTGTATACCCTTGCAGTTTGTTTTTCTAAATAAGACTACTTTTCGGACCTTACATTTTCTATGAGAGCTATACTATATAGATGTCTGATTTCGACCAAACTTGGTGAAATCTTGGAAAAGCATAATACACTGTTAATTACGAAATTTGGAGGCGATCCCATTTAAAACTAAAAAGTTTTTCCCACTAGAACTTCTTTTTCGACCGATCATTCATACTGCAGCTATATGCTATAGTTATCCGATTTTGATAAAGCTTTGTAGAAATATGATAATGTATATAAAATAAGAATATGCCAATAAAAAGAACGTTTTCATTAAAAACAAAAAAGTTTTTCTCACTAGAACTAGTTTTTCGACCGATCGTTCCTATGGGAGCTATATGTTATAGTCATCCGATTTCGACCAAACTTTGTAGAATTGTGTAAAAGTATATAAAATGAGTGTATGCCAATGATAAGGACGTTTTCATTAAAAACAAAAATTTTAACTAAACTAGTTCTTCGACCATCGTTCCTATGGGAGTATGTTATAGTCATCTGTTCGACCAAACTTTGCGATTGTGTAAAAGTATATAAAATAAGTGTATGCCAATGATAAGGACGTTTTCATTAAAAACAAAAAAGTTTTTTTCACAAAAACTTGTTTTTCGACCGATCGTTCATATGGCAGCTATATCCTATAGTCATCCGATTTCGACCAAACTTAGTGAAATCATGGGAATGGATAGTAAACTAAGAAATACGCACTTTGGAGGCGTTTCCATTAAAAACAAAAAAGTTTTTCTCTCTAAGACCAGTTTTTCGACCGATCGTTCCTATGGCAGCTATATGCTATAGTCATCCGATCCGGCCGGTTCCGACAAATGTGCAGCGTATATGTACCAGAAGACTTCGTGCAAAGTTTAGTGAGGATAGCTTTAAAACTGACGGAGGAGATAGCATCGAAACAGACAGACGGACAGACGGACAGGGCTAAATCAGCTCGGCTCGTCATGCTGATCAAGAATATATATACTTTATGTGGTCGGAGATGCTTCCTTCAATGCGTTACAAACATCCGCACAATTTTATAATACCCTCTGCAAGGGTATAAAAAACTCTTTTATTTCGATAACTTTTTAAATCTATACATACGAGTATATGTATCAGAGATCTGCACGAGTGCGCCGCAACTGCAAGTGCACTGCATAAGTACTTGATATTTTCGCCCACGGATATCCCGACTACCACAACAAAATGTATACAGTAGTATTTCTACTCGCGGTATATTTGCGTCTCGCACTTAAGTGCCGAAAACACTCGCGCCATTCGCGTAGCGTATAGGAAATACTCATACAAACAGGGAACCGTAAAATTTGAGTGTGAAATTATCCACCAACAATTCAAGCAACGCATTTTCTATCTATCGCTTTCTCTTTTAAGTATTTTTTTACTGCTCTCTGATAAGTCTTCGGCTTCTGTTCGTTTCTTTCACTTCTCGTCAAATTCATCCCTGCTTTGACGTTGACGTCATCAGAACCGAATTCTGTGTGTATTGTTTTTGTAATTTTGCCTACGCCCATTGAAAAAAGGTATGAAGAAGTTTGCATACCCTTTAAATTTGAGCTAGCATTTAACCTTTGTTTTTTATGAAAATGTATTAGAATTTAAAAATAAGGGCCTTGGACCGTCGTTCGTGGGAAAGACTTACACATGTTTATTGTTCTTATACCACAAGCACTATTTTTTGTATGGATCTTTAATAAATTTATTCATTTACTTAAGTCGGATATGCCTTTCCCTACCCTGAGTAGGCAAACGTGACGCGTGCTTTAGAAACCAACAAATGCGAAGAGCAATACTCAAGTAATACTTAAGTATTGGTAGAATGTGTGCTCAAAACACCGGGTTATTTGCGTATTTCGCTTTGCTGTCTGAGTAAAATTGGTATGTAACCTGCAAAGTCTGCATGCGATCGCCCACTCAAACACGAAAGTAACGTGCGGTGTCGCTTAAAGCAGGAAACAAGTAAATTTGACACCCGCTCAAAACTGAGACCAGTCACTGAAATACTAGTACGTTATGAGTGAGTATATGAACTGACTTCATATTTTGAGTGGAAAATCATACCCAAGACGCATTTCCAACAAGTATACTCGAGTCAAGAAAACAGGCACTCTTGCAGATCTCTGATATGTATAAAAGTGAAAGTATGTATGTTTGTATGCATGTATGTATGTATGAACCGATCTTCACGAAATTTTCACAGTATGTTCTTCTCGATCAGGAAAAAGTCATAGGCTATGTGTCATGTCTGTGAACCGGTTCAAAAGCGGTAAAAACGGTTCGAAAATGGTTCAGTGCCATATCTCAGAAGTTATTTAAGCTAAGAACTTGAAATTTGGTCAGTAGGTTGGAAATGTGGAGTTGAATATTTAACTGGTTCAGAACCGGCTTTGAAACGGTTCAAATATGGAACCAATTCAAAAGTGGTTCAGTTACATTTCTCAATAGCTTTTCGTAAATCGAACTTGTAATTTGGTATGATGGTTGGTATTATGAAGTTAGATATTTTAATGGTTCAGAACCGGTTCAAAAGTGATTCAGAGCCATATCTCGGAAGCTATTAAAGCAAAGAAATTGTAATTTTGTTTATAGGTTGGTATTATGGAGTTGGATGTTTTAATGGTTCAAGCCCGGTTTCGAACCGGTTCAAAATTGGTTCAGCGCCATATCTCAGCAGTTATTTAAGCTACGAACATGAAATTTGGTCTATAGGTTAAAAATATGGAATTGAATATTTAACAAATATGGAACCGGTTTAAAAGTGGTTCGGAGGCATATCTAAAAAGCTATTTAAGCAAAGAACTTGAATTTTGGCTATTAGGTTAAAAATATGGAGTTGAGTATTGAACTGGTGCAAAAGTAGTTCAGGGCCATTTCTCAAAAGCTTTTCGTGAATCGAACTTAAGATTTTGAATGATGATTGGTATTATGGAGTTGTATATTTTACTGGTTCAAGACCGGTTTCGAACCGGTTCAAAAGTGGTTCAGATCCATATCTCAGAAGTTATTAAATCTACGAACTTGAAATTTGGTCTGTAGGTTGGAAATGTGGAGCTGAATATTTTGCTGGTTCAGAACCGGTTTCGAAGCTGTTCAAAAATAGAACCAGCTCAAATATGGTTCTGAGTCTTATCTCAGAGGTTATTTAAGTTAAGAACCTAAAATTTACTGTGTAGCCTGGTACTATGAAGTTAGATAATCTCCCAGCTTCGAACCATCCAATTGAACCACTCCTAAAAAAGGGTTCAGGTCCACAGCTTTTGATTGGAAAAGTGATCTGAAGGCTTATAATGTGAGGGTTAGACGTTTACCAAATTTCAAAATTTACTTAAACTTTAAACTGGAAATTTGGTGTGTGGGTTGGAAATATGAAGTCTGATTTTTTTCCTATGTCCATTTGCAACCAGTTGAAACTTGAAACATATTCTCAGGCCCCGGGCGACGCCAGGTATTGAGCTAGTTTTGAATAAAAGTAGGCATTTGTTTCTACATTTGGGCCCATAGCATTAAAAGCCTTCACCCTATCACATTTATGTCTAAAAACGAAACTTTTGGCCAGGTTTCTTCTTTTTATACCCTTGCAAAGGGTATTATAAAATTGTCGGGATGTTTGTAACGCATAGAAGGAAGCATCTCCGACCACATAAAGTATATATATTCTTGATCAGCACGACGAGCTGAGTTGATTTAGCCCTGTCCGTCTGTCCGTCTGTTTCTATGCTATCTCCTCCGTCAGTTTTAAAGCTATCCTCACCAAAGTTTGCACGAAGTCTTTTGGTACAAATACGCTGCACATTTGTCGGAACCGGCCGGATCGGATGACTATAGCATATAGCTGCCATAGGAACGATCGGTTGAAAAACTAGTCTTAAAGAGAAAAACTTTTTTGTTTTTAATGGAAACGCCTCCAAAGTCCGTATTTCTTAGTTTACTATCCCTTTCCCATGATTTCACTAAGTTTGGTCGAAATCGGATGACTATAGCATATAGCTGCCATAGGAACGATCGGTCGAAAAACTAGTTCTAGTGAGAAAAACTTTTTTGTTTTTAATGAAAACGTCCTTATCATTGGCATACACTTAATCTATATACTTTTACACAATTCTACAAAGATTGGTTGAAATCGGATGACTATAGCATATAGCTGCCATAGGAACGATCGGTCGAAAAACTAGTTCTAGTGAGAAAAACTTTTTTGTTTTTAATGAAAACGTCCTTATCATTGGCATACACTTAATCTATATACTTTTACACAATTCTACAAAGATTGGTTGAAATCGGATGACTATAGCATATAGCTGCCATAGGAACGATCGGTCGAAAAACTAGTTCTAGTGAGAAAAACTTTTTTGTTTTTAATGAAAACGTCCTTATCATTGGCATACACTTAATCTATATACTTTTACACAATTCTACAAAGATTGGTTGAAATCGGATGACTATAGCATATAGCTGCCATAGGAACGATCGGTCGAAAAACTAGTTCTATGAAAAACTTTTTGTTTTTTGAAAACGTCCTTTTGTACTTAAACCTCTTTACCAATTCTACAAGTTTGATCTCTATAGCTATAGCCCTGAACGATCGGTCGAAAAACTATCTATGGAAAAACTTTTTTGTTTTTAATGAAAACGTCCTTATCATTGGCATACACTTATTTTATATACTTTTACACAATTCTACAAAGATTGGTCGAAATCGGATGACTATAGCATATAGCTCCCATAGGAACGATCGGTCGAAAAACTAGTTCTAGTGAGAAAAACTTTTTTGTTTTTAATGAAAACGTCCTTATCATTGGCATACACTTATTTTATATACTTTTACACAATTCTACAAAGTTTGGTCGAAATCGGATGACTATAGCATATAGCTCCCATAGGAACGATCGGTCGAAAAACTAGTTCTAGTGAGAAAAATTTTTTTGTTTTTAATGAAAACGTCCTTATCATTGGCATACACTAATATTTTATATACTTTTACACAATTCTACAAAGTTTGGTCGAAATCAGACTTCTATATAGTATAGATCCCAGTAAGGTCCAAAAAGTATTCCTAGAAAATCTTTTTTGTTTTCAATGGAAGCTGCAAGGATATACAAAACTTCGGCCGAGCCGAAGTTAACTTTCCCCTATTTTTTTTAATTGCCTTTTCTATAGGTGCAGAAACAAAAAAGTTATGAGAGTTTAAGTGAAGGCAACTTTTGAAAAAATTGAAAAAACAATCTCTCGATTTTCGTGCTCAGCGGGCCAAAATACTTAAGAAGAGTTGGTTTGCTGAATTGGGAGAAAATGCTGTCGAGCAATGTAATAAGAATACCATCTTGGTTTTGGGTAAATTTTTGTCACTTAGATACTTACTTCCAGTCCTCTCTGCATATGAGCAATCGCAAACGAAATCTATCGCCACCCCCTCTTCCATATGAGCATCAGCTAAATAAGTGCCGAACCATGCATAAGTTTTTATTAACACCATGATCAAATTTATTGTACATACATACATACATATTCAGATATCATAATTTCAATGAATTTGTTGCACAATTTTCATATTCGAGATTATATAATTACTGGGTTTGTGTTTTGTATTTTGGGCTATACCCTACACCCACTTGGGATAGACATTTTCAATACATACATATAAGTATATAAAAAAAAAGTACAATTCATGAAACTTACAATATTTGTTCATTTTGTGAGTTGGTTTTGTTTTTTTGTTTTAGTTTAAATTCAAACATTTTTTTTGTTCAATTCCACAACTGTGCTAGGAATGCAGTAGGTTACATTTACAAATACATATGCATTGAAGAGTTCACTCAATCACGCACTCGGACACGTACGCATCCGGTCAAATACACAAGTTGTTGTAGTTGTAACGTTTTGATAATAGTTTTTCATTAAATAAACATACACAATACACAATGATGTAAACATTAATTAATCATTAGGCTTAGGATAACATTTTAGTTCGGCAAAGCCGAAACAAACAACAAAAAATAAAAAAAAAAAACTGACAAATTACTGTCTTATGCTTCAGTTATAATAAATTCTTAATTAACTTACATACTATTTAATGTTTAACAAAAATATTTAACGAAATTCAGGTAAATATTGTTTTAGACTTAAGCCAGAGTTTCAGGGTATTCTTAGCTACAATAATGTGCATTTGAATCGATAATTTATATAATTTTGATCAAATACAAATGATCTTATTTTATTAGACAAATTTCAAAATGCATTGGTGTGCACTCAGGCATCATTTTGACGTCTCTGCATTATCATTGTTTATGTGTCACGGTCGCCAATTTTCGAAAAATAGCTATTTTGAGTATGCCATGTGATCGACTTTTACCGTTTTGGTTTCACGGTCGCCAAATTTCGAATCAAATTAAATTTAATAAAAGCATTTACTTTGAAACTTCCTTTCCAAAAAGCTAGAACCGTCCCCAAGGACACCAAGGACATATCTTGTTGATGCCCTCACCACCGCGTATACGGACTTGTTTAATGACTTGTAAATCCACCTTTAAACCACCTTGGTGGTCTGCAGAGCTTGATAAGCTCTGAACAGAGTGCAGACCTCATGTGTCAACAACCGCTTGGGAATAATATATATGAAGGCTAAGTACCAATAAGAAAGCTATCAGAAGGGCCAAACGCTCCATTACTCTAGTAGTATAGAATCCACCTCTGATGCTTCTCGGCTCTGAAAGATCCTGCCAAGGTCACCAACCTCACCAGGACTCCTACAAGAAGCAGACGAAACCTGAACCTACTCAAGTGTAGAATCTCTAGACCTTCAGCTAAGCACTTTCCCGAGTGCTCCCTTAACTCAATAACCCAATTCAGGCCAACCGATCTTTTTGTGAATCATGTCAACATGGGCTTCTTTGGAAGGCAGGAACTCTCCTGTGGTTATGGGGGCGTATGTAGTGAGGTAAAGTTGCTGACCGGTTTAACATGGTAAACCCAGCGCGATCCTGGCTTACTGCGTCTCTAGTCCACTCACACCTTCCCGTGGTAACCCCTGGTAACAGAGCGATGCATCCGCAAAGCAGCTGGCTAGCGTGAGCGGCGATCCTTTCCCTGGGACAAACAGGGGGCGTTACTTTGTGCTTGGCACCCGACTAGCGTCTAATTCATCCGCCAATAAAAACTAAAAAAATGCCTCGGACCAGCTCGCACAAGACAGAGGCGAGTGGCGGGCATTACTAGCAGCGGCCGAGACCGTCAAACGGTTGTGATAGAAATATAAGGCCAAATAAGAAGAAGATATCAACACCATTGTCTGGGTTACTTCTGCGTATCGTACGGTGTCGGAAAATGCAAATCAGAGGAGCCAGGCTTTACGATTGAGTGGCTCAAGTCAACCAAACAGTGATACACAGCAGCAGGAAGCAAGGCAGCGGAGCATCGAGACGTGGTAACAGCGTTGGGACCAATCCACGAAGGGTCACTGGTCCCATAACCTAATTCCGAAATTATTGCCATGGCTATCTAGGAAACATGGTGAGGTGAACATTCACCTAACTCAGCTCTTTAGTGGACATGGCTGTTTTAGGAGCTACCTAAAAAAAAGTCGTCCATGATGAAAGCGTGGAGTGAACATGCTGCGAAAAAGGTCCAGTGAAGGACGCCAAACACGTTTTATTCGAGTGTGTAAGGTTTCACACTGAAACGGCGGAACTACCCTGGGTGATGGGCGAAGATTCTTTTAGCCGAAGATAACACTAGGCAACAAGGTCCAGTATCTTGAATGGTTGGTAGTGATTCTAGATGATTTTCGTGTGCTAAGCAAGACTGCGTTTTCAGAAATTGTCCATCACGTCGAGATTTAAAGTAATTTGAGCTTAAAGTAGCTAAAAGTGCCTATTTTGACCCTTTTTAGGAGCGTTTTTCGGGGAATCCATTCTATTGTTTGGACTCTCTTTGATATTATCGAAAAGTACCACTCCTTAGCTTTAAAATGAACTATCCCAAACAGTTCTGCGATTTTTTCAATGGAGATATACCTCTTTTAGCACTTGTGTAAGAATCCAAAAATATCCTATTTATTGCTGGTGCCCCAAAGTATGCAATGGGTGGTAGAGACTAATATGTTTTCGTTTCCTAACAACATTAAAGTAGGCTGGTCATTTGTAATGCACCAGCAATAAAAATACCTTGTTCTTTTAATTTCGTGAGCTTTCATTCATTTTCTAAGAATGTCCTCTAATACGGCCGACCAACGCTGCTTCAACCTTTCGTCGACGACTTTGTGACTTTCGTCAACCCACCCTTATACCCCTCACAATGTGTTCGACTGACGTATTTTGCAATTCGATGTCCGCTCAATACGTTAACGGCTCTCCAGGCACGGTAGGTCGACGCAATGCTATGCAGGAACCGACATGAGCGACGCTCGATAGACGAAATGCCATGTAAAGAAGCGACATAAGCATCAATTATTGACGTCACGACGCATCACCGTATAAAGAGCAACGCTGGGTTGACGAAAATACTGTGACTGATCCCAGCCGTACTGGAGGGTGTGTACACACACACACTCATACATACACACACACACACGCGCGCACAAGCTAGCTGACAAATCTGACACAAACTTGATCTGCGTATGGTATAACCCTACCTACATGCAAAAATTTGTGGCTCTATCTGTTATAGTTTCTGAGATCGACGCGATCATACAGACTGACAGACGGACGGACAGATGGACGGACAGACGGACGGACAGATGGACGAACAGACGAATGGACAAGCGGACGGACAGACAGACGGAACCTCACAACAAGGTTATTCAGTTTCTAAGAATCTGCACTTTTTTGACCTTCGTTTATGAAATTTATTGTTATCGTCTCTCTTTAAGCACCAACAGTATCTTTTCTCCATTTCTTTGATATCCTGGTGGAACCTCTCACTAAAGAGCCTTGTAAGGTTTTTTTTTAGAATTTTGTTGCTGGTTCATTACAAATGACCAGCCTACTTAACTGTTTTTAGGAAACGAAAACACATTAGAGTCCCTACCACCCATTGTATACTTTGGGGCACCAGCTATAAATAGGATATTTTTAGATTCTTACACAAGTGCTAAAAGAGCTATATCTTCATTGAAAAAAATCGCAGAATTGTTTGGGATAGTTCATTTTAAAGCTAAGGAGTGGTAATTTCCGATGTTATCAAAGAGAGTCCAAACAATAGAATAGATTCCCCGAATAACGCTCTTAAAAAGGTCAAAATAGGCACTTATAGCAACTTTAAGCTCAAATTACTAAAAATCTCGACGTGATGGACAATTTTTGAAAACGCAGTCTTGCTTAGCACACGAAAATTATCTAGAATCACTACCAACCCTTCAAGATACTGGAAAAAGTCGAATTTTGTTGCCTTGTGTAATTTAGTCCAGTGCGTAGGCAGGGGGAGGGGGTTTAACCCCCTTTCCCTTGAATAAATATTTTCATGCTAAATTTTAGACTAAGGAAGAAGCAACCAAAGGAACATTTTCAAAACCCCCCCTGAACCCCCTCCCCCCTTGCAAAATTCTAGACTAAGGAAGAAGCGACCAAAGGAAAATTTTCTAAACCGCCCCTTAATCTAACCCCCCTCCTTTCAAAATTCTAGACAAAGGAAGAAACGACCAAAGGAAAATTTTCTAAAACCACTCACGCCCCTTAATCTCCCTCCCCCAGAAAAAATCCTGGCTACGCCACTGATTTAGTCCCATACATTCTGATGTCGGAGGGCAACGGGGAGGCAACGTGGGACTCGCAGCTACAATTATTGCAACTCTACGGATACAGGGCATGCTGCGTAGAACCAGGGAGAGTAGGCGGGTCATCAAATCTGCCAAGCAATTCCTTGCGGGACCTTGTCCTTGTTTTCAGGTTGTCTCAAAATGCCTATTTATTAGAGTGGGTAAATTTTTTTTACTCCATGAAGATATTTTCATATTTCTACGTGAACTACTCCCTCAGTTTGGAAGCTATTGAGCTGAAATTTTGCACAGTGTCATCATTAAGCTGCCTATTGCACATATGTCGAAACCGCGCGGATCGGATAGTTACATTCTCGCAGGCTCGAAGTTGATTTTAGAGGTAAGGTTTCTGGGGCAAAAATACTTGTTATGGCCCATAGTACCAGAATCGCGATGAGCCCATGGAGGTTATTTCGGCCCCATACAGTTTGACCCATCCAACTATATATATGAGTAGTTGTAGTGAACAGATACTGAACAAGTCGCTGAGCTCACTGAATCAAAAAAGCACCAATTGAAGGAGAACATGTTCACTTGCTTAGTTTAGTGAACAACTCAACATTTTTAGCTATCTTTTATGTGACAAATAAGCCTACAATTTACTTTTTTATCTGTTACATCAAAAATCGGATCTCATAAATTCAAGTCTACCCGAAAACTCTGGTTTGATATAAAAAGTTGAATTTGAACAAACAATAAAGCGTGACAAAACTGAAACATTTTGCTGTATTATGTTTTCTTAGACTATAGTCTGACGCTCCTTGTTTCTGTTCATTGAGCTGTGTGGTACTTAGTTGATACGAAATTGTATTAAATGACTTTTTCTAGTATTTCTCTTTAGAGTGATAAAATATAGGTTGTATATATAGTTACAAGAGTGTTTACATAAGTTTCTATTAATAATTTTGTTCAATGATTTAAAACTTTCATTGAATCATTCAAAAAAAAAAAAAAAAAAAACTGTATGTTTTTAATCCTAGAGACTTAAAACTAAACCTTTCGGCTGGACTCGCTCTCTCTCTGTCTTTCCACTTTGCTATAAATCACATCGTTGCCCATTTCCTTTATGCTTACAAATGTTGTATTAAACTGGATAATTACTCTTAATGACTAACTTCTTACTTAGACACAAAGTACAAACATTTATTTAATTTTTGTTTTTTCAATAAATTTCAACTACGAGTACATGGATCTTTATCAAGCTAGAGACAAGATTCCTTTGGGAAAAGTTTTTTGAATCGGTTACTTGACCAGACAAGAGGAGCATATTGTTATTAGTCATGTGCACCGCGTTTTCAGTTAATGTAATACCGTGGATATCAATTTAGATACAAAAAAAAAATGTATATATATATGCATATGTTTCAAATTAATATAAGCCTCCTGTTAGGTTGTTCGAGCTGTAAGAAAGAAGAGAACTATATAAGTAAATTAGTTCCGAATTTGGGTAACAAAAACAACAAAAAGTTTTGAGTAAAATTGTGCTAAACTATGTTAAGCCTGGGACCTGGTCACACTTTAAAGGCCTGCAAAATTTTGCCTCATCTTCCTGCTTATTTTTCTTTCCACAAATGTAACTTACCTGCTTAGAGCATTTCAATATTGGACGTTCCATTGCCGGTTGCTGTTCTAGTCGTCTTCGTTACCTGTTGATTGGTCATTATGGGTGGTGGGCTACCACACCAGACCACCTAAACGAACACACACACACAAAAACCAAATGAAAGTCATCTGTACTTTTACTTTTTTTGCGCCTTTCGCTTACCTTGCGGAATGCCTTGCGAAAGTTGTCCGAGAGAAAAGCATAGAGTATGGGATTGATGCAGGAATTGGTATAGGCCACCACATGCGATATGATTTGGATAATGACCGACAAATGGCTGCCGCCATACAAATCGAGCGCCTTTAGTACGAGTATGACCTAAAAGGGAGAAAAGAAAGAAAAGGAATTCGTAATTTCATTTGTAATTTGTAAGCGTATTGATTTCTCCTTTTCGGCCCCTCTCCAAGCACTTCCGGCTGGCAAGAACAAACTCTGATGAAGCAGCAACAGCTGCTAGTATATCTTGCCTTTACTCATCATTTGTGTAAATACGTTTCTATAAGCACAAATGTCAATTTACCCGGCTTAGTTTTGAGTTGGACTTTAAAGTGGCAACTTTCAAGTGACAACAGCTGTTAATTCTTGGCAATATGTAGAGAGAAATAATTTTGTAAATATGGGTATAAATGTAGAAGAATTAGGGCACCAAAAAAGTACTTGAAATTGGAATGGTTGTAACAAGAATCATTGTCGATTTGCTTTCCTTTTCTCCCATATTCCTATCTTCATCTAAGATACGAATACAAACAAGTAAGGGAGCTGTAGTCGAGTGTCCCGACTACAAAATACCCTGTTCCCTTGACTTCTTGTGTTTTCATACACATATACACACACTCACACATACACACACACACTGTAACATACGCACACACGCACGCGCAAACGCGGTAACTGACAATGCAAGGCCCCCCCTCTCTCCCACAAGCGAAATTGATTCGTATATAACTTCGGTGTTTTTCGTCCGATCTTATTGATCTTTTCAAAATAGATAGATATTGAATAGATAGATATTACTTGATATATGTAAAATTTGGAAGGTCTATCTTAAAAATTGTGGCTGTGACAGTTTTTTGCGCTTAATGGGGGAAGGGGGAGGAATTTTCCAAATCTGAAACAAACTCGTATTGAATCGGGTATACACCTACCTACATTCAAAAATTTGTGGCTCTAGCTCTTATAGTCTCTGAGAAACACGCGTTCATACGGACAGACGGACGGACAGACGGACAGACGGACGGACAGACGGACAGGGCTAAATCGACTCGGCTGTTGATGCTGATCAAGAATATATATACTTTATAGGGTCGCAAATGTTTCCTTCTCCCTGTTACATACTTTTGCACAACTTCATGATCAATGGGAACAGGGTATAAAAATAGGGGAAAGTTAACTTCGGCTCGGCCGAAGTTTTGTTAACCCTTGTAGCTTCCATTGAAAACAAAAAAGTTTTTCTAACTACGACTACTTCTTGCACCTTACTTCTCTATGGGATCTATACTATATAGATGTCTGATTACGACCAAACTTGATGAAATCATGGAAAAGCCAAATACACTCATCCCATTTAAAACAAAAAAGTTTTTTTCACTAGAACTTCTTTTTCGACCGATCTTTCATAATACAGCTACATGCTATAGTCATCGGATTTCGATAAATCCTTGTAGAAATGTGTTTAAGTATATAAAATATGAATATGCCAATAAAAAGGACGTTTTCATTATAGACAAAGAAGTTTTCCTCACTCAAAATAGTTTTTCGACCGATCGTTCCTATGGGAGCTATATGCTATAGTCATCCGATTTTGACCAAACTTTGTGATTTGTAGTATATAAAATTTTGTGGGTCTTTTCCCTGCTTTTGTCTCCGTTTCCCTTTTTTGTGAAAAGTATATAAAATAAGTGTATGCCAATGATAAGGAGGTTTTCATTAAAAACAAAAAAGTTTTTCTCACTAGAACTAGTTTTTCGACCGATTGTTCCTATGGGAGCTATATGCTATAGTCATCCGATTTCGACCAATCTTTGTAGAATTGTGTAAAAGTATATAAAATAAGTGTATGCTAATGATAAGGACGTTTTCATTAAAAACAAACAAGTTTTTCTCACTAGAACTAGTTTTTCGACCGATCGTTCATTTGGCAGCTATATGCTATAGTCATCCGATCCGGCCGGTTCCGACCAATGTGCAGCGAATATGTACCAGAAGACTTCGTGCAAAGTTTGGTGAGGATAGCCTTAAAACTGACGAAGGAGATAGCATAGAAACTGACAGACGGACAAGGCTAAATGAACTCAGCTCGTCATGCTGATCAAGAATATATATACTTTATGTGGTCGGAGATGCTTCCTTTAATACGTTACAAACATCCGGACGATTTTATAATTCCCTCTGCAAGTTTATAAAAATAATGTCAGTATCAATTTGATATGGGCTGGTCAATTTGATATTTTGTCAAATTATATTATTTTCATAACATTTCTTAACTATAGCATGTCATGTAGACCATAAATAGAAGCGGACGTATATAAATTGTAAAAAAAGAAAGAGACAAATAGTGAAACATTTCGAAACTTCAAGCAACCGAACGAAATGTTTAAGTAGGCACTGCGACGCGTGAGCAGACATGTGCCAGATGGTGGTGTATGATAAGACGACATGCAATTCGTGTTATATGCAAAGGGTCCTGAGTTCGATCCCCAGTCAAAGCGGTATGGCATAATACAATTACATAAAGTGCGGCGTACATTCAAAAATGTGGGCTGACAGCTTTCGCTAAGGGAGCCTTTGCACACATAAAGCCAGCTAAACTGAAATAATTTGGACTGAACTGTGAGCACAGTGACTTATCCGCCATACCTTTTATAGTTATATCATGCGGTATGGTAAACAAATATAATACAAATTATAAATTGTTTCTTTTTTCTGTTTATATAAAATTATAAATAAAACTTAGCAAAGAATACAGTGTGTAGTGGTGGGGGTAGACTATAGGAATTATCCGACATTTCCAAAAATTTTTTTTTGTTGGGTCAAAATGAAATTATAAAATATCAATGTGATCTTAAGATATTAATTTTATATGCTCGAAATATCAACTTGATATTTTTGACAAGGTCATTTTTAACTTTATCATATACAATTTTTAATAATATGAAAAAATACAACATTGACCCTAGATAATACCATTTTTTTTCTGTGTATAACTTCGATTTCCGATAGGGAGGGTTTATTGAGGTACAGATTTTGTATTTCGCCCATGATTTGACGAACCCCAATCAGATAGGCAACATTCTCATTTACACGGTGATTGCAGAGTGTGCTCACTGCTGTCCATATTGCTGGAGTTTACATGCGGCCTGTAGTTTAGAATGAGCATTTTACATCTAGCGCGGCATTTCCGAATCGGTCATGAAAGTAGTTCAGATTTCCAAGGTTGTGGTTTAGCTTTTTGTATAGGATTCGGAACTCACTTAAGGGGTTAGGTGGGTTTCAAAGAAAATTGATTTTTTTTTTATCTTATAATTCAATATGCTTAGAATATTCTCTCAAAATTTTAAAACGATCTGAGTAATATTCTAAAAGATATAGCCTTCGGATGTTTTGGAAATCGGTTTCTCAAAAACTTATGAACCGATTTCTTTCAAATTTTGCACACCTCTTTAAAATAACATAATCTCGTGCTTGAACGAAGGATTTTTTTTTTTATTTTAAGTGATTTTTCAAGTACATGAAGGGTACAAATTTTACTCAAAAAGAGGGTTTTTTGTTCTCAACGCCGCCAAAAATGCAATTTTTTTTTTTTTTTTTCCTTCGTCCAAGCACGAGCTTTAAGCATCTACTAACAGAAAACTTTTGGTTTTTGCATTTTGGATGAATCTGTCATGAGTTATGCTGACTACGCCGAGGGTCCTTTTTTGAGGGGTCACAGGAGACGACGTGTCCACGCCTTAATTTTTAATATTTTTCAATGAAAATTTCACAATTTACTTATAAAATATATACCTTTTAAATGGTAAATTGATGGAATGAAATATTTTGTTGGTTAAATAAAAAAAAAAATCGTAAAATTGTACCTGTTTTGAGCCTTTGAAACCAACCTAACCCCTTAAGGACGCCAGGCTTAGAAAATTTTCACTTTCCCGCAGCTTGATGTTTTCCAAAACTATGTTACGTAAGGCTTCCCAAGACTCAGTACAATCAAAATTGATATTAATTTTATAAGTAGAAGCCGTGGTTTGCCATTTCTCGAACACGAATGTCAGCTACAACTCTGGGCAGTCATTCGCTGGCAATATGAAAGACTTTGCGGATGTATTTGAAGTGAGTTTGGAGGCAGTATAAGTGAAGCGATGGCAGGCCGGTTTCAAGGTGGATGTCGGAATTAGGAGTTGTATTTGGGAGTTTGAAGACATGTTTTATAAACATCCTCTGAAGTCGCTCAAGTTCTACATACGGACAGCACCCCCATATTTGCTTCAAGCAGGCGAAATTTTGTGGGCAGGATTAGCGGATTTCCAAAAAAGTTGTATCGAAGATCTCCCACTTTGAATTCATGCATTGAAATCGATTATGTTGTCTACTGCCCAAAAATATGCTATACAAAATCACTGTATTGAATTTTTATGAAAATGTTCAACAAATCTCATTGCATATATTTTGGCGGCAAAAAATGTGGTCATTTTGATCACATATACTCAGAATGGTATATCTTCGCTTAAAAAAATCGCAAAAATATTTGGGATAGTTAAATTTAAAGCTAAGAACTAGTACTTTAAGATGAAATCAAAGTAAATTAAAACAAACTAGAATGCTTTCCAGAAATCAAGCTTTAAAAAGGACAAAATATCCCATTAAAGCAGCTTTAAACTTAAATTACCCCAAATCAGATACGATTCCGACCACAACTTCTTCAATATGTTGGACCAAGTTGCCTAGTTTAACCAAATGACAAATACATTTGAACCACTATTCTCTGTTGCTCATATACTTACATGAATGGGTAGCCAACAGATGGCGAATGCCAGTACCACAACAACAACCATACGGGTGACGCGTCGCTTGCCCTTGCTGAATGGAAAGAGAAAGATGATTCGAATTTAGTACGAGTATTCAACAATAATAATAAATTATATACTGTAGTTCAGTTTTCCATTCCCCATTTGATTTATGAACTTTGAGGCTACACTTTTGCGCCATCTCCCTATATAAATAGATAAGCTCATTTGCATACAGGATAATCAAATTTCACATAAATAAAATCAAACTACAAATTTGAATTTATTTTTAAAACCCAAAAGTAGACTATGGAAATTGTTTGGAAGCATAAATCAGAAGCAGGAAGCTGTTAATGAACTAAAAATACTTGTGAAAATGGTTTAGAAATTTGAAATTAGAAAATAGTTAAAAGTCGTTAAGGAGTTGCTAACTTCAACAGATTTTTAGCAAAATCTGGGAGATATCTTAGTAAACGAACCATTCTAGAAATTTGTAAACTCAAGTTTTAATTTTATTTCATTTTTGGTTTGTTTAACGGCTTTAAGAACCTAGTAAATTCGTTCCACCCTTTCCAAAAAAAAAAAACCAAACAGACGCTACCCAGCAGAACAACAGAGCACTTAAAAATTTATGAGCAACACTCATGAGTTTTCGTTGCTCGGCCTAATAAAAAGGCATTCATCATGCCACATGGGCCACAACACGGCCACAGACCAGCCACAGGTGCCTGATGCCCCAGGCTCAACCCAATCCAATCCCTTGTTTTCTGTGGCTATAGTGACAAGGGTGAGACTCACCGTGACTCAGCCGATGGCTTACAACCGGGCGCACTTTTCCAGAGGCGAGCCAGCATTCCCATGTATAGAAAGCAAATCAATGTCAATGGGGCCACATACGATGACAAGAAGAACGAAACCTGCAAAGAAAGGAGGAAAAAAAAAACACACACTAAAGTCAAGTCATTCACATTTCGAGCAAGTTTGCACACAAATTCAGAGAGGCATTAGTTTAATTGCCAAAAAGGGCAAAAGTTTGCAACTTAATGAAAGCAATTAGGATATAAATGGCATTTGAGTTGACCTCACACAAACAAAAAAAAAAACCAAAGAAGAAAAAGTTTAGCGTATTGGAAATTAGATTTGGAAAGGGTTGAATGGTTTGGTGAGCGAAAATGTAGCCGGACATCAATCACTCGAAACAAAAGGGTAAACCAAAACCGTTTAAAACTAAGTGAAGGATAGGAGCCGATACTTTGAGTTTCGATTCGAAAAGAAGTAAACTTATTATCGGTAGAGTTAGGCGAATTCTTAATTGATCTTGGTACATATTTTCTTAGATCGTTACAAGAGGAAAAAAATATTTCAATCGACTGACCCAAAAAAAGGGGTCTAGAGCTTTAAAACTTAAAAAATATCAGAAAAATTACAATATTTTCAAAAAACGGCTAAACTCCTGGTAATTTGGCAAATATTTCTTCTGCGCAACAATATGAACAACTCTCTAGGACATGCCAGCTTCATACGATCTCCTTTTCAAACAATTTCGGCATTTTGAAAGTAATATCGTATATACAGCCACAATGTAGTCCATTTCGTTTTGTGTTAGCGGTTTCGGTCTTTCAGGTCTATCAGGCTTTGGTCAAACAATGGCCCCGCCCACAGATACCCTGTCCTTGGCCTGGCCTCAGCCTTAGACACTACCTTACAGATGGCGCCCGAGCAGGGACTTAATAAAAACTAGTCTCCACCGCTTGGATCAACTTCATCCAAATAACATTTATAAGCGATTGGTCAAACAATCGCCCCGCCCACAGATACCCTGTCCTTGGCCTGGCCTCAGCCTTAGACACTACCTTACATATGGCGCCCGAGCAGGGACTTTATAATAACTAGTCTCCACCGATTGGATCAACTTCATCCAAATAACGTGAATAAGCATAAATTAATATATATAATACCGACGTTTTGGAAAAGGTTGTGAAGCCTCTCAACGCGACATTATTTGCAAATAAGCCGTGAACCTTTCAACAAGACTCCGCTCCAGCTCACAAGGCAATGACGACTCAAACATGGCTATAAATTCTTGTAAAGAACTTTATTTCTACGGATGATTGGCCTGCTGGTACCCCAGACCTGAATACATTGAACTACAAACTGTGGTCCGTTCTCGAGGCTATTTCTCGCTCTACTCGACACCCAAATATAGAGTCTTTGAAGAGCGCCCTTGTCCGAGCAGTGGACAATTTCCCAGCGCATGTGGTGCGCACTGCGATCGCTGATTGACCAGAGAGACTTCGGCGTTGCTGTAAGGTACAAGGCTTCCATTTCATATAAGTTGTTCTACGACTTGTAGACTTGTAAAAGTTTTGAAAAATATCCAAAAATCCGTGTACCAAAACAGTTGCGAGTAATAGAAATTTTCTCAACGAAAAGAAAAATATTTTTTATTAATGTTCAGAAAGTGTGAATAAAATTATTTAGGAACCCATTTGTCCACGTACCCAAGTACGTAAAGCGGAGACACGTGCAAAACCATCTGGTGCTGCACGGCCACAGCTGCCAATTATATAACTGGCCACGCCTACTAGAGTTCTATTATACGTAGCCGGTCCACCCGAATCACCAAAACAAGCTCCCTTATTCTCACCGTGTAGTAGACATAGCACAGTCTCTGCCGGTGTACCGTTATGGCGAGCACACTCCGAGCGTGAAATGGCCTTCACGCGTACATAGAGCAAATCATTCGAAAGTGGACCACTGTGCGAAGTAGCGCCCCAACCAGAGACATCTAGCTGAGCATTATTCGGGGGATCTCTGGTAGCCAGAGAAATCGATTTAATATTGCTGGAGTTGAATCTTAGTCGTTCCTTTAGACGCAAAACAGCCACATCATTGCCCTGACTCACGGTGCGATAGGCGGGATGAACCTTTACATCTGCTACTTGTATAACGACTCCGCCACGATTGATATACAGACTACCCGCTCGAATGGACAACTCAGAGGCGGGCTTCCTACACACAAAAATGTGAAGATTCCATAAAAATTGTTGAAAGAAGATATTCCTCCGACTTACACAACTCCTCCCGTACTGACACAGTGAGCGGCGGTTAAAATATGGGTGGCGGATATAATGCTGCCTCCGCAGTTGTGATTCCCACGTACACGCAAAGACACCTGATGGGGGAATTGATTCGCTCGTGCCTTTGTACCGCCTACAATGCGCGGTCCTGGTCCTTGTTCTGGTAGCTCCGCAGACTGTAAGGTCAACGTTACACACCAACCGATCACAAGCAATGCGAAACCTAAGCCAACTCTGGTCATGATGGTGGACTTATGGATTGTGAAATTAAGTCCAATGTTCTAAGGTATTTATAAGAGAGCTCATGGCGTATACCTGCCTCATCATCATCAGTGTCAATTAGGCTTATCTGAATCTTCAGCGAACGGCAATGCATGCATTACGTATGTATCAGAGCTTCTTCGAAAGCACACGTGTGTGTCTAAACTTAAAGATAAACGGAGCATTGCTTCACTTATGGCTTATTAGGGCGATGTTATAGCTCGACTATGGAAAAACAAAAATGACAAATGGCAAATTATTAACATAATAACGTAAATAAAATTCTTGACTTTGCACCGCTCTTACACTTTTCAATTCGGAATACTTTTAAAATAGAAGCACCAAAATATTATTGAACTTTTAAGGTACATCTTTGTTTACTTCTGTCTTCTGTCAGCTTGCCAAGCAAAAGTCAATTTAAGCAAGGGCTCTTGAGCTGACTGCGAGCTGAAGTGAATGCGAATTTTGCAGCAGTAACCGAAATTTTTAGTCAGCTCGGCACACATCAAAGACAGAACAAATAATAAAAGAAAAAATAGGGGAAAGTTAACTTCGGCTCGGCCGAAGTTTTGTATACCCTTGCAGCTTTCATTGAAAACAAAAAAGTTTTTCTAAGACTACTTCTTGGACACTACTTTTCTAGGGGATCTATACTATAAAGATGTCTGATTTCGATTAAACTTGGTGAAATCTTTGAAAAGCATAATACACTGTTAATTACGAAATTTGGAGGCGATCCCATTTAAAACAAAAAGTTTTTCTCACTAGAACTTCTTTTTCGACCGATTATTCATACTGCAGCTATATGCTATAGTCATCCGATTTTGAGAAAACTTTGTAGAAATGTGTTAAAGTATATAAAATAAGAATATGCCAATAAAAAGGGCGTTTTCATTAAAAACAAAAAAGTTTTCTTCACTAGAACTAGTTTTTCGACCGATCGTTCCTATGGCAGCTATATGCTATAGTCATCCGATTTCGACCAAAACTAGTGAATGGGAAAGATAGTAAACTAAATACGTACTTTGGAGGCGTTTCCATAAAAAAAATTTTCATCCGGCCGGTTCCGACAAATGTGCAGCGTATTTGTACCAAAAGACTTCTTGCAAAGTTTGGTGAGGATAGCTTTAAAACTGACGGAGGAGATAGCATAGAAACAGACGGACAGACGGACGGACAGACGGACAGGGCTAAATCAACTCAGCTCGTCGTGCTGATCAAGAATATATATACTTTATGTGGTCGGAGATGCTTCCTTCTATGCGTTACAAACATCCGGACAATTTTATAATACCCTCTGCATCTAACAAAGAAATACTTTGATGGATTCACATCTAACACAATCACGAAAATAAGCAATCATGATTGCACATCATGCCCGTTCAGCGTCACAATCTAACAAAATTAGTCGATTTTTGGTCATCGATGAATGAACCCCATGATATTATTTACTCATCAAGTTTAAGTAACATTTAAAAATTGAAGCTTTAAAATTGCAGTTGCACATTTTTCACATTTCCCCGCCTATATGTATATACATATATCCCCATATAATGCCATACAAATGCGTCTGTTTGGCTTACGGCTAAGCGGTAGCTGTTAAAATGCTACACGCCCTGAACAAGTCTGTCGAGTCTGGGATACACGTAAAACGTTACCCATATCTGGTATCTGGCCAGGCATTACGGGTCAGTGCTTTTAACAATTTCAATGCAAAAACAGAAAAAAACAAGTGAGACAGTTGGTCAAGCCCGACTGTGGTATACTCTGTACCAGCTCATAGTTATATGTCTTTTGCTGATGCAGAAGCAGTAAAAAGCCAACTTTCTTTAAAGCCTACTTTCTCGACAGAGCGATAAATAATGCTGATTAGTAAATTTTTTAAAAAGGTAACAACAGTATTCAAAAATTTGCAAAACTGTGGGAGATATGACGCTTGAAATTAAACTTAATCTGTCTGCAACTATCGGATGTATACTTCTTATACATACATGTCCTTCCATACATGTCGATCCATCTCTGAGATGGTAACAGACAGACGAATATGCTGATCAAATATATAAATACTTTATAGATCGGAGGTGCTTTATTCTGGCTATTGCACAAACCTAATATACTCCGTTTACCTTTGATGCTGAGTATAAAAAATTGCCTCTGACATGGCAGCAGATGGCCAACGAAAGCCTGCAAAAACAAAAAGCAAATTCAAGGCAAAAATGAGCCAAGTGCCAAATGACAAGCGTTCAGCATTTCGTATTTGGCTTTGGGCCGGTAAATTGTTTTTTACCTACAGCAATAAATCTCGAATATTATGTAAATTCTGTTGAAAGGATAAAGGTAAATATTATAGCATACTTTTTGGCATAACGAAAGAAACGCTACATACATACATACAAACTAGACGAAATTGTCTCCAAGCGGAGTTGTTTGAACTTTTGAATGTGGATGAGACATACTTACGAGTATATGAAGGCCAGATTTCTAAGTTGTGGGATTGGTAAAATCTCCCAACCAATTTTTATTTCACTTATTTTGTTCTAGTGGAGATTTCGCATCCCAAAAAGATGGCCAGAACTCGAAACAAAAATTGGGGAAAGTTAACTTTGGCTCGTCCGAAGTTTTGTTTACCCTTGCAGTTTGTTTTTCTAAATAAGACCACATTTCGGACCTTACTTTTCTATGGGAGCTATGCTATATAGATGTCCGATTTCGACCAAACTTAGTGCAATCATGGAATAGCATAACAAACTGTAAATTACGAACGTTTTTCTCACTAGAACTTTTTTTCGACCGATCATTCATACTGCAGCTATATGCTAGTCATCCGATTTTGACAAAACTTAGTAGAATTGTGTAAAAGTATATTAAATAAATATATGCCAACGAAAGGTACGTTTCCATAAAAAACAAAAAAGTTTTCCCCACTAGAACTAGTTTTTCGACCGATCGTTCTTATGGGAGCTATATGCTATAGTCATCCGATTTCGACCAAACTTAGTGAAATCATGTGAATGGATAGTAAACTAAGAAATACGTACTTTAGAGGCGTTTCCATTAAAACCAAAAAAGTTTTTCTCACTAAGACTAGTTTTTCGACCGATCGTTCCTGTGACAGCTATGTGCTATAGTCATTCGATCCAGCCGGTTCCGGCAAATGTGCAGCGTATTTGTACTTAAAGATTTCGTGCAAAAAACGGACGGAAAAGACGGAAAAGATAGCATAGAAACAGACAGAAGGACGGACGGACGGGCGGACAGACGGACAGACGGACAAGGCTAAATGTACTGAGCTCGTCATGTTGATCAAGAATATATATACTTTATGTGGTCGGAGATGCTTTCTTCAATGCGTTACTAACATTCGCACAATTTTATAATACCCTCTGCGAGGGTATAAAAATTTGCCATAAACTTATGAATAACTCTCTTCGAAGGCCAATTTGGACACCTTCGGGCTGGCTGATGCTGCTCGCAAAACACATTTTCTGCCATATCTTTAAAACAAATGCTGAAGGAGCCAAACCGACACCTGTTTTGAAATCAGTGGACAAATCTGGACCATAATTTTTCAACAAAATGGCTGTTCCCCTGTGTAATAGTACTCGACTCTAAGTATTTGATACTAAGTTCACGATATTACTCGGTATTTGATTCTCAGCATAAAGTACTCGATAACACGTTCTCGATACTCAGTACTCGATTCTAAGTATTCGATAATAAGTACTCGATATGAAGTACTCGATACTCAGTATTTGATACTCTTGATACTCAATACCAAGCCCTCGATACTCAGTATCTGATTTTAAGTATTTAATACTTAATACTAAGTACTCGATACTTATTATTCAATACCAAGTACTCGATATTCCGTAATCGATTCTAAGTATTCGACTCTAAGTTGTTTGTAAAATTGTCCGGATGTTTGTAACGCATTGAATGGAACATCTCCGACCACATAAAGTATATATATTCTTGATCAGCACGACGAGCTGAGTTGATTTAGCCGTCTGTCCGTCAGTCCGTCTGTTTCTATGCTATCTCCTCCGTCAGTTTTAAAGCTATCCTCACCAAACTTTGCACGAAGTCTTTTGGTACATATACGCATTTGTTGGAACCGGCCGGATCGTATGACTATATCATATAGCTCTCATAGGAACGATAGGTTGAAAAACTAGTTTTAGTGAAAAAACTTTTTTATTTTTAATGGAAACGTTCTTATCATTAGCATATACTTATTTTGTATTCTATTACACAATTCTACAAAGTTTTATCGAAATCGGATGACTACAGTAAGAATAATAGGTCGAAAAAGAAGTTCAAGTGAGAAAGACTTTTTATACCCTGTTCCCATTGAAAATGGGAAAAGGGGGATCATGAAGTTGTGCAAAAGTATGTACAGGTGGCATTTGCGACCCTATGTATATATTCTTGATCAGCACAACCCGAGTCGATTTAGCCCCGTCTTCCCTCGTCCGTCTGTCCATATGAACGCGTGTTTCTCAGAGACTATAAATGTTAGAGCCACAAATTATTGCGTGTAGATAGGTGTATACCCGATTCAAAACGAATTTGTTTCAGACTTGGAAAATTCCTCCCCCTCCCCCCTTTAGGCGCAAAAAACTGTCAGAGGCACAATTTCCAAACTTTACATATATCAACATATATCTGAAAAGATCACTAAGATCGGACAATAAACACCGAAGTTATATACCAATCAATTTTGCTTGTGGGAGAGTGGGGGGTCTTGCATTGTCAGTTATTGCGCGCGGCCGCTTGCCATGCGTTTGTGTGTATGTGAGTGTGTGAATATGTGTATGAAAACACAAGAAGTCAAGGGGACAGGGTATTTTGTAGTCGGGGCACTCGACCACAGCTCCCTTACTTGTTTTTTCTTAGTGCCGTTTTCTCATGTTCTCATGTTTTCACAAATCTAGGTGGATCTTACGCATTTCCATAGCTGATGCTCAAAAGGAACACAGCAAATTCACCAAATCTACCTAGATTTGCAAAAACAGTAACATGAGAAAATGGCCCTTAGTGTGGGAAGGTATTTCGATATCATCTGAATCATTATGAAACATGTTTCAAATTAAAGTCTAAAGAATAAGATAATGAATCCAATTTTTATACTAATTAGGCAAAGGGCATTAAAACTATGAATCATTTCATTTAAATAAAAGTAATTTTTGAAAGTACGAAAACATTTTGTTTGATTTCAACGCCAAATACAAAAAATTAAAGGAAAGGCAACCGCGTATGAGTAATATCAAAAACTTTGGAGCCCCGTCGCGTCCATTAAAACATAACTTTTTGACTTTTTTCGTTTTTCTCGTTAAATACACAGCATAAACAGAGTGATGGAGGGGGGGGATTCTATGCTTCAATGAATTCAATTCTTATGGCAGATATATACTTAAGGTTTGCATAAGGAATGCACTGATAAGCCATTTTTGAGGTACTTCACCTCAGCAATTATGCCATGCACACGCGTGGCTGTCCAGAAAAAGTCTTATGCATACCTAATGAAAGTGTCGCTCATTAAAGTTGTAGATAAGTCATAACTGTCATTAATGTTGATGAGACATTAGACCCTTTCGGCCGTATAAATACCGCTTAGACGTATCCACTAATCCCATTCAAATTTCGTCCACAATCATGGCAAGAGCTTCCTTACGTTTGGTACTATTTGTCATCGGCTTGTGTTTGCCATTGACTCTGCAGTCGACCACAGAGGCTCCTAATCATTCCCTCAACCCGGTTATAGTGGGCGGTACACGCGCAACAGCGGGACAATTTCCACATCAGATTTCGTTACGTCTACGCGGTGGTCACATCTGTGGTGGTTCCATCATCTCCGCTACCCACATTGTAACGGCCGCTCATTGTGTCACGTCGAGAAGAAATACTATGTAAATGGGAAGCAATATCTTTTACGTAATTATTACTACAATGTTTTTTTTTATAGAACGCCCGCCTCTCAGCTAACCATACGAGCGGGCAGTCTACTTCGCAATAGCGGCGGAGTTGTTGTACAAGTAGCGGAAGTTAAGAGACATCCGACTCCGGCCAATGATGTGGCTGTATTACGTCTCAGTACTCCACTAGAACTCAACTCTAGCAACCTGAAAGCCATTCCCTTGGCCACCAATGATCCACCAAATGGCGCCAAATTGAACATCTCCGGCTGGGGACGAACCTCTCATAGGGGCCCCATTCCGAATGAGTTGCTCTATGTAGGCGTGCAGGTGATGGGACGTGCCCAGTGCACTCGCATAGCGCGTTTTCTACCAGAATCTGTCATTTGTCTAAGTCATGGTCGAAATAAGGGCGCCTGTTTTGGTGATTCCGGTGGACCGGCTACGTATGAGGGTACGTTAGTTGGTGCATCCAGTTTTGTAATGGGACGCTGTGGGAGCAACAAGCCCGATGGCTATGCGCGTATATCTGTTCTACGTAATTGGATACGACAACAAGCGGGTCTCTAAATAATTGAAATGTACTTTTGTGAGCATAAAAAAAATGTCAAACAATCTGCGTTGTTTGTACAAAAAGTCTGGTGTTGTTTAAAGAAGAAGGAGGGGCTGCCCAGGGAAGTAAGGAGAGAGGAATATGAAAAGGCTAGAAAGAAGCATGGATAGAAGGTATAGACGAAAACGAAATGAAAGAAGCTTAAGTGGAAACCAATAAGACAGAGGACAAAAAAGAACACGTAAGGAGTGCTAAAGAAAAGATGAAGATAGCCAATGACAAAATTTATCTTATATATATGGATAGTATCTATTAGATAAACACCCGATTCTCAGTAAGAATTGTAAGTATTTGCTAAGCTTGCTTAAAATCTATTAACAGAGCATTAACAGAATGTTAAGTTAACAGTGATGCGAGCAAAAATGCAGTATCTGAATATAATCCCAGTCTGTCTCATCAAAAAAAAAATGAAATCGGAACAAGAAACGAAGAAATGGAACAGCAATGTTGCATTTTAGCTTAGATCTAGCAATTTTGAAAATGGGAGTTGGCATGATTATAAAAAATTGACGGAGTGGGGGAAAGGAAATAAGAATATGAACCAACTAGATACATATAAAGGCGCTGTATTCGAGTTCCTTGAGTGCAAAATACCCTGATCCCTTGAAAACACACACACATGCACGCACTGACGCATGCAAGCGCTAGCTGACAATACTAGACCCTCCCCACCTTTGTGCCTGTTTGCCAATTCTCGCTTAGTTTTCAGTAAAATTGCAGAGTACCCAACTATACGACATGGGTGACTTCTATAAATTGTGGCTACAACTTAAGTTCGTAGGCGGTGCAGTGAACACTAGAATCAGCAATATACTGCATCGAAAATCGAGAGGAGGCTAAACTGGGAAAATAATGTGGTCCTCTGCATTGTATATTTGGACTCAACTAGACGACTTTTACTGCGAAACCCAATAAGTTCGTCGAGTTTCAGTTTCATCAATAATTAGGTGGTCGTGAACGTACGCCTGAGATGCCATTCGGCGGAAATGACCATATGTGTCAGTGGAACAGTGCTATTAGTTTCGAATTTATATAAAACTTAAGGTCTTAAAAAATTCAACTACAATTTTGTACTTTACTCTTTTATGATAATAATTTGGTTAATCGAAGACTTTTTAGTATTTTTATGATCGCAAAAATTGTTCATTGGATTAACGTTGTCTGCAATATGTGGAATAGGAGTATCCTTTTGAAAGTATGAAAACATTTTGTTATAAATCAACGCCACCTACAAAAAGTATTTAAAGTTTAAAGGCAACACTGCGTATGATCAGATGTCTATAGCATATAGCTGTCATAGGAATGATCGGTCGAAAAACGGTCTGTCCGTCCGTCTGTCTGTTTCTATGCTATCTCCTCCGTCAGTTTTAAAGCAATCCTCACCAAACTTTGCACGAAGTCTTTTGGTACAAATACGCTGCACATTTGTCGGAACCGGCCGGATCGGATGACTATAGCATATAGCTGTCATAGGAACGATCGGTCGAAAAACTAGTTCTAGTGAGAAAAACTTTTTTGTTTTTAATTAAAACGTCCTTATCATTGGCATACACCTATTTAATATACTTTTACACAATTCTACAAGGCTTGGTCGAAATCGGATGACTATAGCATATAGCTCCCATAGGAACGATCGGTCGAAAAACTAGTTTGAGTGAGGAAAACTTTTTTGTTTTTAATGGGATCGCCTCCTAATTTCGTAATTAACAGTGTATTATGCTTTTCCATGATTTCACCAAGTTTGGTAGAAATCAGACATCTATATAGTATAGAAAAGTAAGGTGCAAAAAGTAGTCTTAGTTTGAAAATCTTTTTTTGTTTTCAATGGAAGCTGCAAGGGTATACAAAACTTCGGCCGAGCCGAAGTTAACTTTCCCCTATTTTTTTATAATAAGAACTGTGAAGCTCTTCAAAATAGGCATTAACCTCGGACTCCACCTCTTCATTGTTGCCAAATTTTTTTCCTCCGAGCCATTTTTTCAAGTTTGAAAATAAGAAATAATCTGAGGGAGCTAAGTCAGGCTAATAAGCACCTCCGATCTATAAAGTAAATCTTGCGCATAACTTTTTCATGTTCAATTTTTCGGTCAATATGCGATGTGCAGCACTTTTTGAAATGCCTACACATTCAGCTAACTCACAAACTTTCAATCGCCGGTCACTCAATACACATTTTTGAATTTTGGCCACCATTTCTGAAGTGGTCACCTCAATTGGACGCCCATTACGATTTTAATCTTCGCAGCTCAAACGACCTCGCTTAAACTCAGCCATCCAATATTTTATTTTTGTAAACGAGGGAGCAGAATTACGTAAGGTAGAATCCAGCTCCTTTTTAATATTGGTTGGACTAAGACCTTTTATATGAAAGTATTGTATCACATAACGATGACCAATTTTGTCCATGTTTGCAAATCAATAATAAACGTTCTCTATTAAAATCGACTGTGCAAGGTAAAGGCACCAAACTTCAAACTTAAGCTTTCAATAGTCGGTACTTCCCCTTTTTAATATTTTCTGTGAACATTTTCCAACACTACTGTGCGAGGTCGGCCATTTCTGGGACGGCCCTCGTAAGCATCTGTGTCCGAATCAAACAAAAACAAAATATCGATAATCGAATGTAGATCGAATGTTGAACACACCTCGTATTTGTATATTAAAGTCTTAACAAATCAAATGACAGAGACTTTTGAAATTTGATACATTTAAGAAATGCATTTGCATTATTAATAACTATTTTTAAGGTAATTCACCTCAGAAATTAGGTCATGCAAACACGTGTCAGTACAGAGACGGTCTTATGCACACCTAATGAAAGCGTCGCTCATTAAAGTTATAGATAAGCCTTAACTGCCATGGATGTTGATGAGACATTAGACCCTTTCTCGCGTATAAATACCGCTTAGACGTATCCATTAATCCCATTCAAATTTAGTCCACAATCATGGTCAGAGCTTGCTTAAGTTTGGTACTATTTGTCATCGGCTTGTGTTTGCCATTGACTCTGCAGTCGACCACAGAGGCTCCGGATCATTCCCCCAACCCGGTTATAGTGGGCGGTAAGCGAGCAACAGCGGGACAATTTCCACATCAGATTTCGTTACGTCAACGCGGTGGTCACATCTGTGGTGGCTCCATCATATCCGCTACCCACATTGTAACGGCCGCTCATTGTGTCACGTCGAGAGGATCAGTGTAAATGGGAAGAAGCAATATCTTTCACATAATTATTATTATATTGTTTTTTTATAGAACGCCCGCCTCTCAGCTGACCATACGAGCGGGCAGTTTGCTTCGCAATAGTGGCGGAGTTGTTGTACAAGTAGCGGAAGTTAAGAAACATCCGCAATATAGCGGATTAACTAATTCCAATGATGTGGCTGTATTACGTCTCAGTACACCGCTGCGACTCAACTCTAGCAACCTGAAAGCGATTCCCTTGGCTACCCAGGATCCTCCAAATGGCGCCAATTTGAACATCTCCGGTTGGGGACGAACCTCTCATAGTGGACCCATACCGAATGAGCTGCTCTATGTAGGCGTGCAGGTGATGGGACGTGCCCAGTGCACTCGCATATCGCTTTTTCTACCCCAATCTGTCATATGTCTAAGTCATGGTCTAAATAAGGGCGCTTGTTTTGGTGATTCCGGTGGACCGGCTACGTATAAGGGTACGCTAGTTGGCGCAACTAGTTATGCAATGGGCCGCTGTGGTGGCAACAAACCCGAAGGCTATGCGCGAATTTCTGTTCTACGTACTTGGATACGGCAACAAGCGGGTCTCTAAATAATTCAACTGGACTTTTCTGAGCATAAAAAAAAACAAAATTCAAGCAATTTGCGTTGATTTTACTAAAAGCCTGGTGTTTTTTTTAAGAAAAAGTCGGTGCTGCCCAGGGAATTACAGAGGAAGAATCATGGAAGCGTGGATTGGTATAGAAGAAAACAAAATGAAAGAAGTTTAAAAAGAAACAAATTAGACAGAGGACAAAAAAGAACACGTAAATCCATCATATCTACTATATATACCAGGGATGTAAGCCACTCGAAAATAAGTACTGGTTCGGTTCAGTGGTTCACACAGTTTCTGTACCGCCAGTTTGGTTCATTACATGGTTTTTGGAGCTAGCTGAAACGCGGTTTCGGTTCGATTCAGTGGCTTATAAAGATATTATGAAATACAGTCGAACTTCTGTATAGCGAATCTTAAGAGGACAAAAATAAGCTTCGTTATATAGAAAATTCTTAAAATATAGAATAGTTTGAATATTGAACGAAATTGCAGTGTTCTGAAGTTAATTCGCTATAGAGAAAACTTCATTGTACAGAAGTTCGTAATAGAGAAGAACAACTGTATTATGATTTCTCTTGCAATGTTACTTTTCGTACACTTTGGAAATTGAACTCCTATAAACCATCTGAGTATTTTTAAGATTCTTATAAGAATGTTTAAAACTTTTGAAGTCGGATTTGTAGGACTCGTCTATAAGTTCTAGGAATGCACTTCGAAAACGGAGAATGTCGGCAAGAAGATAATATGTACTATGCATCCCTATTAAGGGGGAAAACACTTTGCGGAAAAAAATTTTCGACTTTTTTTTTGCATATTTTGATGATATTCAAAAATCCTAAAAGGATTTTCAAAAATTCGAAATAGTTTAGAAGATATAGTCCTTTACCAAAAAGACCAGCAACGCAAACTTTAAACGCGTTTATCTCGAAACCACCTTTTTCAAACTGGTGGTCACGATTCAGAGGAAACCAGTGGACCGATTTTGCTCCGAGGGCTTATACGACGCAGAATTGTTGTCGCTATCGTTCGGTCCTCCAACTTTTGGATACCTATATTTTAAGTGTACTTTTTTACACTACACTACAAAAAAGGCCAAAAAAATTTTTTGTTTTCAAATGTCTGCTATTTTGTCAAAAAATTTTCAATTTTTTTGAGGGCCGATCGATAGCCACATTAGTTCTAAACATAACCGCATTTTTCTTTTTCTTCAGTTCATCCCAAGGCGCCACCAGGTCACCAGGGGCACCTTTTTTATTCATCACTTTCGGAGGCCGATAACTTTCTGAACGGCCCTCATATTGACAAAAAAAATTTTGTATTTTCCTTTCATTCATTAACTATTTAATAAAAAAACAAAAATAAAAATCTCTTATACTTTTATTTCTGGAAAGACCATCTCTTTGTGCTCCGGGAGGGGGGGTCCTTTGTTGAGAAAAACTCTTCCGGCTTAGATTAAATGATTACACTAGGCAACAAGGTCCAGTATCTTGAATGGTTGGTATTGGTTCTAGATGATTTTCGTGTGCTAAGCAAGACTGCGTTTTCAGAAATTGTCCATCACGTCGAGATTTTTAGTAATTTGAGGTTAAAGTTACTAAAAGTGCCGATTTTGACTTTTTAGGAGCGATTTTCTGTGAATCCATTCTATTGTTTGGACTGGTGAATTGACAAAATGCCCACCCCATCATTACTTTGAAATATAACTCAGAAATTTTCTGGGCCTTATGTCCGGACATTAAGCCCATGGGCGTAAAGTCCGTACTCAAATTTAAATGACATTAAACGCACAGAATTTTATGCAAGATTTGGTATGCATGCAAGGCCATTCGGCCGTCAGTTTAGGGCAGGTGCCGGCAAAAAACACAATCCCATTTTGGCATTGGTGTGTGTGAGAGCAGCGCAAAAACCGACTCAATCGCGAATCAGTTAAAGAAGAGCCAAACACGCAGCGCAGCTAAGATTTTACTGCTTATACTGGGTGTGAGCCGACTGCTTTTGAGAGCTTGCCTATGCCCAGTTGGTTGTGACGTGACGGCCTCTAGGGTAGGGTAACCATCGGTCTGGTCGATCCGCACAGCTTTACCAGAGTTTGTGTACTATATGTCAGCTATCCGCCATATTAGAGTCTCTACCACCCATTGCATACTTTGTGGCCCCAGAAATAAAAAGGATATTTTTGGATCCTTACACAAGTGCTAAAAGAGGTATATCTCCATTGAAAAAAATCGCAGAATTGTTTGGGATGGTTCATTTCAAAGCTAAGGAGTGGTACTTTCCGATGGTATCAAAGAGAGTCCAAACAATAGAATAGATTCCCCGAAAACGGTCCTAAAAAGGGTAAAAATAGGCAACTTTAAGCTTTTAGCAACTTTTAGCTCAAATTACTAAAAATCTCGACGTGATGGACAATTTCTGAAAACGCAGTCTTGCTTAAAAGTAAAAAGTAAAATCGACTTGTCAAGATGACAACAGCCCCGAGGGGCCAAAGCCGAGCCTCTCTCAATCTCTTGGCTTGTGCGCTTCTAATTTTAGCACAAGAGAAAGGGACCTACATTTTAACGCCGAATCCGAACGGCAGTTTTGAGAGGCTTTTCATGGCGAATTACTGCAATGCTGGCGCCAACAGCAAGAGTGTGGCCGGGGTAAAGTTTTATTCAAAGAAAAAAACTTTTTCATTAGATGTCCCGAGGCGGGATCGAACCCACGACCTCATGCTCAGCAGTCGCGCACACTAACCGCTGAGCCACTCTGGCCGCACATGTGCACACATGCACACTGGTGACAGGTATATTAAGAGATCGCCTTGCAATTGCGGTAGACTTACAGGACTACATGTTGTAAAATTTGTGTCGAGTCATCCTTAAAGGCTTTATCTATCAGTGGTCCCTTTGGTAGAGGGTCGAACTAAAATTATCTTAGGAAAACGAAGTTAATAAATAGGTATCATTGGCTAGAGGAAAGCTATTCACGTTATAAAACTCATCAGAGAACTGAACCGAACGGAACCGTTTTTATACCCTTGCAGAGGGTATTATAAAATTGTCCGGATGTTTGTAACGCATAGAAGGAAGCATGACGAGCTGAGTGGACTTAGCCTTGTCCGTCTGTCCGACTGTCCGTCCGTCCGTCTGTCTGTTTCAATGCTATCTCCTCCGTCAGTTTTAAAGCTATCCTCACCAAACTTTGCACGAAGTCTTGTGGTACAAATACGCTGCACATTTGTCGGAACCGGCCGGATCGGATGACTATAGCATATAGCTGCCATAGGAACGATCGGTCGAAAAACTAGTTCTTGTGAGAAAAACTTTTTTGTTTTTAATTTACACAATTCTACAAAGTTTGGTCCAAATCGGATGACTATAGCATATAGCTCCCATAGGAACGATCGGTGGAAAAACTAGTTCGAGTAAGAAAAACTTTTTTGTTTTTAATGAAAACGTCCTTATCATTGGCATACACTTATTTTATATACTTTAACACATTTCTACAAAGTTTTATCAAGATCGGATGACTATAGCATATAGCTGCAGCTTAAATGATCTGTCGAAAAAGAAGTTCTAGTGAGAAAAACTTTTTGTTATAAATGGGATCGCCTCCATATTTCGTAATTAACAGTGTATTATGCTTTTCCATGATTTCACCAAGTTTGGTCGAAATCAGACATCTATATAGTATAGATCCCATAGAAAAGTAAGGTCCAAAAAGTAGTCTTAGAAAAACTTTTTTGTTTTCAATGGAAGCTGCTAGGGTATACAAAACTTCGGCCGAGCCGAAGTTAACTTTCCCTATTTTTATACCCTTGCAGGGTATTATATTGTGTTTTAATAGATCTCCGACCACAAGATATATTCTTATCCACGAGCTGGTTGTTTACCTTTCCTCTGTTTCTATGTATCCGTGTTTTAAAGTATCTCACCAAACTTGCACGAGTCTTTTGGTACATACGCGCACATTTTCGAACCGGCGATCGGAACTATAGCATATAGCTGCATGGAACGATCGGGAAAAACTAGTCTTGAGAAAACTTTTTGTTTTTAATGGAAACGCTCATACGTATTCTTATTTATATCCTCCTGATTTCCTAGTTTGTCAATCGGAACTATAGATATAGCTGCCTAGAACGATCTCGAAAACTAGTCTTAAAAACTTTTTGTTTTAATGAAAACGTCCTTATCATTGGCATACACTTAATTTATATACTTTTACACAATTCTACAAAGTTTGGTCGAAATCGGATGACTATAGCATATAGCTCCCATAGGAACGATCGGTAGAAACACTAGTTCTTGTGAGAAAAACTTTTTTGCTTTAAGTGAAAACGTCCTTATCATTGGCATACAGCATTTTATATACTTTGAATACAAAGTTTTATCAAAATCGGATGACTATAGCATATTGCTGCAGTATGAATGATCGGTCGAAAAAGAAGTTCTAGTGAGAAAAACTTTTGTTTTAAATGGGATCGCCTCCAAATTTCGTAATTAACAGTGTATTATGCTTTTCCATGATTTCACCAAGTTTAATCGAAATCAGACATCTTTATAGTATAGATCCCCTAGAAAAGTAATGTCCAAAAGTAGTCTTAGAAAAACTTTTTTGTTTTCAATGGAAGCTGCAAGGGTATACAAAACTTCGGCTGAGCCGAAGTTAACTTTCCCCTATTTTTCTTTTTGGTTTTCAGTTCGGTTCAGCATTTCTGAAAGGAAACCGGTTCGGTTTGCGGTTCGGTTCACCAGCTGGAAAAAGCGGTTCGGTTCGGTTCAGAACCGGTTTGCATCCCTGCTATATACATAGATACACTTCCGATTATTAGTAAGATATGTAAGTATTTCCTAAGGTTTCTAAAAATCTACTTACACAGCATTAACAGTATGTTAAGTTAACAGTGCTGCGAGCAAAAATGCAGTATCTGAATATAATCCCAGTTTGTCCCATAACAAATAAGGAAATCGGAACAGGAAACGAAGAAATGTTGCTTTTTTAGCAAATTAGTTGCTTTCGTAAATGGAACTTGGCAGGTTAATACAAATGGGGTAAATGTTTTCTATTACTTCTTGCGCCGATTAACTTTGGGTATCCTTAAAAACTTTAAACTCTTGCATATTCCTCCGTCGAATTTGCTTTTCTCAATGATTAAGCCAGCTGACTTGCTGTTTCTCCAACTTTGAACACTTGCCGCCGCTTCCCCCATGATACCTTTGGGCACCTCTGACCACCTCAGGCATGAAACTCATTTGCGAAGCGTTAAGTTTTCAAGTGGCGCCGCCGCGCATCAGCCAAGTGTAAATGATTAAAGGGGCTTCATCGAAATGCAAAACAATAAAATGAAATAAAAAACACTCAGCACGTTGGGTTTGTGCAGAAAGAGCAAAAAAAAAAAAAAAAAAAATATGGCAAACCAACGCGCACACGAAAGGTATAAAGGTAAAAAATGTAATGAAACGGAAAACGAACAACAATCGCTCATGGCTCGATTGTTAATAACCCGCCAGGTCCCTGCCATCGCCCACCTTTCTCTGGCTTTCATATGGCAAGAATAATGCCTGACAGCAACGGAATCGAAATCACTTTGGTTTGGATTACGCGCCATGGCCAATGAACATGTCGTTTGTTATCGACAACGACAACGGGCCAAGCCACTGACATAATCCGCATTGACACTTGGGTTCCTTTCGCCAGGACAATGTAAGAAATTTGCGAGTATGTTTTCCAATTAAATTGTAAATTGGCGAAAACAGAAAATTGTTTGTAGCGTTAATGCTTGAAATTGAGGCGCCAATTTATGACACTGGATGATGATGATGATGGAAAGCTGCGGCTGGTTGGGGGAAACTAAAGTGGCAGTGACAGTGTCCTGATTGAGGGGAGAATCTGGCCAATACAATCGACAAAACTGATTTCTGACACTTAAAATGCTGCCTCCATCCTGGCCAAAACTTTGCTCCATTTGGCCAAGTTATCGCTTCAACTAAAAACTGAAAGAATATAAAAATAAAATCTAATTTTCAGGTCAAATGATTAGCAAACATTTTGCAACTTTTGTGTTTCACTTGGCAATTGCTTTTTGGGTCAAAATTTATGTTCCACATTTACTCAATGACTTTTTGCCTAGAGACTTGTCTATAAACCCATAAACTTTGGAAAGCGGCATAAAAGTGAGCATAAAAGTTCAGTTTGATGGTTGCCCACTTAAGAAATAGACAGACACAGCTGCAGTTGCTGCCAAACTATAGAAAGATGGATAGAAAGATGTTTGGAGATACAACTCATTGATGGACTAGATACATGACAACTTTTACTACACACAATTGACAGAGGCGCGAAAGCGGTTTAAACTTTTGGCGAACCATAAACAGAAGACTGTGTTGTGTGTGTGTGTTTGCCATATGACAAATGGGCCTAGTGGCGGGGAGGGAAGGCTCGTTAATATTTGGCTAGCACAAAATTGCGCCTGGGATTTGTCCATAAACGCAACTGAGGCGCCTGCTGCTCTGTCACTCAGTAAAAATTAATCAACTTTGGGCCTGACTCGCCTGGAGGCTTTTAGGGCTAAAACTGTCCAGGCTCATGTGCGTCGCTACCCTAATTTGGTATAGCTAGCACGCTTGTACTTGAAGCATAAAAGTCACACATATACGAAATTTTTTGTTTACCATGTCAGTTTTTTTTTTTGTTTGAGGGCTTGGTTTACTTTCAAAAGACAAAAACTTTTAGATATGAAACTTTTAAACTGACAAGTTTTAGTCATGTTTACTCTTAACTTTAAAAAAGAAAGAAGAATATAACTTGCATTCCGCTGCAGCCACCTGTTACTATAACTGTGTCATAATGTATTCCCCCTACTGGGAGGAATTTAAATGAATAAGGCACCAGGCCCAGATGGTGTGCCTAACAACGCCCTTAAAGCTGTCATAGCTGCCTACACTAAAGTGTCTGTTGACCCATACAACAAATGCTCTACTGAGCAGGAACTTTTGGGACTAGCAAGGACAGCAGGAAAGAAGTGCTCAAGGAGGAATTAGTTGCAAGGAAGACGTTTTGTATCAAAGCATCCAGCGCATCAATCGAAAGGTGCTCCAGTATGGCACGTCAAATTATGGAATGCGGACGAACCCACCTTAAAGGAGAATGTATACCCTCTAGTACGGCCGACAAACGTTGTATCAACGTTCCGTCGACGAATTTGTGACTGTCGTCGACCCACAATGTTTTTGACTGACGTATTTAATGGCTTTCCAGGCACGCTAGGTCGACGCAATGCCATGCAGCAGCCGACATGAGCGACGCTCGATAGAATCAATCGCGCAGATCTCTAGTATCTACATTGGATTATCGATATGTTGTTTTTGTTATATTCAGACACAAACGGGTTATATAACTAGGCAAGCTTGGCGCGTTTTTCTGAAAAAAATTTGTCTAATTTCTGACCGAAAGTAGAAGAAAAAATAGGGGAAAGTTAACTTCGGCTCGGCCGAAGTTTTGTATACCCTTGCAGCTTCCATTGAAAACAAAAAAGTTTTTCTAACTAAGACTACTTTATGGACCTTACTTTTCTATGGGATCTATACTATATAGAGTCTGATTTCGACCAAACTTGGTGAAATCTTGGAAAAGCATAATACACTGTTAATTACGAAATTTGGAGGCGATCCCATTTAAAACAAAAAAGTTTTTCTCACTAGAACTTCTTTTTCGACCGATCATTCATACTGCCGCTATATGCTATAGTCATCCGATTTTGATAAAACTTTGTAGAAATATGTTAAAGTATATAAAATAAGAATATGCCAATAAAAAGGACGTTTTCACTAAAAACAAACAAGCTTTTCTCACTAGAACTAGTTCTTCGACATATCGTTCCTATGGGAGCTATATGTTATAGTCATCCGATTTTGACCCAACTTTGTAGAATTGTGTATAAGTATGTAAAATGACTGTATGCCAATGATAAGGACGTTTTCATTAAAAACAAAAAAGTTTTTCTCACTAGAACTAGTTTTTCGACCGATCGTTCATATGACAGCTATACGCTATAGTCATCCGATTTCGACCAAACTTATTGAAATCATGGAAAAGGATAGTTAACTAAGAAATACGTACTTTGGAGGCGTTTCCATTAAAAACAAAAAAGTTTTTCTCACTAAAACTAGTTTTTTGACCGATCGTTCCTATGGCAGCTATATGCTATAGTCATCCGATCCGGCCGGTTCCGACAAATGTGCAGCGTATATGTACCAGAAGACTTCGTGCAAAGTTTGGTAAGGATAGCTTTAAAACTAACGGAGGAGATAGCATAGAAACAGACAGACGGACAGACGGACGGACGGACAAACGGACAGACGGAGAGGGCTAAATCAACTCAGCTCGTCATGCTGATCAAGAATATATATATAATTTATGTGGTCGGAGATGCTTCCTTCAATGAGTTACAAACATCCGCACAATTTTATAAAAATCGGTCAATACTCTTACAATTTTTAAACCCAACGCCAAATGTTCGATAAAATAGGAACCTTTCCGCAAGCAGAACCTAACATTTTACAACAGGTTCGAACCTTGACTTGACTTGAACAGAAACGGATAAAATTCTAGAATATATAAAATTAGCAAAAGAAGTTACTTGGCACGACATGTCTTCTTAATGAGAGTTTAAGAAAATGTCACTTGGAAATGCATTATTTCCAATGAGACATGCTTCAGGATTTTTTATATATTTTTTTATATACCAAAGATAAGCTAAGATGTATAAAAGTCCTCTAAAAGAAAGTGCTCGATGAGTAGTCTAGCATTATGAAAAAACAGAGATTACTATCAATCTTAAGTGTTAGCTTTTGGACTGAACACGAGATGAAAAGCCTCTTATCGCACACGCTAGCTGCTAGATGCTACTTATATTATTCTGTATTATACTGTTGGCTGAACAGTTATACTTAAAATTTTTGATCAAATTTCTTACCAATTTATGTATATTTCTGAAGATGTTTTATTCTTCTGATTTTTAAAATTAGTTATGAGTTTAGCTCGCTCGAGTTAGAAAAAGTTGCCATTGTTCAGAACTGTCAGCAACTTATGCATTGATACACCAAGAAGCGCTGATTGCCTATAGATTACTGTTACAGAAACTTCAAAGTCTTCTTATCAGTAGAAATTCTATGAAATTTTTGGAAAAGCAATAGTTACTTTCTCCATAATCTTTATGAAAGTTCTAAGAAAAAGTTTTTCTTTAAATAAAACTTTAATCCACCTCGTGGGGTGAGAAAGCCGAGCTTCTCCAACTGCCGTTGATCGGCGTTAAACTGTAGGTCCCTCCTGTGCTAATAAGCGACAGCCAAGATTTGAGAGAGGGGCCGGTGCACTGACAGCTTTTTACTTTACTTTTACTTATAAAAAATTACAATAATTATTTTGGGTAATTCGAACAAATGAAACATCGTTTTAAATAACATCTGAACAGTCACTGAACGACTTATTAAACAAGAGTGATTAAGCAAAGTAACTGGACAAGAATCACTGAACAAGACTCACTAAAAAAAGGACAATTGAAGAGGAACATGTTTACTTGTTCAGTTTAGTGAACAGCTCATTTTTGTTCACTCACTTATAAACAACCCAATACTAGATAGGTCCACTACTTTGGAGCACCATGCTACAAAAAAATTCTGTTCCTGGGCTCTCAGCAGCCATGCTTCTTCAACAAGAGATGATTCTGTACTAAAGTAACCGATACATTAGTGTATCCAGAGAATCCACAGTACTCCCCTCCCAGTGACCATGTCACCATTTGGCGAAGTGTACTCGAGGTTTCCTCTAATTTGTCCGAATGGGTTGGTTTTCTGGTGCATTTGTTGAGGGTGTTTCGTTGTGGCTCGGGTGAGGGCTTTGTGGTGCCTCAGTTGAGGACTTGGTGGTGCCTCGGTTGAGGGCTTCATTGTGCATCGGTTAAATGATTTGTGGAGCCTCGGTCGAGGGCTTCGTTGTGCATCGGTAGTGGGCATTGTGGTGCCTCTGTTGAGGACATTGTGATGCCTCGGTTGTGGACTTTGAGGTGCCTCTGTTGAGGACTATGAGGTGCCTCGGTTGATGCACATATGATGCTGTACTAAAGTAACCGAGAGATTAGTGTGGCCAGAGCCTCCATAGAATCAAAGCACCAAAGGTGGCAGTCAAGGCGATAAAAATCATACGAATCTCATGCATGGAGCACGGAGCCTCTGTTGAAGGCTTCGTTGTTCATCGGTAGAGGGCTTTGTGGTGCCTTTGTTGAGGACATTGTGATGCCTCGGTTGAGGACTTTGAGGTGCCTCTGTTGAGGACTATGAGGTGCTTCAGTTGATGCACATATGATGCTGTACTAGAGTAACCGAGAGATTAGTGTGGCCAAAACCTTCATAGAATCAAAGCCCCAAAGGTGGCAACCAAGGCCTTAAAAATCATACGAATCTCATGCATGGAGCATGGAGCCTCGGTTGAGGGCTTCGTTGTGCAGCGGTAGAGGGCTTTGTGGTGCCTCTGTTGAGGACTATGAGGTTGAGGCACATATGATGCTGTACTAAAGTAACCGAGAGATTAGTGTGGCCTGAGCCTCCATAGAGTCAAAACACCAAGGGTGGCAACCACAGCCATAAAAATCATACGAATCTCATGACTATTTCAAAAAGCAACTTCACATAAAAATGCTTTCTTCAAATTTGAGGCAGAGAGGAAAAGATACGAAATGGCAAAAATCAGTTTAAAGCAACAAGCTGGCTGTTTTAATTTCTGCAACTTGACAGCTGGACACAAATAGTCAGCCAATGGAATGCAAAGCATGCATCATCCTTTAATCCAAACTGAAACTTAAAGTCAGAATTTCTGTCTATCGCTTGTATGTGGGCCTCTGCTCTCCCCCCTCCCCACTCTCTTGTGTATTCATTTTATTTTTATTATTTATTTACGATGACAACAATTTTTTGGATGTTTTATATATTTATTTATTTTTTTGATGTGCGTCACAAGTTTGATCCATTTTGATAGTTTTAGTTGTTGGTGTTGGTTGGCGCCCGCCATAAAAGTCCAAATAAACAACACAAAACAGACACAAAATGTAGTTTTTGGCCCTGACAATGACAAAAACTCGATGGCGATGGCGACGGCAATGGTAAAAGGCAATGCCACCGCGGTGGTGAGCATAGATGACTTTTTGTGGCCAAATCCATTTGGTAGTTGCAATTGCCATTTGTATGCACAGACACATTTGAGGGATCAGAGTTGAGAGCGTTAGAGTTATGAAATTAAAAATGAAACTTGCTAAAAGGACTTGCCTTAAAGATTCATTTGTGTCTCTCTTGCCTGCTGTATGTCTGTCCAACTGCTCATTCAGCATCAGCATCGACAGCACAACAGCATCCTGTTTAACACCCATCCGGCCAGAAATTACTCTGACACAACCCAATTGTCAACGTTGGTGTCGTCTACCAATGCCCGGGCCTGGCTGAGTACAGAAATTGATTGATCTTTGGCAAGTAAACTGAAGTGTTGGTAATGAGCAATTCATGGGGAGACAGGCTTTTGTAGGCTGTGCCAAATTGAAACAGTTTGAAATTTGATTGAAAATAGCTGGTGTAATTGTAATGACGATATACGTGTTTGGAGATTAGGACAGTTGCATAGTACTTTGTATTTAGCAATATCCTTGGTTTCGGCTTAAATTTATGCACTACAATTTGCTTATTACAATGACAGTGAGAGCATTGGATGAGTTTCTTGGTTAGAGTAGATTTCGACCATAGAAAGTCGACTCCTTAAAGAGCTGAGAACACTTGGATCTGAACCGGAGTAACTAGATATAAAACTAAGTACTCATAGCTAAGTACTGGTTACTAAGTACTCGATACCAAGTACTCAAAGCGAAGAACTCGATAATTAGTATTCAATACTCAGGGCTCTATTCTAAGTGATCGATACTAAGTTCTCGATACATAGTATTCGATACTTAGTACTCGATTCTATGTTCTTGATTCTAAGTTCTCGATTTTAAGTACTCGATACGAAGTACTCAATACTAAGTACTCGATTTAATGTACTCTGTGTACTTGAATTTTAGAACTCGATACTCAGTACTTGATTTTTAGTACTCGATACTCAGTACTGGATACTTAGATCTCAATACTCAGTATTCGATACTTAGTGTTAGATACTTAGGACTTAGGACGATTTTTAGTACTCAATGCTAAGTACGCATTACTCAGTACTTGATTCTAAGTAATTGGTTCAAATTACTCGATACTAAGTATTCGATTTTAAGTACTCGATACTAAGGACTCAATATTCAGTACTCGATTTTAAGTACTCCATACTAAAGTCCGGGTCACTCGACCTTACTTATAAAGTACTTCATATTTTTCACATCCGAGTATCGAAAACACTGCAACAAAATGTCTCTGTCTTTTACCTACTCATGGCATATTTGTGCTTTGCATATGCAGTGGTAAAAACACTCGCTCCACTCGCCACTTATTCTTGTGACAGCTCTCTCTTGACATTACAAGAACAATTCAACGGCGTTTACAGCAACTTTTACAAAAACAATGAGAGCGAGAGCAAAAAAAATGTATACATACTTAAATATAAGCAGTCTGTGTGCTGTGAAAACACCTACCACAAATCTGACTCCAGCTCAGGCAGACACCCAATCACAGAAATACTAGTACGAAAATGAGTGATTATATGAGCTGACTGCACATTTTGGGTGTCGAATCATACCGTATACTCATTTACAGTACACTTGAGTCAAAATAACAGGCACTCTTGCAGATCTCTGTTTCAAATCAATAAATATTTAAGAAGCTGTTTGCTTTTTGCTTCAAAGCTAAAGCCAATAGCTGGTACAGATGATAACAACTTATTTTATTAGATGTTCCAAAATGGTAGGGGGGTGGATGTTTTAAATAAATTGTTCTTTAGTCTCTTGTTCCTTAGTCTAGTATTTAGCATGTCTAGTTTTCAGCTAACAAACTTATTTAAAGCTTTACGTACTGAGAAAAATTACTTAGAGGGTAAGGACTCTTCACTTGACTTACCTGAAAGCCAACCAGACTCCAAACCTCCTCCTCCGAGGAGAAGACACAAGCGGTGCCGTCCCGTCCACGATATTGATAGATGCGTACCGAATGTGAGAGAGCAACGGGTATGGCTGTTGTCACAATGGTTATCCAGGCGCACATGATGGCACTGAGGAGGAAGGAAGAAGGAGATGCATTAAGAGTTGTGGGCTTTGGTAAAAGCGTTTAGGTAATCAATGGGCCGTGGCTAGAAAGTTCATTAGTGAGTCGAGAACACGTAACAAGAATATTTTTTGTTTTAGCTAAATTAAGACATGAATGGAGTAGGGTGAAATAATTCTTATACACAGTTTTGAAGTTCAATTAAACTCAGTTTGGTACAGGGTGGGTCAAAAGAAGTCATCCGATGTTGTTTGGCTTTCATTTTTTTCTAAATAAAAAACGTATATTCTGTTTTTTGATTATATTTATTTGAACCTTTAGAATTTTATTGGTCATTTCGAGAAGATGATATCGGCCAAATGGGCGCCGTTACAATTGATTGCCATACGGGCTCGTTTTATGGCATTTTTCTTCACTTCAGCAGGAACTTCGGGCTGCAGATTCTCGCACTCGTGTCGAATGTTGTCCTTGAGGGCTTCCAAGGTCTCGGGATTGGTTACGTAAACAAAGGTTAAATCGGGCGATCTTGCAAGCCAGTGCAATTCGTCAAAACGAGAGATGAGGCGCCCCGGGTCCTAATTCGTCCAATTGCGGCAGAAAAAACCCGGTTAACATGACCCTATAACGCGCACCGTCCACTGTTGTCGTTTGACCAGCGGCGTTCTCGAAAAAAAATGGCCCGATGACTCCTCCAGCGTGAACAGCGCACCATGCAGTCACTTTGAGCGGGTGTAATGGCTCCTCGTGCATCACTCGTGGATTTTCGCTGCCCCAAAAGCGATAGTTTTGCTTGTTCACGTACCCGCTGAGGTGGAAATGAGCCTCATCGCTCATTATGATTTTGGTCGAAAAATCGACTATTCACGATTATTCCGCGTTCTTGGGGAGTATATCGATCCATGGCTTGTTCACAAATGTCAAAACAGATCTGACTTTGGCGGCTATTTGTAAAAATAAGAGCATCTTCCAATAGGATGACTTCCTTTGACCCACCCTGTATAAGCAGGCCCTCTAAAATCATGAATTTTCCGCAAGTGGGAAATTTGGATATTATGTCCTTATTTAAAAAATAATTATGAAATCTTGAATGTTTTCGTTTTTAAAGCAAGTTCTGTGTTCGTTCTATTTCGTCTTTTTTGACTGAGTATCAGCCATGCTCCCATTTTCGCATTCGCAATTTGGTTCCGGTTTTTCGACCAAATTTGCTCTCCAAATCGCAAAACTTTTGCGAATGCGAAAATGGGAGCCTTTGTATGTTATTGTTTTTCATCTAGTTTAAAAATACCGTCCGTTCTCTTTTTTTATCGTTGATCATTCAATCGGACGCACTAGAATCCAAAACAGAAGAGACGTTATTTTTATTTGGTATTTCTTTGTATCTATTTAACATAAAAGCGAAACCGGTATCTGGCCGAGCTGCTGTGCATGTCTGTGCTTGTTTTGAGTCCTTTTTAAAATATTCTTCTTCTTCTTTGGCCATCACAACCGTTTTACGGTCCCGCTGCAACTAGTGTCCGCCACTCGCCTGTCCCGAGCGACATCCCACCAGAAGTGCACACCCAGCTTCGAAATATGTATCTCCCTGCACCTGGTCTCGCCATCTCCCATCCGTAATCATTCTCCGCTTCGGTCGACTCGGCCCGGGCGTGCCTCCTAAGTCGTTCGCATGCCGACTGTACACCCGTTTTGCTGGAGCGTTATCAACCATACGGGTAACATGTCCTATCCAGCGCAGCCGCTATTGTTTTATGCGCTGGACAAGCTTAGTGTCCCCATAGAGCTCGTACAGTTCTTCGGTGCAACAAGGTAATGATCCGAGTCCATATTGGCTCCTCGGAGCGCACGTAAGTCTAGAACACTCGATGAGAATCTTCCGTCTATCACAACGTGATCAATCTGGTTTTGCGTTGATTGATTAGGGGACTTCCATGTCGTCTTGTGAATGTCGCGGCGTTCAAATCTGGTACTACTAACGACCATGTTCCGGCCCGAAGCGAAGTCTATTAGCCTCTCTCCATTATCGGAGGTTTCCTTGTGCAGGCTAAATCGGCCGATAGTCGGGCTTAAAACTTTTTGAGGAGTGAATGGATTGCCTCCCCAAATGGCCAAGTTAAAACCAACCAAATGAAATTAACACGGCGCGCAAAAAATTTAACAAACTTGTTTAATTGAGTTCTTGTATGCAAGTGACTCGCCTGCTCTTTACAAAAGTTGTAATGCGACCAAAGCGTCGCTGGCGACTGCGCTGCTGCGAGTGAGCTTGAGAGAGTGACTGCGCAGCTGCAATGTCAAAATATAGAACAGGCGAGGGAGAAATATGTATAACAAGAGCGAGTATCAAAGCAGACAAACATAATTTGGTGGCAGATGGCCATTGATTTGATAGACTTTAATTATAATGCTTTTCCATGATTTCACCAAGTTTGGTCGAAATCAGAAATCTTCATAGTATAGATCCCATAGAAAAGTAAGGTCCAAAAAGTAGTCTTAGTTAGAAAAACCTCTTTTGTTTTCAATGGAAGCTGCAAGGGTATACAAAACTTCGGCCGAGCCGAAGTTAACTTTCCCTATTTTTTATGTTCGCCTACTTCAAAAATGTTGTTTTTTAGAAAATCAATTTTAAGTTTTGTATACTCATACATTTTATATGTGAGGCCGGTCGCTTGAAACTTTGCATTTTCGTTAGATTTTCTCCGAATTACTTGAATTTAATACCCTCCAGGCAAGAAAATTTTAAAAGTGTGGAAAATATAATCCATTCCCTGGAAAAAGTTTTATCTGACTTTCGGATGAATTAAGGGCGAGCAATCGTACAGACTCGTTACAGATACTCCTACAATATATGTAATGAATTTACTCGCAAGAAGCAGGCATGCTAGGGTGACTCAAAATCCCAAAATATACCTTAAAGAACCTGCAATTGTTTTGGTAAACTTATTGAATACACTCGTTCTCGAGATCCACAGAACGCATTCACTCCACGGCAATTTTGCAAATAATGTCGTGTTGAGAGTCTTCACAACCTTTTCCAAAACGTCGGATTGATACACTTTCGCTAAAGTTTTGACTCTCTTTTGGTGAACTCTCTGAACTCTCGGAACAGGGAAAATGTTCTATTAGTACCAGTCAATTTTTGAGAATTTTGTAAACTTATTTATTTAAACAAAAACTTGCTTTGTGCCCATAGTACATAGTAGGAATGTCAAATTGTCCGTCCACCAAGTAGGCCTTTGCCTACTTCGTATAGTTCTAGCGGCGACTACATATCATTTATTATTTGACTCCTGTGCTGTGAACATTGGATTTTCTATTTTTTTTTTTTATTTATTGAATTTGATATCATCCTTTTCCAGTGGCGGTATGCTTTTTGCACCCAGCTGTACTCATAGAGTGTGAAATATGCTTCCACTGTTCGCCTATACCAAAAGGGCCAGTGGGGTTGCTGAGTAGGCTTCGGATGTCCGATCTGATTGCAGCTTTCGACGTGGGCTGGTTCTGTATCCGAGGCTTTCTTGTCGCAGTTTTCATTTCGCCCCCTATTTTGTCCCAGCGTATGATCGTAGTTCACGTTAGCCAGCAGCTTTGCGGGTGCATCGCTTTGTTACCTGGGGTTCCGGTTCCGGTATTAATCCCTGGTTTTCATACTTGAATTTGTCATTACAATTCCCAATTGGTTAAAGAAATCGTTAGCTTTTCTCGGATTTCTAAGATTTCGTTGATTAATTGATTCCACGTTTCCCTTGAATAAAGTGTTATCCAAAAACTAATCAAGAGTTCACGCTCTTAGAGGGCAAACATTTCAAAAGCCACTTGCCATTTTAAACAAACGGCAAAGCAAAAATTTGTTTTAAAAGTCAGCTTTAAATACAGCTCCAAGTTCATTACCCCAGCAACTAGAGCTAATTGCCAATTGCGCTACAAATTGACAGCAATTATTCTCTCGAAAGCAACTTACAGAGTGGCATTCCGTTCGGTACGCAGGGACATGCTTGTCACCGGATGGACCACGGCCAGAAAGCGATCAAAAGACATCAGCACCAAAGTGTAAACACTGCATGTAGAGATGGAAAAAGAGTTTTATGAGGTGGAAGATGGGAGGCAGGAGCAGACATCGTCTCACACTCACCTGCAGTGGCATGTCACCACAATCATGTACTGCACGAATTTGCACCATAAATTACCAAATGGCCATTGCGGTAGCACATAGTCAGTGGCGGTGAATGGTACGCAAAAGATGACAAAAAGGATGTCCGATACGGCCAGGTTGATAATCAATAGATTTGTGGTAGAGCGCATTTGCTGATTGACAACAACAACTGGAAGCAGAGTGAGAGGAAGAAAAGCAGTTGATTAGTTGGAACATTTTTGATATCCTGCCTTCAGTTGGGTACTCAGTCTGTTTGAATTTGAGTAAGAGAGAGCAAAAATAAGTCAAACTTTTAACTAAAAGTGTACCATCAAAGCTGTCCACCTGTTAAAATAGTTTTCCAATATTGTTTCTAAAACTTGTAATAATTTCCGGGGCTTTTCCTACAAACACAATGCGTATACGCCATGTTAACCTCGAGGCCATGCACACACACACGTTTGCTTCTGAAATGCATCAGAATAACATGGCTAATGTATGGAACGAGTACATTTAAGCCACATTAAAGTTCTATAAAATGAAATTTATATACCAAACAAAAGGAAGAGCATAAAAGCAAGCAAGCAAGCTCCAACCTCCCAGACTCCCTACTAGTTAACGAATGGGCTTAAAGATGTCTGATTATTTGTTTATTTGTGTGCCCTGGCTCCCCAGTCTCCCTCCCCATGCATCCCTCCTCCTCTATGTGGCATTAAATAACAACAATTTCGTTTCGTTACATTTCTTCTTGGTTTTTTTTTTTTTGCGCTTGAAGAACTTTTGCAGCTAACCATTTTTTTGGGGTTTTGCTTTGTTATACCTACTTATAGGGCCTCCATGCTCCATAAATTATGCTACACTTTATTATTTTGTAAACTTTTTCTGTAAGAGCTCTTGCGGAAGAGAGCAAGAGAAAGCAATGCCAGGGTGTCCGATTATGCGCCCACAGAACTGGTGTACCACAAAGTAGGTTAGTTTGGTTGTGGGTATGGATTTTAATTGTTAATGGTTTCTCTCGTACTTTTTTGTTCAACTACCAAAGGAGTATTGTGGATGCAACCAACGCTTACATGGAGGAGGTTGGCTGGGTGGGTCTACAAATATAACCTTAAGTTCTCTTCGCTTCTAGTCATTTTGGTAACAACGTTCTCTGGTGAAATATATCGTATAAGTATGACGGTTCATGTGTCCAAACTATATTATGTAACAAAACAAGACATCGTACATCCATCCACGATTGAAGAGGTAATTCAAATATATTAATAGATACATCAGATATTCTTTCAGTTCGTTTTCGATTGTAAATGTATCGTGCAATATTGTTAAGGACTACTTGAATTTCACGTTTACTTATTGAGTCACAGTTATTAAACACTTCAACACCAGAGAAAATAACAGAAGAACAGAAGGTCTTGGCTATCAGTATGCGAATCTTGACTGGTAGGAAGGCCTTCATCACGTTCTGGCTTCACAATATTCCATACAGATTCTACCTGCAACAAACATCCGAATAATTCTCGCATGGGTGCCTAGCCACTGCGGTATCGACGGAAACAGTTCGCAGACGCAGCTGCTAAGTCCGCCACAAACCTACCGCTAATTTTCCATCCGAACTACAACAGCACAGACACGTTGAAATACACGAAAACACATCAAAAACCTCTCGAAAGACCTCTAGCACCTTGCCAACAATCACTACAAAAATATAAACCAAAATAAAATTCATATGCAAGACTTCATAAGCTCCACTTTGATGAATTAATAACAAGATTAGACCTAACCAAAATTCTAAGACTTCGCTTCAGACACACAAAAACTCACCCACAAACACGTTTTCGACAAAACCCCTGCCCCCAACTGTCACTTCTGCCACAGTGGTGACCAACTAAATAATTAAACACATCCTTTCCAAATGTACCCACTTTTTCAGCTCCAGTTCTAAATACTTCCCTAACGGCAATGCACCCTTCTATCAAACCCCAACAAACAATCTATCATTACAATAGTCAAATTCTTAAAGAAACCAACATGTATAATGAAATTTAATCCTTAATAAAAAATTAGATACAACTATTATAGCTTAAGGTCTGTACCATAGCATAAGTTCGTATGTCGTCCTTTTACAGCGCATAGGAACTGTTAATAAATAAATAAATAAATCAAGTTGATATTTTCGAAAGTACTAAAATGATATTTCGAAAATATCAAATTGATACTTTCTAGTATCAGGATGACACTATTTTGTATTAACTTTTATACCCTTGCAAAGGGAATTATAAAATTGTCCGGATGTTTGTAACGCATAGAAGGAAGCATCTCCGACCACATAAAGTATATATATTCTTGATCAGCATGACAAGCTGACTTGATTTAGCCCTGTCCGTCCGTCTGTCTGTCTGTTTCTATGCTATCTCCTCCGACAGTTTTAAAGCTATCCTCAAACTTTGCACGAAGTCTTTTGGTACAAATACGCTGCACATTTGTCGGAACCGGCCAGAACGGATGACTATAGCATATAGCTGTCATAGGAACGATCGGTCGAAAAACTAGTCTTAGTGAAAAAATGTTTTTGTTTTTAATGGATTTCTTAGTTTACTATCCTTTCCCATGATTTCACTAAGTTTGGTCGAAATCGGATGACTATAATATAGCTGCCTTAGAAACGATCTGTCGAAAAACTAGTTCGAGTGAGAAAAACTTTTTTGTTTGTAATGAAAACGTCCACATCATTGGCATACACTTATTTTATATACTTCTACACAATTCTGCAAAGTTTGGTCGAAATCGTATGACTATAGCATATAGCTCCAATAGGAAACGGTCGAAAAACTAGTTCAGTGAGGAAAACTTTTTGTTTTTAATGAAATCATCGTTTCTATTGGCATATTCTTATTTTGTATACTTTGAACACATTTCTACAAAGTCTTATCAATATCGGATGACTATAGCATATGTGCCTCCCGGTTCTATAATCAGAGCAGAAGCAGTGGTTTCCTCATGCCAGCATTGCTTTTACTGCTTGGGAATTTCAAAGCAGCATAAATGCAACACCCGAACATAAACTGTTCATGATTTTCGAAGAACTCTGCGCATTTTATACGGACGCGCTTGTTTGTTGTAAAGTAGTGTGACCAAGGCGTGGGTCTTGCATTGTCAGCTAGCGCTTGCATGCGTGAGCGGGTGCGTGAGTGTGTGTGTTCGTATAATAAAAAAAATAGGTGTAAGAACACGAAATCAAGAGACAGAGGGTATTTTGAGTCCAGGGCCCTCGACACACTTTTGTTCTTTTAGTTGAGGTAGGTGATATTTTGTCTTCTGAGATAAAAAAAAAATTTTTGCTTTTTGAGGTGGGGAAAAGAAATATTTTCCATCGAGTTTGGTTAAGGGGTGGGGTCATATTTAAATTTTGGGATAGGGGGCTGAAAATTTTGATATTATTATTTTTTCTTTAATTTGTTATTTTGAATTTTTTTTTTATGTTGTGAGTTATGTGTTTTTTTCTGTGTTGGGCTTTTTTTTTTTTTGCTGCACCCGACTTTTTTCTTGTTGGGTTGTCGCAAACAGGAAGTCCACAAAAAAACCGACAAATTTGAATGAACTAAAGCAGTCCATTGGAGCAACAATTGCGGCTATTCCCGTGTCAACTCTCCAAGCAGTAATTAACAACTTTTTGATAAGATGCCGCACATGCATCAACGAGCAGGGGGGCTTTAAATTCAATTATTTTTAGGTCCTCTTCTTCTTCTTTGGCCATCACAACCGTTTTTACGGTCTCGGCCGCTGCCATAATGCCCGCCACTCGCCCTTTTTAGGTCTAATTAAGCTATATTTAATAAAATTGAATGAGCTTTAACATGAGTAAAAGAAAATGAATTCCATACACTGAAAAAAAAGTTATTTGACTTTCTTTATGTAGCAATATTCATCAGCCACCCTGTATTTTGATTGATTAAATCGCACAAGAGCTAACTGATCGCGAAGCTGTCTTTGATGCTACCCCCGCCTTGTTTAAATGCAAGAACAAATTTCGTGCTTAAGGGGGTCCTTCTCAGTAAAACCCGTTTTTTGACCCTTTTTAAAAAATTCTTATTTGAAAACGCAAAGAATAATTGAAAACTTTTTTTATTTATTGTATTACAAAAGGTTCAAAGTAAATAAAAAAATTTTTTTGCCTCAATCCGGGGCTGTTCAAAAAGTAATGAGACTTCAAGTTGGTGGTGAAAAAAAAAGGTGTCGTCGGCGGCCAAATTTTCAGAATGGATAGAAATTGGTTCAAAGTAAATATCTGTAAAGTTTCAACACTCTCACTTTGAAATTGTGGCTCTAACAGTTCTTTGCGGCTTGTGTTCAACTCTGATTCAAACTTAATACAGCTACATACGTTCAAAAATGGATGGCACTTACTTATATACATAGTTTTTGAAGCGTTAAAAGAAACGCAAAGAGAAGAACCACAACGGAAGCCAGACCGACCACCGATCGACTACCCACAACTCAAGCGCTTTTATTGGAATCCCGAAAACCCGATTTAGTATTCTAAGCACAGACACTACCAAAAAAAACTGATAAAAGCTAGTTCTCAAATGAAATCCAAAACCACACCAATATTTTTACTTTGGCCAACAAAAGAAAAACGTTTGTCTTAGCCTCACCTCAAGGGTATATGAGACCATAAACAAAACAACTTACCTTCACCGCACCAAACTGGCACATCTGTTACTGTTACAATACACACAAACATATAACCACATCTGTATGTAAACGTATTTATTGTTATTATTGTTATTGGGTTTTGGTGGCCGCTTTGCGTGGCGTTTGCCATTTCCTAGCCTCAATATCCCGGTCTTGGTCTCCAAAATATATATTTTTTTCAAAGGAAATTGATTTGCAACAACAACAAAACACATTTCCTCCAACTTTTGGCTGCAGTTTCAATGCCGCTGTCGCCTACACTTTAACCATTTTGTGTTCCGTTCTCTTTTCTTTTTTTGGCCAAAAACATCAATCCATTGGCCATGTCTGCGTCATCTTCAACTGTCAGGGCCAAAAACTTTTGTTACAGTTCAACGCCGCGGCGTTGACTTTGTTTGTTTGTGTTGTCCCTGCGACATTCTTCCTTATTTCGTCGTCATGCTTGTACTTTCTTTTGTGTGTTGGAACATAAATTGTTGCCTAATTGCAAGTGGCTCCTTTGGCTACATAGTGGAAAGTCGTGGAAAGGGAAAAGGAGAGAAAGATGGAAAGAGCTTCCACCTATATGTAGATGTTGTTTGTTGGCCATTGCCTTTTGAACGCTTAATTGGTAGAAAAAACTTAACAAAAAGGAAAAGTCAGGGAGTAGGACCTAAGTCGGACGGTCAGCTGCAAGGCTTTTGCTTTCAGTTCGGGGCAACAAAAAGATCAAACCAAAAGCATGAGGCACGAATTGAACGAAATGTACGACAAGGAGGAGACCCGCAATTATCAGAATTGGGGGCATTGTTATGAAATTTGTCTGCAACTCCCACGATTGATATTGCAGTAATCGTCGTTGGAAAACACCTAATCATCGAGCCACCGAGCCAACTGCAAATACACAAAACGAAATTCGGGATATTCTGACTAAAGTCTATCCTACACTTTGTCAGAAGTCTGTCGATTGCGTAAATTTTCTCAATCCAATTAGAACAAGTAAGAAAGTCGGTCAAGCCCGATTAAAACATACTCTGTACCTGTGATGATCTGCCCATCACCATTGCGACCGGTGCTGCCCATAACTGTTTGTTTTCCTTATAACTCGACCATCGTTCATCCGATCTTTACCATTCTTTAGAAGGATCGATTAATAATCTTAATTACTAAATATGTCCAAAAGGAACAAACTGTCTATCTATAAAACTGTGGGAGATATGATATTTCCAATCTATTCGCAACATTTTTTCAACGATGCTACTCCGCATCGTCTAATAACCCCGTCTCTAATTATTCTTATCCAGTGACTAGCTCCAACAACATTGTATGCCCGATAGTAGAAACCGATGTGTTATCCAGCTTGCGTTCAATCAAGTCATCTTTCAGTCCTGGTCCTGACAAAGTTCCCAGCTGTGTGTTGAAATATTGTGCCGACTCCTTATGCGTGCCGCTTGGTAAACTATTCAACTTGTCTCTTCAACTTGGTGATTTCCCTAGTCTTTGGAAGGAATCTTTTATTATTCCTATTCATAAAAAGGACCAAAGTCAATAGTCTCGAACTACAGGTGTGTTTCAAAACTATCGGACATTCCTAAGCTCTTTGAAAAGATCATGACCTCCCAATTACAGCATTATTGTCGCTCGTTAATATCCAAATCTCAACATGGTTTCATGAAGAAGCGCTCTATATCTACGAATTTACTTGAGTTTACTTCCCTTGTTAACAAAGGATTTGTCAATATGCAGCAGATCGACGTAGTTTATACTGATTTCAGCAAAGCTTTTGACTCAGTCAATCATGTGTCTTTAGTACATAAATTGGGTTTGCTCGGCTTCCCTCCAATCCTTCTCAAATGGACCAAGGCGTATTTGAGCAATCGTTTTCAACGCGTTCGTTTTAATCAAATTCTATCCAGGTCCATTAAGGTTCTATCGGGGGTTCCCAAGGTAGTCATTTGGGGCCCTTACTGTTTAACCTCTTTATAAATGATATCCCGCAAGTTTTATCCCATATCCCATTTTATCCCTCTCTTCACGCCTGGTGCTCGGTTAATAGCCTTCCTCTTAATCTCAGCAAGTGTAAATGTATGACTTTAAGTCGAAATCAACCTTACGAGTTTGATTATACTATTGATACCATCCCACTTGAACGCATCTATAAAGTAGATGATTTGGGTATTCAATTTGTTCCCAAGTTATGTTTTAATAGTCATATAGCGATCATTACAAACAAGGCAAGGGGAGTTCTCGGTTTTGTTAAAAGATGGTCCAAGGAATTTAATGACCCCTACGTCACCCCTACGTCTCCCTTGTGAGACCAATTCTTGAATATGGGTCGTGTGTCTGGTCTCCGTATTATCAAAAATATCAAGATCAAATAGAATCGGTTCAAAAACAGTTTTTAATTTTCGCTCTCCGAGGCTTAAATTGGGATCCTTCCCTCCATCTTCCCCCGTATGAGGATAGATTACGCCTTATCGACCTGCCTTCTCCTCTGAACCGCCGTACATGCCATAGTGCACTTTTTATTCATAAACTCTTATCCGGGGAAATTGACTCTATCGCTTTGTTATCTCAAATAAACTTAGCTGTTCCACAACGCGCTACTAGAAATTTTTATCCAATTTACCTTCAGCCTTGCCTGACAAACTACGCTCATCACGAACCCTTCCGTTACCTTTGTCTAAGCTATAATAAGTACTCTCATATAATTTCCTCTCAATCCTTGTTTGTAATTAAAAATAATTTGTTGTCGTTCCTAAGTAGGCCCCTTTAAAGTTAGACAGAACATTGTTAAACTATAAAATGAATAAATAAATAAATAAATATGAGGTTTTTTCCAATTTGCGGGGGCGGGACGGGGCGTGGCGAAAATTGAAAATAATTTTGATCTGCCTGCAAGTATAAGAAACATATGTCCCATACATGTCAAACCTCTATCTCTTACCATTTCTGAGATCTGTTTGTTCTTAAGGACAGACAGACGGACGGACATGGCAAGATCGACTCGCCTGTTGATGCTGATCAAGAATATATATACTTTATAGGGTCGGAGATGCTTCTTTCTGCCTGTTACATACTTTTGCACAAACTTAATATACTCTGTGTACCTTTGGTCAGAATATAAAAATAAATAAAGTCAAGTCCATATCATTATAACACCCCAAAGGTGGACAAAATCTCTCAAAAAAACCAAAAGTCTACGATTTGCTTCCCTTTATTCACTATGCAAGGGGAATTAATGAAGTAGGTATTGCATCATCAACAAGCATCAACAAATTCGCAAGAATCCAAAGCAAAAAAAAAAAATGTCATTCAGGTGCAAAAGATGCGAAAACAATTCAAGGCCATTTGGTCACCATCATGGACACGTAGAAAAATACTCGTATGTACTTTTACCCATCACGTGTGTGTGCGAAATGACCAGACAGTGAGAGGTGTTTGTATATTTAGCATGCTAAGCAAACAGAAATTGCTCCCAAGTGCAAGGCCACACATTTAACCAACCAAATTCCGCGAACCGAATTGAAATTAATACGGAAATATGTTGTCTGTGATTGTTTCAAGCAAACAGTGGAATGAATTTAAGCAAATATTCAAAGTTTTGAATAATAATAAATGGAAAGGAATCAAATAAGCCTGCAATTTTACCTTATCTGTATAATTTCGAAATGAGAAATAAGATGAGAAAACTAAACTCTAGGTAAGACTGTGAGTGGTCACTCAATACGCTTACTGCTGCATCCCACGTACAGCTGGACGTGAGTTGAGCTGCTAGCAACAGTATTCAACTATGACAAAGAACTCGAGACGACTCTTCGAAAATGCTGAACCGAACCAAAAACCACAAATGAAAAAGGTTCGATTTAGTTCCCTGACTAGTCTCAAGATGAACAAATTGTGGGAATTTTAAATCGAATTGCTATGATAAGTCTTTATCGATGCCGGATATATGTAGCGTCCAACCATTGTGAAACATGTGATCCCGTACACCTCCTGCAATTGTCCACCGACCTCTTAATATGCCTGTCCTAAGTTAACATTTCTTCTTTGGAAGTTGCTAATCGATTTGTTTGCGTATCTCATATTCTTTACTGGACGATATTCTCATTCAGTGGCGTAGGTAGGGGGCTGGTTAGGGGGTTAAACCCCCCCTGAATATATATTTTCATGCAAAATACCAGACTAAGGAAGAAGCGACTAAAGGAAAATATAATAAAACCCGGGTGTAATACCTCTAAGAACCAGAACTAATACATTTAAATGTGCTTTAACCAGAACTCGAAAAAAAACTCCCAATACTTTCAACGTGTCGGCAAAAAACAGTTTGGTTACGAACACAACGAAAACAGGGAGCGAACGACAGTTTCAGTTCTGTTTTTGCTCAATTCTGTTGCGCTCAGAGCAATGACCGCGCCTTTCGTTCCTATTTCTCTCATGTCTCTCACTGACACTTTTGCCGAGAGTAACCAGTTCAGGCCTAGGCCTTTGACTAGTCCGAACGGGCCACCCTTAGTCCACGGGCATACCATTTCAATGCAATATTTCTATCCCATTTTATTAGGGCTTGCCATTTGAGCGGACGTCTCCGCCGCCTTGCATCAAGCAGGACTAGTCCATGTGCAGATTATTAGGACTACTCCATGAGTATGCTAGTAGCATTAATCCATGACAAGACTTTAAGAACTGGACCATGACTAGACCGTGCAAACTACTCCATGCGGGACAGGCTGTACCTAGGCCATAGGGGTTAGTTGAACTTAAGCACAATCAAAGTATATAAAACAGCAAAATTAATAATAAAAATAACAAATTTTCACAAAATCCTGTTTTAATTATGTAAACAAAAACACGAATAATGGGTAGGATTGGTGACCTTTTAATTGTCTTGTTGTTTTCTGACCTCGACCCGGCAAAAACAACAAGAAAAAACACGAATGCATGGCAAAGAATGCGATGAGAGCATACTTATAACTATTTATTTACATAGAAAAAACTAAATCATTATATTGTTGAAGTACATATATGCAAGTGAATACATTGCCTTCATGTCTATAATTTTAGCATATTAGTTTTTTAAATCAAATACTTATATGATTTATCAGACGCGACATAAAAACTGCAGCAAAAATCACAACTATCAATGAGCACGCACTCGCCAAAAGTGACGAGGCAAAACTCTAAGTCAGCGATGTTCAAGAAGAGCGAGGCCAAAAAGTGAGAGTGTATTGGTGTGCGATATTAAAGCGACACAGCCCAGCTTTGAACTGCCCTCAACGACGGCTGGGCAGCGAATAAAGGCAAAGAGAGCTCAGCTTATGCTCATATGCCCATCTCCGGCAGGCGCTCGGCTCGTGTGTGTGTAAATAGCCGATTGCGCTCGGCCCCTGTGGGCTATGGAGGAACATCGCTGCACTAAGTAGAGACTAGAGAAACGTTTGCCAAAAAAAAAGAGGAGAGCACAAAACAAAAAGAACAACAAAGAGCCGACTGTACATGTTTGTTTTTGTATAGTCATCTCTCTTTTTTGATTTTACAAGCTTCTACTTGATGCTCCCATGACTAGTCCTATTGAGATAGGCAGTTTCCAATCATGTGGGCAAATGTTTTTAAAGAGAGTCTTCCGCTATTGCATCAGCATTGATTGTTCCAAGACTAGTCAACGTGGGATAGTCGAGTACCAACCCTGACCGAACCGAGTGCCCCAATTAATATATTTCTTTGCACCAGCAACTGTGAGAGACGGCTTGTGCCGCGTTTGTTTCTGTTTTTCACTGAGACTGGCCGAATTGAAAAAAGTGTTAACTGGTTTTTGCTAGCTTTGGTTTTAACCCAAAGGACCCAAGTTTATTTTACATGAAATAGTATGCCCCACCTAGGTTTTTAAGTTTTTCAACTTTCTGCAGCTTCTGCAGCAGATTTAAGGTCATTTCTGGATGTTAGACTTCAGAATGTGATTAAAGGGTTAAGATTCGGTGTAGTTAAGTGCGATCCTAGAACTAGAAAAAAGTTTTTTACGTAATTTTCGATATGCCGCAACTTCAAAAGTCTGCAAAAATGGCTTTTCGAACAGATTTCAGGGTAAGCTGCGGCGATATACTCAAGGAAAAGCTTAAACAGTTTAGCTAGGGTGATATTAAGGGCGATCCAATAAAATAAAGGATTTTTTGAAACATTTTCGGACTGCTTTATCTTCGGAACTACGGAAAAAACTGGGCAAACTGGGACTTTTGAAAGTGAGATTTTGAAAACTGATTTGTGCAAAATTCGGGACGTTATCCTTAAGCTTTAAGGGTTCATATTAGGCGGAAATTAGAGCTATCCTAGAAATAAGTTTTTGTCATTTTTTTAATACTAATCGAAATTGCAAAAGACCATGAAAATATTGGGTTGTTATACTGAACGATGGGCTTAAAGGACAGATTTTCTGCATCCAATAACATAAATTGCGTATGCGCCTAGATTTGAGCAAAGATCGGGAACATTTGCGAAAACGGAAACTGGCCTTTATTAAATTTATAATAAGTTATAAATGAACCACTGAAACGAACCGAAACCGCGGTTCAGTTGGCCTCAAAAACCATGTAATCAACCGAACCTGTGATTTCAAAAACTTGGAGAATCACTGAATGGAACTGGTTCGGTCCTTATTTGCGATTGGTTTGCATCCCTGCAAAGTTTCTGCTTAGCATTTCATTAAATGTTTCAACTACACAATGGGTTAAAGGTTTCTAACAGTAGAAACAGCAATAAAAGAGCGCTCAATTGAAGTGCTGAACTCTACTTAAGTACTGCTTTTCTACTTTACAACACACTTCTCCTATCAAAGCAATAAAAAGCAATACAAATCTATTTTCTAGATCTCTTTTCACAGTGAGACCGGAGCGCCTTAACAAACTGTCTTCGCAGTGCGAATGTAGTGCTATCCAGAGCGCTTTTAAATATGGGAGAAGAGCCCTTTGACACGCATTTTTCACAGTGAGAGTGTAGCGCTTTCTATAGCTCTTTTCATTGAGAGAGCGGATCGCTTTGAAACGCTCTTTTCGCAGTGTAAGTGTGGAGCTGTCTAGAGCTCTTTGTACTGTGGAAGCGGAGCGCCTTGACAAGTTTTTTTTTCGCAATGAGAGTGTTGTGCTTTCTGGAGTGGAGTGCTTTGACATGCTCTTTTTGCAGTGAGAGTTTAGCACTAACATCCTAACTAACAATATTTCAAATAGATAGCTATATTTGCAAGGAGAGTTGAGCACTTTTCTGCTCCGTTTGAGCGCTCTTCTAGACTTCTTAGATTTGGGTTTTTGCTGGGTCACTTCGCTTACACTTTCGCACCTCTGGGGTGTAAGTATCTAGATCATTTCGGTCGTTCTGAAAGCTTTTATCTCCTATTAGAGCCTGGAACTCTTTTTTTCATTCTCTTCGCTTGAGCTTTTGCTTTTGAAGGTTTTCTCTCGCCAGAAGTGTAAGCAATCCTCATGGTTCAAAGCACCGAAGAAGTTATTATGTTTCTGAATCACTCGCAGACTCTTCAGTTAAAGTTTTCGTAAAGTCAGATTCGTTTAATACCATTTTGATTTCTTCTTCATTTGGCACGTACTTTCATCTTACTTACATTCAAAGCTCTCTTTATATAGGACAGGTTGCACAGAAAAGTGCCAAGTCTTCTATATTTCGATAAACACAGAGTGAACTAGGAAGGGCACTGTTGTCGAGTGACCTGACTTTAAAATACCCTGTACCCCTGATTTCGAGAGCACTTACAAAAAAGGGACAACATTTTCTTAAAAATGTTCCGAAGAAATGTTCCAAAAATGTTTGAAATTAACCATAAATTTCAGTGCTCTATGGAAATTTTTCTCATGTTGAGGCCAAAAGTTGGCTACAAATACTAGAATGACCCTTTTGTCGTCCTTTGAAGCCGTTTTCAACTAAAATATGAACCGTTTTCAGTTTTAGCAAACAATTTTTCCAAGTTTCTTGGTCACAAAATCATAACAATGTCCGAATTGGCTTTCGGTAGACACTCAGCTTATCTAAATGGGTGCAGCTGCTGTTTGACAGTTTGAAAATGCAAATGTAAATCATTCAATTTCTGTGAATTTCTGTGAATTTCCTAAGTTTTCTCAATGGAAATACACTCAAAGGCAATTCCGAAGTACCAAATGATTCTTAAAGTTCAGCTGCTTGGCAAAAACACTTGCTAAAGCGTCATATTGAGAACATGAATGCATATCAAATGCTGCTGCTGCTGCTGTCTCATGGCTGTAAGTGTGTGTGTGGTGTCCAGGACAGGCCCCGACAGACATGGCATTGAAAAGTAAAACAATAAAATTGTACATGGCCCATAAAAAAGCATAAATATGACGAATCCACACCAAGAGCGAGAGCGAGAGAGAGAGAAAGAGACCGCTCCTCTACACACATTCATTTTGCTAGAGTCCGCTTGGGCATTGTTTGGCACAAACACACACACACACACACTCATGCCCTGCCCATGCAAGCCTGTTTTTAGGCATTGTACTCAATTCTGGTTATAAATTTTATCACTATCAGCGCCATATAATAAATTTGTTCGCCTTGTGGATTTGTGTAAATTTGCGCACACAGCAACACAAACAAACATACCTACACCTACGCACAAAAACAGTTCGCCATCTGCTGCTTAAATGCCTGCCATAGCATACTTTTGTGCGTGTGCTGTAGAGATTTTGTGTGTGTGAGTGTGTGGGTGGATGTTTTTGGGATTGTGTTCACCAGACGATGACGAGAGTTTTCCTTTTCAGCGAATTGCAGCTACGTGCAACAACTTGCAGCTTTCAAGTGTCTACGACTGACAGACTGAAAGCATTGATGAGACTTGAAGCACTTGAAAGAATTTCTTGAGAAAAACAAAATCAAACGAAATATTAAAGAAAACCCATGAAATGCGGGAAATATATAAGAGCTTAGCAAAAGTGTGCCAAAAACAAATTATGGTGGCTTTAATAGTTCTTACTTGATAAAGTCTAGCACGGATTTTAATTGCTATACCTATTAAAATGAATGTTATCTAAGCATCAGCATTTATTTAGGTTGAAATTCAGTGCCATCAGATCACTGCAAACGCGAAATATAGCGATAATTCAAATGAAGTTGCTTCTACAACCCCCTGCTTGTGCTCTTCTGGGCCTGTTCAATCAATTTTTGTTAAGTGAGTTCACCTATACGCTCCATTTGTCAGTGACTATTTGCGCTTCCGTCCTTGATCCGTGGTTTTGGTTTGAAGAATTTGCGATTAAACACGGTATTTTATTTAAAGTGTGCTTACATAGTAGAATGTGTTTTAACATAAATGCCCCTAAGAGTATAATATGATTTGTTTGGTGGAAAATTTAAATAATTCTTCACAAATACCTACAAAGTAAATTTAGAAACAAGTGTTAACTCTTCAAAGAATCGAGAGACACTAACAAATATTTGATTTTCAACACTTGACTTCGTCTGGGAATTAATGTTTTTCCCGCCTTTTTTATTTTCTTTAACTCATTCCCCGCACCCCCTCTGCTACCCATCGTTTGTCCATAATTGAGTAAAGTAAAATCGGCTTGTCAAGATGACACAGCCCCAAGGGGCCAAAGCCGAGGCTCTCTCAATCTCTTGGCTTGTGCGCTTCTAATTTTAGCACAAGAGAAAGGGACCTACAGCTTAACGCCGAATCCGAACGGCAGTTTTTGAGAGGCTTTTCATAGCTAATTACTGCAATGCTGGCGCCAACAGCAAGAGGTGTGGCCGGGTGTAAAGTTTTATTCAAAGAAAAAAACTTTTCATTAGATGTTCCGAGGCGGGACCGAACCCACGACCTCATGCTCAGCAGTCGCGCACACTAACCGCTGAGCCACCCAGCCACCATAATTGAGTAGCGCCCATAAATTCTCTCTTTCACACAAACGACCTCCCCCCTCTCATCCATCAATCTGATAAGCGCTTAAACTATTTGCACTCTAAGTGGTCAGCAGTGGCAGTGTTACGTAATGCTCGAACTACGTCCCCGCTCTTGTTGCTATGGCAACACCAGCCTGAAATTTTTTGGTCGCCTTTTTCCGCCGCGCCTTACAAGTAAGTTTGAGTAGTATGAGCACTGTACTCTCACTCGCACGCTCGCGAAAGTCATCGACGTCCACAATCATCGACTGTCTCCTTCACACACTGACTTCCACCCCATTTCATTAATCAATATGCACTGACAGCTGCAGTGTTACGTCACTTGTTGCAATGGCAGCACTAGCCTGGGATTTTTGCTCGCCTTTTTTATGATCTTCTAACCCTTTTTGAGCTCAAATCAGGAAAAATCATGGGCGCCCAACCTTTCTGACTCTCAATCTCCCTTTTTCTCTGTCTCTCTTTCTCTTGTCTGTATTCTGGAATGTTCGTATTCGTTTGTCTATGTAATTTTTGCGCTCGTTTTTATATTTTTCTTACTCTTTCCCCGCCCCTCTCTTCAACCAACATTTGAGTACAGTGTTGAGAAGTGTGCGTACTGTATACAGTGTGGAGTAGTGCGCGCTGATTCTATCTCAGAACAAATCATGGGCGCCCATTAACATTCTCTCATACAAGCGCCCTCACCACTCTCATCCATCGATTGATTGAGCTCGAAATTGACTTGCTCTCTCTAAAGCAGGCCTGGCCAGTCATAGCCCCAGTTGCCCGAAGTCACTCGCCGATGCAAGCCGATTGCCTGTCGAAGTCCTTTATCACTGAGTGTCAGAGATAGAGAGACAGACATATTATTCTGTGCTTTATATTTGGACGGGACTGCTCTGGGTTAGAGCTACTCTCACTACGTTTAGACACTTGTTGCTATGGCAACAGCCCGCCTATGATTTTTCGTAGTATTCCATAGGCTTTACAATTGAAGAAGTCATTCAGTACATTTTTCAAAACATATTTTAATGGGGACGGGTGGGGCGATGCGTAATTCGGCAAGATTCTTGATCTACAGGAGTCTGTATACAGGAGTCCCCTCCCTCCTACAAGCATTTTTATACCCTTGCAGAGGTTATTATATCAAAAGTATATTTCCGCTGTAACAGGGTGTAATCAAAGTAGAACAGAAGTAGTTTTAATTTGATCACAATCTCTTTCTTTGCGTTAACAAGTATATTTAAGAAAAAATAGAAAATATATATACAATTATCTATTCTTATTTCCCTCTCACGCACCGCCCTCTGAAAGTACTCTGGACACACATAAAGTGAACAAGTTTAATTAGAGAACTGTAAGCCTGTTAGAGCCGACCATTTTGCTTTAAAATTATGCATACATTCCGAATGTATCATGAAAATGCGAAAGACAGTCCAATTAGACAAATAAATTTTCATGATGAACAATATTTGGACAAGGGCGGCGGCGGCGGCGGCTTCTCTCATTAATGGCAGCAGCATTCGAAATGCGAAATGATTCATTTCAATTAAAATTTGTATGTAGTGAAGCTACTTAGTGCTGTGGCTGTGAGGCAGTGCGGCTTTGCTTTACGATGCAATTAAAATGTGTTCTTGCCAGGGAGAGAGAGAGAGAGAGACCGAACATGCAGTCCTGGCAACGACTTTAAAAGTGCATAAATAATTGCCGCTTAAGCCACACACACACACACACACACACTCGGGCAGCATTTTGTGGTCAGAATAAACGCAAGGTTTAGGCCAGCTTCCGCGTTTTGCTAAACAGATTTCTAGCAATTAGCTTAAATTTGCTTTAAAGTTTGTGTTTTATGGCTTTTCATTCACAACTTAAAGTGTGTGTTGCATGTGAAACATGTTGCGCTAGAGGGGCTGCCCCTGCTTTGACCGGTTGATGGGCGGTCAGTCACGTTTTTGTTTGGTTCTACACGCTCGTCTGGTCAATTACAATTTTATAACACAATTTTCGGACTAGCCCCGGGCGGCTGCTCCTCTGGGTGCAAATGTGATTTTGTCCATCAGGCAAAAAATCTGTGCTTTTTTCTGTCTCTGCTTTGCTCGGATTGATCCTTGTCAAATGCAAATTGAAGTGACAATGTGCCGTTGCGACACAACATAAATTATAATTATTACAACCACACCACAACTCAGCATAGGGGGTGCTGCCATCATCATGTACAGGGTGTTATCGGTAACAACAATACGCAAACTGCTGTTGACAGTTGTCAACTTGTGTGGTATCCTTTTGTTGATACTGTTGCTGTTTGTGCCCATTTTCTATTGTCATATAACAAAATGCCATAATTTTTGTGGCCTAGTTTTGGCATAATTATTTTGTGAAAAAAGTTACGAAACATAAAACATTTGTGAATTGCATTTGCATGAAATTTGTATGGCTTAGCAGAGCTATTGACAATAGCTTTCCACAGCTCACACATGCCAGTGTTTCTCATATTAAAATTGACTTATTTGCCCATAAAATGCAGATAAAAGTGCACACAAGTCTCTGACACATCCACTTTAGTCTGCCCTAATGCGGCCGATGATGAGGCTGTTGCTGCTGCTGCCGCTGCTGCTGGAGCTGCCTTCCTTCCGGCTCCTGTTACTGATGGCATTTTGACAAATTATCTTTTCCCAGAAACGCTCAGACTATAAATACACTTGCACTTTGCACCGTAGTCAGCTAAATCTTATTCTCGCCTACTGCTAATTCTTTTCTCTGTCCTGCTCATAAATCGCCATTAAATCTTCACTTTCATTTACAAATCGTTTATCAAAAGTGACTTGAGGGCGTGAAAAGTGCAAACTGGCAACTGAATATCACTTTCGATTTGACGCCGTGGGCGTTTCTTGACTTGCACTTTAGTAGTTAGTTTTCTTTTTTTGGTATTTCGCTTTTTCATTTTGCTCAACCGGTAAGGTAACTTTCGCCTACGTGAAACTTGAACTACTTTACACGCTGGTTTATTATGGTATGCGCTTTTTTTAGAGGGACTCCTTAGGGCACGTTGTGGTTGGAAATATTATCTTTCATTAATTTGCAGTAATATGCTTAAGGACGAAAATAGTCTTAAAGAAATTTGAGTAATTTTGAGACATAACTTAAAAATAGTTATACAGGAAAACAGTTCATTAATACGCTTACAAATGCACAAAGAACAAAATAAAACTAAACCGCTTAAAACCCGGAATTCTTAATGAGAAACTTAGCTTTTTGGTTTGGCTTAACGAAAATGATTGAAATTCAAAAATTTTACCTACCACCAATCACATTTGTCTCTAATCTGGTCTATATTGGGCGACAGAGTCTTGAAATCGGAATTATCAAAAATTGTGAGTGAGCCTGAAGAATTATCTTCCCCTTTTTTTCATAAACTAGAGGATTATAAAAAGGGAGAGCACATATGTATACTCTGTCTACTTATCCAGGAAGATGTTTAATGCGAAAGTACCGATTCAAAGACAGCCCCTATCTGGAGTGCTTACAAAATGAAACATCAGCTAGCACACAGAGCTTATAGTGCAGTGAGAGATCAATGTTTCTCATGGGTGCATGTTATAGCTCCCGCTGACATAACGCCCGCGGACGTTAAAGTACCGTTCATTATGTTATCTCTTAAATCGAAGTACCGTTCATTATGTTTTCTCTTTTCTGTATCTTACGCATGATGATATTCTTTTTATACCCTGTTCCCATTAAAAATGGGAAAAGGGAATCATGAAGTTGTGCAAAAGTATGTAACAGGTAGAAGGAAACATTTGCGACCCTGTAAAGTATATATACACTTTATATATATCAACTATCAACAGCCGAGTCGATTTAGCCATGTCCGTTTGTCCCTATGAACGCGTCGATCTCAGAGACTATAAGAGATAGAGCCACAAATTTTTGCATGAAGTTAGGTGTATACCAGCGATGTCCAAAATTTGAAAAGGTAGCCATGCGTGGTTGGTTTGGTGATTTGGACACCACTGTTGTATACTATCGAGTTTGTTTCAGATTTGGAAAATACTTTGTAGAACATATAAAACAAATGCAAACCAATTTTGAGGACATTTCCATTGAAAACCAACATTTTTTCTAACAAAGATTACTATTCTGACTCTACTTTTCTATGACAGCTATACTAAGTATATAGATGTCCGATTTTGACCAAATTTGATGGAATCAAGGAAAAGCATCGTAAACTAAGAAATACGAAGTTTGGAGGCGTTTCAATTAAAAAAAGTTTTTCTTTTTCGACCGATCGTTCATGACAGCTATATGCTATAGTCATCCATCGGAAAATTGCAGCGTATATGTACCAAAAGATTTCGTGCAACGTTTGGTGAGGATAGCTTTAAAACTGACGGAGGAGATAGCATAGAAACTGACAGACGGACGGACAGTGCTAAATTGACTCAGCTCGTCATGCTGATCAAGAATATATATACTTTATGTGGTCGGAGATGCTTCCTTCTATGCGTTACAAACACCGGACACTACTTTTATCTTCTTTTCTATGACAGCTATACTATATAGATGTCCAATTTCGACCAAACTTGGTGGAATCATGGGAAAGCATAGCAAACTAAGAAATACAAAATTAAGAAGCGTTTCCATTGAAAATAAAAAGTTTTGCTCACTAAAACTAGTTTTTCGACCGATCCTTCATATGACAGCTAAATGCTATAGTCATCCGATCTAGCCGGTTTTTGACAAATGTCATATGTACAAAAAAAAGTTTGGTGAAGATAGCTTTAAAACTGACGGAGGAGATTGCAGATTCGGTTCTTGGAGCCCCTGAACTCTAGGTTCTGGTTCGAACCCTTGGTTCGCATGAACATTAAAAAAAGTTTGACTTTCGATTTATTAATTCGTGAAAAATGAAATTTATATAACTTTCTCTCCATATGCTTAAACATAATATTGATTAATTATGTTAGTGTTATTATCAAATCCATCCTTTAGACATTAACAACTTTTAGAAAATGCTTAGTTTAAGTTAATTAGCATTATTTCTTCCAGGAGCAGTTCATTTATACTTGCTCTTAAATCAGAAAGAACAAAGTAAAGTTTGAAAAGATAACTGATACCTGAGTTGCTGGAATGGCTAATATGGTTAAGGCACATTCGAACATTTTGTAAGTTGAGTGCCATTGCGACTCACAGTCTAGCACTGGTTTATTTAGTTTTTCTAAATGCAATAGATTTAGTATCGAGTACGGGTTTTAATTGAATACTGTGTCAAACTAAACTTTCTTAAAAAAAACGTTAGCCACTAAGTTTAAAGTGTGTGCAGCACAACGAACTATTATAATAGAGTCCTCCAGGGAACTTCGTCATCGTCCAAATCAACAAATACTTTTGGGTCACATGAGCAACTTTCTTCGGTATTACAATCTTCACCGATACATTCCTTTTCTGCTCTACAGTTGTCATTGAAAACTTCTCTTAAAACCATGTTTGCTCCATTATCGACGTTAATACTATAAATCTGACTTGGAAACGTCGAAGGATTGGAGAACTTCTTGAATGATAGCAGTCAGACTTGTATCGTGGACCCTCTTTCTCTTTTTCGACCGATTTTATTGCAGCCATATGCCATAGTCATCCGATTTGACAAACTTACGGTAAAAGTATACAACGTAAGGGACGTTTCCATTAAAAACTAAAAAGTTTTTCTCACAAGAATAGTTTTTCTACCGTTATGGCAGTTATACTTATAAAATCTTTAACGAAATAGTGTATGAGCATATAAAACAAATACTTCAAATTTTAAGGACATTTCCATTGAAAACAAAAAAAGTTTTTTCTAACTAACATTAATTTCAGACTCTATTTTCTAGACAGCTGTACTATATGATATCCGATTTCGACAAAGTTTGGTGAATCATGGAAAAGATTAAACTAAATGAAGTTTGGTGGCGTTTCAATTGAAAAAACAAAAAGTTTTTCTCCTAAAACAGTTTTTCGACCGATTGTTCTAGACAGCATGTATAGTCCCGACGCGGTTCGACAAATTCAGCGTATGTACAAGCTTCTGCAAAGTTTGGTTAGCTTTAAAACTGACGGATAGCATAGAAACAGACAGACGGACGACAGACACAGACGGACAGGGGCTAAATCAACTCAGCTCGTTGTGCTGATCAAGAATATATATACTTTATATGGTCGGGGATGCTTCCTTCAATACGTTACAAACATCTGACAATTTTATAGCACCCTGAGTTACCAAATAAAATTTTTTTAAAAAAAGGTACAAAGAGCCCTTCCAAAAGCAATCCCCCCTTAATACTTTCGGAATACCTGTTAATCGAGCTTTTTTTAGCCTTACTTTTCACTGAGCAACATCTACATCTCAGCTTCTTCTAAAAATAGTAATGGAGAAACTTGTCTTCTTTAAAATTTCGTTTTGTATTCAATACTAAGTCGGCCAAAAAAGCACTTGAAATCGACTGATGGAACAGTAAATTTGTTGATGACATGCGAAAAAAACATCCCGACATGATGCAGATCTTTCCACCTTCTTCATAAACACGCAATTGTCTTTGATTCAGAATTTTCGAGCAGCGTCTGCATCGGAAATACCAAAGCCCCACAAACCAAATCACATAGGTTTGATAACCAAGAAGGATGGTAAATTATTAAGAAGAGACAGTCGCGACAGTCGAAAGTTACCCAGAAAACCCGAAGAGTCTTACTTTGAGAGGAAGCAAAGCATGAAGCTCTTTTAATAACCCCCATATGTTTCTCAAACTGCTAATGTTCAAACATTAAATTTTTATATTTATTTTTCTTAAGTATTTTTTTTTTAATACGCTAACCCGGGTACCGTTCTTATGATTCTTAGAGGATTATATTCAATCTAGTGAGGCTGTGTCGGTTAAACATTTTGGACCGTTCGATCTTTTTCTCTATACAAACGTCTTCTGATAATCTAAAATCGAATATTTTGATTTTATTTTCCTTTGCTCTACTTGAACTTTCGGGAGCGTCGACCACTATCAAGATTTATCGACGATTTTAATTCGTTTTTTCAATTTGCCTTAACCCCGGCAGCTTTTTATTCATTCCCAAAGTTGCATCGGAAACGGTAATTTTGGAATTTCGCGATTTTACCTGACTCGGCAAGGTCTAACCATTGACCAAATTTCATCGTAAACGTGAATGGTATAGTTTTAATTATCGCGGTTTTTGACTATCCGCCCATTAAATCAGAATCCTCCAAGTTTTATAACAAAAGACATTTTAATTTCTTTTACTTGAAACTTGAAGCGTCGATCAATTTTTTAAGTTTTTGGGAAATCGAAATTTTTTGTATTTTGGGGTTTTTGGGTATTTGCAAATTTTTTCAACTTGTACCTTCCGCGCGTTCAACCATTCCCAATTTTCATGCAATTGAACGGTATAATTTTGCAAATTTTGCGGTTTTGGTGTCCCCCCATAGCCAAAGGGGAGAGGCTATGACACTTTCCTGATCGACATGAACTTACGAAAAATTCGTGAAGATCGGTTTAGCGGTTTAGACCCTAAGGGACAAACTAAAACATACAAACAAACTTCACTTTTTATTAGATGTATAGATAGATTCAATACATTTTTAAGAGCATCAACTGACAGATGTTATCAAATTTCATGCGTTTCTCTGAAAATGTACTCAGTGTGCAGAGACTCTTATTCATTCTCATTCCGCATTTTAGCCGAGGATATTTATTATTAAATTTGTGCAGAGAAAGCGAACAAAGTGAAATAAAATAGAGTTGAAATATCATAAATTATAAAATGCAGTATCAAAAGATTGACTCAACATCTGTCATCAATCATTTGATCCAAGCATTAAACTCTCTACGGTTTCTCTAGTGTAATACACCTATAAATTATCAATTTTTGTTCTAAGATATTTTTCTTGAGATTCCATAGCACCCGTCAATGTTAAATTCTAGATCTGCGTCTGCAGTAAATCACTCCTTAATGGTGCAAAATTTCTGTTAATGTTTAATTCGGTAAAGGTTTCTTATGCCCAATTTGTTCTTTTTTAGGTAAAAATTCTCGAGTTTGTCTGCCTTCAGTGGCTGACGCAACTTGGTTGAAAATTCACTATAGTCTTTTAACAGATGCTAGTTGGCAGGAGCAGTGTTTGCTTTGAATAGATTTCCTTTCCCTTTGAGTTGGAACCAATTTGTAGGGTATTAAAGCAACCAATTTGGTATTTTTTCTCTCTTTTCCACTTTGTGCCACTGATTTTGCTCTAATTTAAGAAAAGCTGAGAAAAAAAAAAAAAACACGCGTCGCCATTTTGTTGCAAAAGTGCGAGGGTCCCGGTTGTCAAGCGTTTTCTTTTACAGGCAACTGGTACTTTTATTTTTAGCTGCAAAGGAAAGCAAAGCTTCTATTGAAAGCGCAACTGAAAACTGTAAGCAACAACAATGAACGCACACGCACACTCACCCACACACAGCCACACCGACGCACACCTAAGGTGAACTGGCGTCTGAGACTGTTGAGCCAAGGTTGTAAAAATTGCATGCAAAATGTGTTTGCGCTGAGATTTTGCCTGCTTGGGTTCTGATAGGGCAGTTGCCCCCCACCCCCCACTACCCACAGTGCAGGGGAAAAGGCCTCTCACAGCCTCCCCCTTTTAATTTGGTTGCAATTTTCGGATTATTCTTTCATGATCCCTTCATAAACATAAAAAATCAATTAGTCCTGGCCTTTCATAAGCCATTTGCTTTTATGAGATCACAGCTCGCCCCAAGGCTGTGGCTAATGAAACATCTCGCCTTTATGACACCGACTTACCCAATATGACCAGCGCATTGCCCAGCAGTCCGGCGAAACCAATAATGCCAAAAAATACGGGCACTATGGTGGATACGACACGCTCCAGAGGCCAACTTTCGTTATCCATTTCGAATTCCCTTTCCAGCAAATTGTCAGACAACGTTGAGTTATTCGTATTCTGATCCAAGGAGGCGGGATAATTGCTGTTGCTGCTGCTGCTGCTGATGTTGTTGTTGCTGTTGCTGTAGTAGTTGCTGTCGGTGGTGGAGGCCGCTGTGGCACCCTCAGTGCTAATTACCAGAACCCATAGCAGAGAACTGGCCAGTAAGTGCGGATAGTTGGCCATTTTGTTGTGTGTTTTAACGAAAAATATTAATCTAGCCCCCTTTTATTGTGGAATATTGATTGATATTTTGCTGCTGCTGTTGTTGTTGCTCTTGTTGTTTTGTTTTTGCATTTTACTGTTGGATGGCGCTTAGGGCCACATAATTGTAATGCTGCTGATGCGAATCTATTTGCATTTCAGGCTGTTATTGTTGTTCCACCTGCAAAAGACAATTGAAATTTATGTCATAAATATTTTGATAGGCCAACAAATAAATACAAATGATACAGCTGCAGAGATATGTATGTCAAACGGAAAGACCGGAGAGAGAGAGAGAGAGCGGCAGAGATTATAGGTATAAAACGCTTGAAGCGAAATTGTTAAATGATTGACACACTTTTCCCCCAAAAGGCGGGGACTAACTTTAGGCTGTGCCCCGAGGAGCAGTAAACCTGACCTTGATGCTGCTGCCAGATGTGTTTTAACGCATTTTTTATAGACCGCCCACAGGGTGGGTTTGCTTTTGTCTATCAACCTGGTGCAGGCTTTTTGTGAGAAAAATGTGAGGCTGGGTTCTAGGGGAAAATACAGGGTAACAAGAATCAAACTGGGTGTGACACTGTGCCTGAGAGTTGCGACTACTTTGTGACAAAGTTCCAAAACCTTGCCGGTTTGTTTAACACTTGTGTCAAATACTTACAATTCACTTAACGAACTTAACAATTCATTTAAGGGGGAAACACTTTGCGGAAAAAAATTTTTCGACTATTTTTTTTTTTGCATATTTTTTGTAGTTTGGATATTCAAAAATATCCTCCTAAAAGGATTTTCAAAAATTCGAAAAAGTTTAGAAGATATAGCCCTTTTGAATGACCCAAAGTGACGCGATTTGCCTAGCAACTGCAAACTTTAAACGCGTTTATCTCGAAACCACGTTTTTCAAACTGGTGGCCACGATTCAGAGGAAACCAGTGGACCGATTTTGCTCCGGAAGGGCTTATACGACGCAGAATTGTCGTCGCTATCGTTCGGCCCTCCAACTTTTGGATACCTATATTTTAAGTGTACTTTTTTTACACTACACTACAAAAAAAAAAGGCCAAAAAAAATTTTTTGTTTTCAAATGTCCGCCATTTTGTCAAAAAAATTTTCAATTTTTTTCGGAGGGCCGAACGATAGCCACATTAGTTCTAAACATAACCGCATTTTTTCTTTTTTTTTCAGATCATCCCAAGTGCTGCAACCATGGATACCATGTGGGCACCTTTTTTTTTATTCATAATTTTTCGGAGGCCGATAACTTTCTGAACGGCCCTCATATTGACAAAAAAAAATTTTGTATTTTCCTTTCATTCATTAACTATTTAATAAAAAAAAAACAAAAATAAAAAATCTCTTATACTTTTTTTTCTGGAATTTTTTTAAAAACCTTAACGTTTCTTATATTTTCCTTGAATGATATGGTAAGGCGACAAAACCTCCCAAGATTGCCCGATCTACTGTTGTTGCTATTTGATATTTTGTACACCTTCTATTAACCCTACTGGAACTTTCATTTTACAAATCTGCATAATAATCTTAACCACTGGTGCCACTATGCGGACTGCCCGCACTCATTGGCGTTTTCCGAATTGACATTGTAGCGCGCTGAAAGACTCTCACATATCGAAATTGCAGCAACAATTTCCCATATTTTCTCTCTTCTTCTTCATTCCAATGCCTCTTGTAAAACTAAACGCTACAGCAAATATGTAGGGATTCGGCGAAAAGTGGTTCCCAAAAGAATGCCTTCTGGCACACTTCTTTTTACAAGGAAGAATGCTACTACCAACTTTTACAGTATGCTGGAAGGCATATAATGAAACCTTATGCATGTTCTTTTTATACCCTGTTCCCATTGAAAATGGGAAAAGGGGGATCATGAAGTTGTGCAAAAGTATGTAACAGATAGAAGGAATCATTTGCGACCCTATAAAGTATATATATTCTTGATCAGCATCAACAGCCGAGTCGATTTAGCCCTGTCCGTCTGTCCGTATGAACGCGTGTTTCTCAGAGACTATAAGAGCTAGAGCCACAATTTTTTGCATGTAGATAGGTGTATACCCGATTCAAAACGAGTTTGTTACAGATTTAAAAAATTCCTCCCCCTCCCCCCTTTAAGCGCAAAAAACTGTCAGAGCCACAAATTTTAAGATAGACCTTCCAAACTTTACATATATCAAGTAAGGCCCAATATCTATCTATTCTGAAAAGATCACTAAGATCGGACAATAAACACCGAAGTTATAAGCGAATCAATTTTGCTTGTGGGAGAGAGGGGGGTCTTGCATTGTCAGTTATCGCGCGCGGCCGCATGCCATGCGTGTGTACGTATGTTAGAGTGTGTGTGTGTGTATATGTGTATGAAAACACAAGGAGTCAAGGGAACAGGGTATTTTGTAGTCGGGGCACTCGACTACAGCTCCCTTACTTGTTTCTTTTTATGTATAGGGGGGAAAGCATTAAAAGCCAAGAAGTGTGGGACTCGGAATTCCTCACCCACTAAAACCACCCCTACTCTCCGTTTCCCTCTTGCGGAACTACCGCTAAGTATTACTTCACAAGGGGGAGATGGCACGAAGGCCTCCACCAGATTCCTATCTAGGGTTTGAACTCGAATTGCGCTGTCGTTAAGCGCGACGCAAGGATTTGAGAATCTCGGCAGCCAATTCCAATTGTTTTACGAGCTAAGTAGGATGTCCATAAAGTCAGGGACTGTAAATGGCCTCCCAATACCTAGGCATAGCTCTTCCCGTTCGGCAGCGAATCTCGGACAGACAAAGAAAATACACAGTGAGTGCAAAACGGTAGGATATGATTTTAAGCATCCATGCCCAGTCAGTAGCTGTGTTAGGTAAAAGTCGGTTTGTCCGTGATTTCTACCCACCCACGGCCTTATGTCCGCAATCAGTCTTCTTGTCCAGCTGCCGTTGGTGGTAGTACTCCACCTCGCCTGCCATTGCGTCACCGTTCTCTGTCGTCGATGGTCATCTGCCTTCCTGCTTTCCATTGCTAACAGGTCCAGCGGCACCATTCCAGCCAATACCAGGGCCGCGTCTTCTGACACTGTCCGGAAGCTGCAGATAACTCGGAGACCGCACCTCCTGTACGCACTCTTGCATCCTCGACTATATATTGGCACGGTGTATGATGAGTGTGTGTGTATGTAAAGGAAAACACACGAAGTCAAGGGAACAGGGTATTTTGTAGTCGGGGCACTCGACTACAGCTATCTTACTTGTTTTGCTTGGAACGCCCCATATATACTTTATGTGGTCGGAAATGCTTCCGTTTATCCGGACAATTTTAAACAAACTGCAAGGGTATACAAAACTTCAGCCGATCCGAAGTTAACTTTCTCCTATTTTTGTACTTTTCGCGCTAGGAAAATGCCAATAAATAATACTAATAACAATGTTTTCTTAAATGTTTCCTTCTGGAGGTGAAGGCATATTTGCTCAAGAAATATTTATCCCAAAAGGCTTTATTGTTGGCACAGTATATGGAGAGGTATTGGTGAATTTAATACAAAATCGTTAAAGAAATTAACCTAAACTCTGTCTTTCGCCACTCAGAAACGGTTTGTAAACTTAATATTTTGGGGTTTGGCTTTATTTTGATTGTTTTATCACTTTTCTCTTATAAATCGTAGATTATGAATATATATAGAGATTGAGAGAAGCTCGGCATTGCACAGTGGTTCCGTCCATAGGCCAAAAATCAACAAAATCGATCACAAAATATTTAGACAAAATATAAACAAATTGACTCTAAAATGTCCAATCTTCTTAATGGCAAACCGGTTTTTGGTGGAAATCTAACAGGACTTTCTAAAAACAGAGTTTAAAGCATGAGCACGAGTTCATTTGCAAAGCGCAGCTGAACGCTGGCAAAGCAAAGTGCACTTCAAAACGGTCTGGTAATTGCTTAAATCTACAAAACTAAATTATGGTCAATGGATTTTGAAGTTAAAGGTATTTATTTTATCTCCAGAAAATAATAAAAACTAATTGGTGTTGCAGTTCTTGTGAAATTAATGTTTTAGTTAACCTATTTGTTTGTTCCTTTTTGTGCGTCTTTATTATGTTTACTTAAAGTTTTAGTCGTGTTCCCCCAAGATTCCCCCTGAGGTTTCTTTTCCATTGTATTAATCGGATTCTTAAGGTAATAAAAGTGCTGAAGTTAGTTGCGGAAATTTGCGAATGTGCGTGTAGTCTTTGATATACTAATCCGCCGACTTATTTTTTCAATGTCAAATTTGCCCAATGAAGCCTTCGTTTCGCATTTTTATTGTGCTGTGTAGTTGTTTTCGTCTTTCGTGTTTGTGTACAATTGTAAATGATCATTTTATGAATTATTTTTGCATTTTTTGTTTTTATTTTCGATTTGGTTTTGGAATGCGATTCGTATCCCAACAGAAATCTCAACCTTATACAAAAAATTTGGTTCTTTGGATTCTTTTTACAACTTTCTATTAGTCAGTCATCAAAATGTGGCAGGTTAGAGGTCCTGAACAAAAATTAAAAGCATTAAACAGAAAACACAAAATTCAAAAGGAATTTCGTTAAAAATGGGTTAAATAGTAAACAAAGTTCGATTGAGTAACAAAAGTTGTGTGGACGAAAGCTAAAATTAATAGAAAAACTAAAAATAAGTGAAATTTACTTAATAGTAGGCAAGCCTATAGGTGGAGGTAGAGGATAATTCATCGACGGAAATATTGCTAAAATTATTTTCTGATCCAAAGTTGGCTTCAGAAATTACAGGAGTTATTGAAAATCTGATCTATCGTTGTGTCACTTTTTTTCAAGCTATAGCACCGGGCTTCAAAATTAGTGCCTACAAATTTAATGAATATGCCCTAGATACTGCCAAGAAACTAATTAAGGAGTATCCATTGTACTATTTTCCGACTACAGTCCGTAAGGTTTTAATTCTTGGATCTGCTGTGATAGAGCATGCAAAAGTATCAATTGGAGAGTTTTAAGAGGAAACTGCAGAGTCGAACAACAAAGACAGAAAAAAATGTAGACTTCATCACAGCCAGAAAATGTTACGCATTATAAAAAAATGCACTCTTTGTATGGTCCGACCCCTTTATAACTGAAAAGATGGAGCTTGGAAAAAAAGGATAAGTTAACGTTATTTAAATCTGAATAAGGCTTGCTAGAGGAGACATTATACATTTTTGTAATAATAGAGTATTAAAATGGTTTCAAATTTATTTATTGGTTATGGTTATAGATGGGGTTTGGGTGGGGGCGGTGTGCAACGACAAAATATTTTTAAAGAGGCTTGGTGAAAGTTTCATCACTCTACTACCATTAGAAGTATTTTTGGCCGCGCCTCCATACAAGCGGATCCACTGTGCATTGGCCCTTTGGGGCTGCGTCAAGCCATTTTACTTTACAAATTTAAGTCAAGCACTTTGTTAAGGAACAATTTTGCGCTCGTGTTACTAAAGATTTCATTCCGCTTCACCTATTCTCTACACAAGTTTCCTTGTTAGAAATAAGAAATAATTAATTGTACTTCATTCTCAATCTCTGTAAAGTTATACAGAACTTTGTTAAGCCATTAACCAACAAACAAATTTACAAATATAAAACACAGTCTAGATAAAACTATCTTAGTAACTTTCTTAGTTAGCCATAATAGTGATACAATGCGTTGAGTACACTTTTGTTTCACAAAATCAACACAAGAGCAAAGAAAAATACAAAAGCTTAAGTCTTTTGTAGTACAAGAATCGATTCACGTTGCTTTCACTGTGTTGTGTAATGAATCAAATATTGCACTTCTTTAAAAGTTAAAGCCGATTAGTTGTAGAAAATATGAGTAATTTTTAATGATATTTATCTGGCCTTAGTTGTCTGACTGAACAAGCAATGAGCTGTAACAAGTTTCTTGAAGTAGCCCAACTCCTGTCTTAGAAGTAAATGAACTAGATGGTGGCAATAGTTACTATATATAATACCTGTTATACAAATGTGTTACATATGCGAATGCAAACCTGAAGTACAAACCCGCTAATGAAAAATATAGTAGAACCATTGATGGTCAAAGCCAAATTGTTTTCCATCGATTTCAATTAAATATATATTTAAAAATTCCAGCAAGCTTAATTAGTTCAGACCTCAATGGTTCAATAACATGGCAAAAAAACAAATGTATCATATCTCTTGCACACACACACTTAAACAGAAACTGTTCAACGAAGTGAATTAATTGAATAATTTGTAATTGAAATATTTGCATAACTCAAAACATGACAAACAAAAAAACCGAAACCGAAAAACAAACGCCGACATTTTGGCTCTGATTCATGTTTATGCTCATATTATTGAGGACATTTAATTATGACTCCAGTCTCGTGCGTATTTGCACAACTGTCAAAAGGGCTGTTCGAATCAGAAAACGAACCGTCAAACAGAGAGAAAAAGGCAGGCAAATGAAATGAAACCGGATGTGAGGAAACATGAATCAATATTGACTCATTGTGCATAAAAAGGCGTTTAAGGTGGCTGCTTCGTGTTTTCAATTAAAGGCTTAAAGTTGCCCGGGCAGCCATAACGGAAAACGAAACCAAAAAGAAGACACAATCCCAAAACCACCAAAACCAACAACCGAGGAGCGTTTGACTGCCAAGCAGATTAAGTTTTTTAATTAATTCCTCATTCAGGCAGGCAGGCTACTTGGCAACGAGACGAGAGGCGAGACGTTAAAGTCAATTAGTTTCATAAATCCGCGTTGACACATATTTGATTAAAAAGTTGCAGTTGCACGGCCCATGGGAGGGAAGTCTATTCAAATTTACTTTTAATTATAGTTTACGGAAAGTTTTTGGGTTCGCTTTTTGGGTAAATATTGTGAGGTTTTGATTACGCACCATTTACATAGTTCATTTGGTTTTGGGTCTTAAGCCGTAAGCTTTAAAATTTACGGAAAAAATATTGATCAGGGACTAATCTTATGCATACACAGACAGACGACTCAAATCACGCCTGGAAGCCAATTTGTGAAATGAAGATAGTTTTTGCCGCCTGTTAAGTCTGCTCTGGTATGACAAATGACTGACTCTGGCGGCGTAGGAGACATTCTCAATTATGCCACAGTCTGGCATCATCATCATCGTTTGTCAAGCCGCCTCCACTCGCTCGCTCTTTCTCTCTTTTTGTGTCCCGCTTAATAATATGTTAATTGACAGCTTAAGCCAACTGTCAGCGCTTTTGTGCGTGCCATTTTGAGACAAGTGACATGACAGCACACAGCCACAGCCACAGCCACCTACATACATACAGATGTCGCCTTGATTAGTATGTATGGGACTAAGTCTGCTCTAGTTGAAATAAGTCCAATTGATGCATGGCCTCATCAAGAAGCAACACTTCAGCTGGCGTCCAATGTTTTGTGAGGTAATGAAGCTTGTCCCCTTGGCCATTAACCTAGCCATTTAAGAAAGCAACACTCCATCTTCTTGCCACTCAACTGCTGGGCTAACCACACAAACAATTTGCATTGCTCATACGCCACATTGGCCAGAGCTTCTCACCTTCCACTCACCTCACATGCGACTTAAAATCACTTTGTTTTTTTGAGTTAATTAATTATTAATAATTAATTTACAGCAGCTGCTGCTGCTGCTGCTGCTGCTCTTGCCCTGTTTATTGTCGGCTGTGCTTTTACTTATTATTTGTTTTGCCTTTGGGTTTGGTTGCCTTAGCGTCTGCTGCTTTCTGGGCTTTTATGGTGCGCACTCGCGCCATAAAAACGCAATTAAATTGAACGCAACGTTCATAAAAGCCACATGAGCGGGAACTTTCCCACACACCCTGCGGGGGGACCAACCAACCTTCCAACAAACCAGGCAATGCGAGCATCTAATTGAAATAATTGAACATCAATGGCTGGGCAGGACGGGGGGGCGTTTTAAGCAGAGGCGTGGCCCACAAATGATGGAGTGTGCGACAGGCAAAGAGGAAAATGTGTAAATGTAGTTTCTCCGCTATGTTGCGGCTCTCTGGCAAAATTGCACAATTCCATTGTTGTTAAACGAATGACCGGCAACGTGGCGTATGCGTAATCTCATCTCAGTGATTGACTGACTGACCGAGGGACTGTATTAGAATGCCGTGCATTGTGTTTTGGCTGATTTATTGGCTGTTTGGAGAACCAAAGCTGCTGTCCAAAAGGCACCGTCAAAACATATTTTGATTGAAGTTTTTGGGCTCAAGCCCAAGTGAGTAGTATAAAGACTGCGCATTCCACGTCTGACTTTATCCGGATCTCGCTAGCAAAAGAACGAAGAACGAAGAATCAAACTTTGATCGAGGCATATCGATATATATGTAGCTTAAGATAGGTTGCAATGGCTGAGAGGGACAAGTCGCTCTCACACTTATGCAACGTGGGCCCGTTGCGATGACTTATACTCCCAGTTAATCTCTAGGATGGTCTTCAGTACTGAACCATTGTGTGAACAGAATATAATTGAGAATTGCTGGGGTCTCTTTGTCGGATACCTCCGCTAGGTTCAGTAGAAGTAGTTAACCAAGAAACCTAAGTCTCCTCCTACTTAAAGCGGGGCAATGACACAGAAGGTGCTGTATAGTTTCCTCCTCTTCCTGCAGAAATCAAAGTTTTGTACGCCTAGGCGTGCTGCGTGCCTACCTATGTGTTCAGTATCGATTTTGAATTTTCGGGGTTACGTATATTATTGTTTTTGTGGCGTTATGTTGCTACTCTGTCTCTCCTTATGCCGACAAGCTCGGCCATTTTGAATGTTCACTTAATTGTTGACAGCTGCTTCGTTGCACGTGTTTTGGATCGTCTTCGATTTTTACCTCAATTGCGACCAAAAACAGCATCGCAAACATTGCTAAGAGATGTTAAACTCTGTCCGCGACGACCCAAATTTGCTCAGAGGGTCATAACTGGTGACGAATCGTGTTTTATGACGTGGAAGCCAAAGCTCAATCATCTCAATGGAAGCTGCCGCACGAACCAAGACCGAAAAAAGCGCGCCAAGTTCGGTCGAATGTGAAAGTTTTGCTGACAGTTTTCTTCGTCAGGGCGTGGTGCATCTGAGTTCTTGCCACAGGAAGAACGGTCAATAGGAATATTACCGCAGTTATGCGCAATTTGCGCGAAGCAATCCGCCAGAAACGCCCGATTTGTGGAAGAACAAAAATTGCTTTTGACCACGTAACGCCCCTGCTCACATCGTTGCTTGTGCGCGACTTTTTGGCCAAAACAACACACTAAATCCGCAGCCACCGATTCCCCAGATCTGGCCCCCTGTACTTTTCTTTTCCCTAAACTGAAGAGGCCCATGAAAGGACGACACGCTTGACGAGAAACGGCACAAGAGGAGCTGAACAAGATAAAAAAAAATGATTTTTGAAGTGCTTCGAAGATTGGAAAACTGTTGCAGTTCATGGGGATTACTTTGAAGGGGACAAAATAGATATTCTGATAATAAATAATTTTTGAAAAACACAAAATTCACATACTTTTAAACACACCTCGTATATAAAGTCTCGAGGGTCTCACTTAAAAATTGTTGCTCTGACAGTTTTTTTTAAAGGGGCGTAAAGGGGGGAGGGGAGGAAATTTCCAAAGCTAAGACAAACTCGATTTGAATCTGGTATACACCTACCTACATGCAAAAATTTGTGGCTCTATCTCTTATTGTCTCTGGCTAAATCGATTTGGCAGTTGAAGCTGATCAAGAATATATATACTTTATAGGGTCGCTCATGCTTCCTTCTACCTGTGACATACTTTTGCACAACTTCATGATCCCCCTTTTCCCATTTTTAATGGGAACAGGGTATAAAAAATATTCTCTGAGATGAATGAAAATTGGACCAAAGTAAGCATATTATGAGAAAACAAAAAAGTTTTTCTCACTAAAACTACTTTTTCGACCGATCGTTCCTATGACAGCTATATGCCATAGTCATCCGATCCGGCCGGTTCCGACAAATATGCAGCGTATTTGTACCAAAAGACTTCGTGCAAAGTTCGGTGCGGATAGCTTTAAAACTGACGGAGGATATTGCATAGAAACAAAAGCGATCGGTCGAAAAATTAGTTCTAGTGAGAAAAACTTTTTTGTTTTTAATGAAAACGTCCTTATCATTGACATACACTTATTTTATATTCTTTTACACAATTCTACAAAGTTTGATCGAAATCGGATGACTATAGCATATAGCTCCCAGACATAAGTTTGACTGATATGTGTGCAGTTATAAAGGGTTCATATCCAGTGCAACCGCACATACCAAAAAATAGCGCGTACAGAAACAAATGGTTTGATGCCCAATGTATGAGGCAAAGAGACGAAGTATTCAATAATCTGAAAATATATAGGAGAACGCAAAATCTTATGGATAAAACAAATTATACCAAGAGCAAAGAAAAATATGATAGGATGTGCAATGATAAGCAACTGTTATACTATGAGAAACTAGAAATAAAAGTCAACAATGTTCAAAAATAGGAAATAAGAAATGCTCAACCTCGGATTGGAACTCATATTAACGCACAAGATTTTAAGAGCTACTTTGAAACTTTGCTGAACCCGTCGCAAAATATTGCACCTATTCACTATGCTGTTAATAAAATAGTAAACTTTGAGCTTGATAAGTCTGTCTCATCGGAAGAAGTATTAACCATGCTGCATAAAACAAAACCAGAAAAGGCCCCAGTACAAGATAGGATTCCATATGAATTTTTCAAAAACGCATCTGATAACTATATCCAAAAGTTGGCTTCTGTGTATAACAAAATCCTCGATGACGGTACAGATCTGAATTGCTTCAAAACTTCTGTAATATTCCCATTATTTAAAAAAGGAGATCCAAATGCTCCAGCGAACTATAGAGGGATATCCTTTATGAACTGCGCTGCAAAGATACTAATGGGTATTATAAATGCACGCCTTACTTCCTGGTTAGAGGACAATAAAATTCTTAATGAATTTCAAGCTGGGTTTCGGAAGAACTATTCTACTGTAGACAACGTGTATAACCTAGCGTCTATAGTACATTTAAAATTTGCTGAAAGGAAAAAGTATATTGCTTCTTCGTGGACTTCAAAGCTGCATTTGACCGAGTTAATAGGCAGTTGCTGCTTTACAAATTACAAACCATGGGCATATCAACCAAAATTGCGAACTTTCTCGAAAAGATATATAAAAATACGGAAAGCTTTGTGTGGACCAAAGAAGAAATATCTGAGGAGTTCCAAACTCATGTTGGTGTAAAGCAAGGCTGTCTACTCTCTCCTCTGCTGTTCACGTTATATCTAAACGATCTTCATGATCAATTGGAAGGAGGACTTTATATCGGGGACGTTAACGTAAGACTACTGCTATACGCCGATGACATTGTCATTTTATCGGACGACATATATAAATTGCAGAAAATGATTTTACGCTTGGAAAATACTGTGATTTATGGGGAATGGAAGTGAATATGTCGAAATCCGAAATAATGGTTTTCAGGAATGGGGGCAGACTTGCTGCTTCAGAGCAATGGTTTTACAAATCGAACCCTATAAAAATCGCTTCGGAGTATAAGTATCTAGGCGTAATCCTAACGCCACGACATCAAAAACAGAAATGGAGAAGCAATGGGAGCCATCAATTCGACTTGGAATAAATTCTACGATAAGGCGAATATACATTTGAGTAGTAAGTGGAACCTCTTCCAAGCCACAGCGAGGGCAATACAAATGTATGCAGCACAAGTATGCATGGTTTAATGAAAACTTCGATTACCCGACTGCACACCAAATTATACCATATGCATAGAAACTGGTGTAGAAGAAGCTTACTTATATGGTCTAAATCTCCATTTGAAATATATTCAGCGAGTCATGTTTGACTATGACGCAAGTAGATTGCCACATATCCTGACGAAGAAAATAATTGGAAAAAATATATTTTGGCATGAGGATATAAAGAGGCTGTTACAACAATGCGACTTGCAACTTGTCGAAAATATGACGAAATATCAATGGTGCCAAATGAGCGTACGGCTCTTAATGAAATTAAAGGAGAATGATCGAAGTGACCACATTAATAGTGCAATATCCAGTGAAAGTCGCATATATAAATATCTTGACTACACTAAAGGAGTTACGTACTGTGATGATAAATATCAGAGGAAAATTATAAGTTGGATTTTTAAGGCTCGAGCTGATCTTTTATGGCTAAATGGAAGTGCTCTTCAATCTGGAGATAAAAATTGCTCGCTATGTAATTTAAAGGAAATTGAGGACATACGTCACTTTCTGGGAAGATGTCCAGTGCTCAAAGAATTTCGGTTGATGTTTTTTGGAAAAATAGTACTAAATGAGGCAGAAATAATATCAGCATTAAATGGAGTCGGGTTTAATAATTGGGTCAATCTGGCAGGATATGTAGAAAAGGCCATTTTTTATAGAAAACGTATTATAAGCGAATTTTATTAATTGTTTTTTTAAAAATCATTGTTAATATCTGAGGGAATTAAAAATTGTGTTAGTAATTAATGTAATATTAATGTTAAATAATGTGTCTAGATTTAATTAAATATAAATGTTCACAAAAAAAATGTAATATGTGTGTATGTCTATACTGTGGACGACAAACGATCGGGTATCTGGCGACGAGCTGGGCAACCCCGGTGTAGTAGTTCGAAGCAGTATTTGACAATATACACACTACCGGCGGACGGATTGAAATCCATGCCGGTGTATCCAAATCATATTTATTTTAAATAAATATAAATCTATCTATCTATAGCTCCCATAGATAGGATCGGTCGAAAAATTAGTTCTAGTTTTTTTGAAAAATTTTTTTTTTTATGAGAAAAACTTTTTTTTTTTTAAAAACATTTTTTTTTTGGCAACACTTATTTTATATACCTTTACACAATTCTACAAAGTTTGGTCGAAATCGGATGACTGTATCATATAGCTGCCATAGGAACGATCGGTAGAAAAAGTAGTTTTAGTGAGAAAAACTTTTTAGTTTTAAATGGGATCGCCTCCAAATTTCTAAATTAACAGTGTATTATGCCTTTCCATGATTTCACTAAGTTTGGTCGAAATCATAGTTAGAAAAACTTTTTTGTTTTCAATGGAAGCTGCAAGGGTATACAAAACTTTGGCCGAGCCGAAGTTAACTTTTCCCTATTTATTATAATTGTAATAATTGAAGTCAAATAACCAAAATGTAAAAAATGTAACAGTGTACAACTGTCGTGACTAGCGCATTAATTTATAAAAGCCAATGTACTTGCAGCGCTGGGAATGAAGTAAATAAATTCAAAATATCCGAGACCCAGTGCGTGACATGAATTTAAGTGGGATTTTTCAAGTTCAACACCCAGAGATTCCTTCCTAACTGCAAGAGTTCATAACTTTTCAGTTGGGTTCAATATGCACTTTTCGTGCAATTCAGTGTACGAGTTCTAAATTTAGAACTGTCAAATGATTTCAAAGATTTCCCTACAAAGCTACATACTTGTACATTTCTCGTCAATGGAAATGATGTGGTTACCAATTTTGGTATAAAGTTTTCAAGTTCAACAGCAAGCTGAGTTAAATCAAAAATATTTGAACCAAATTTTCGTAATTTATTTTCATTTTCAAAAGTTTGAGGTTTGTTTGTGCCGCCAGCAAAAGCTAAACTTTCAACTATGTGCGAATTTTCATTGATTTGGTTCAATGGGGGACCGGTTTATCCCCCAGCTAATGATCATTGCCGCAGTGGTTCAACTTTAAGCTAAATTCTCGTTGGCCTTTTGTGTGCAAGTACTACAGAAAAGAGGCAAAAGTTTGTATTTGTGTTTGTTTTTACTCGAAAACGCTTTACACAAGCAATTTTCTAATTGGTTCAATCATAGCACACACACACACACACACAGTTACTTACCCCGCAGTTATCCCGGTCATTCATAATGGGACATGTGAGCACGAGCACTATGGGGCAATGAACCAACAAAACTGCACAAATTTGCAAAAGCACTTTGGCTTATTGTAATGATAAAGAGCCTTGCAGGCTAACAGGGTAACTGGAAAGGAGGGCACTTAGCTAGAAATGTGTAAGTTTTTTAATTGGAAAGTATTATTTGCTCTGGTAATTTGATGTGGCTTAACTCTTCCACCCTGTGATGTGATACAAAGTCACTTTCGACTGAAATCAAAAGTTTCTGCAACAAAATTTCTTATGGCCCGAAATCAAAGTTGGCCAACTACGTGAGCCGCCTCCATTTGGATTTGGCTTGTGTCTGTTCGTGCGTGTGGATGGTGAAGAGTCTTTGTCCTTTCTGATGTGGGAATAAGTTTTTGGTATGCCAGTTGGGTCAGGCCCGAGGCGTTGCATTAGATGCAGTGGCTGGTTATGGTAGAATAGTGGATGTGTGAAATTAATCGAAAGTCCAAATGATATTGAAAACTAGTTGGGTTTTTTTTTTCGATGCACGTTATGTCGTTGACATTGAAAGAGTGCCATGTCCTGGACATGCCATCACATGCATCTGAGATTTCGCTTGCATTTTAATTTTTTTTAGTTTCTTGTTTTTTATTTTTTGGTCTGTTCCTTCCCACACAATGGACAATGGCTGAGTGAGATTCGAATGTGACCACACAGACAGTACGTGCAAGGGGTTTTTGATTATAAAATACCGTTGGAATTGAGATTGCCTGGCACACATGGTGTGCCCCGGCCAGTTGAAGGTAGACAACGAGACACACAACAAAATATTTGAAAATTAATATTGAGAGAGGAAAAGGGTAAAACGAGAAACCGTATCACATTTTGCAGGCAATTACGTTTGATTGTTGATACATTTAGGAATGGAAAATGATTCGGGATTAAAATTGATTTTGCTTTACCAGGGCTAAATCTCTTTTGTTTCCACACCACGCACACACATCACTTAAACTAAACCGCCTGTAGTCTTGGCACCTAGATTTAGGAAATGCCAAAATCGTACAATGCCTAAGCAATTCCCACTCTAAGAATCTTCGGGGAAAATGGAATTTCAGGCAAATTAATATGAGTTATTAACGAACCGAGAATCCCTTAAGCCTAAGTCAAGTCATGGCTTAGCTTCACATCCAGTCTATTTGCCTGCCTAATTGTTCCGTGTTCATTCGGTTCTACTTATTTTAATTAATCCATTTGACTGCGTACGCGTTCGCCTGTTAATTGCAATTGCAAAATGGTCCGCCCAATCACGGACAGTTGTTGATAAATGCAAAATTTAATTAAATCTCCGTCATGCCATAAAACTGCCTAGTCCGCTGGGCAAGGCTTCCAGCATAATATTCAAACTATTTTTGATGGCAGCAGCATGAAAAACCTTAAAAGGGTCGTGTGAGTAATGTGCAATGAATTGTTTGCAAAAGTTTTCACCTAACATTTAAAGTTGGCAACAGCAGCGGAGAGCACTAAAGGCGAACGAATGTTATATACCCTGTGTGTGGTATACAGGCCACTATCCATTCTGGTCTTCCATTTTTAAATGCTTGAACATTTGATGTCACAACAGATTGACAAGTTTCTAATCCTTAACTCAGTGTTAAATAACATGCAATCTGGCTTACGGAAACACAGCAATTTGTAATGTGACTGATGACATGCGAAGGCAACTCGTTGTCAGCAGTATAACATTTCGCACCTTAGTGGATTTTAGTAAGACTTTCGACATGGTACAACACGCATAATAAGTGAACCAAATGAAGCACTGACACTGCCGTTAAACTAATTTCGTCGCACCTGTGTGGTAGTAGAAGACAGACAGTATTAACCTGAGCTGTAATGTAATCAATACTTTCCGTATTTTATTACTTTTCATTTCAATAATCTCGATTATTCAGTCAATGAAAAAACAAATCCTGATTACGTGTTATTTAGTAAACATATTTGTAACTTGGAACTACGATTATTCAATGATTATTTCAAATTGTAATTACTTTTACAATTACTTGAATAATTGTACCTGTAAAAGGGGATTATTGAGTAATTGTGCTTGAAAAGTTGAATTATTCACGTAATTATAGGTGAAAAATATGATTTTTATACCCTTGCAGAGGGTATTATAAAATTGTCCGGATGTTTGAAACGCATAGAAGGAAGCATCTCCGACCACATAAAGTATATATATTCTTGATCAGCTTGACGAGCTGAGTTGATTTAGCCCTGTCCGTCCGTCTGTCCGTCTGATTCTGATTCCAACAATTTGTTGAACCTTAACCCCTCTAAATGTTGTTTTATGTCTTTTTACCGTTCTACCCCGTTTATGGGTAACTATTGTCTTGGCCCGCACAACCTCGAGCGCATACATGCAGTGACAGACCTAGGCGTTTTATTCAGCCATAACATGAACTTTTCGGATCACATTGGCATCATCGTTAGCAAAGCGAAAGGGGTGTTGGCTTTTGTTAAGCGTTGGTCTAAAGAGTTTGATGACCCTTACACCACTAAGCTTCTTTTCGTCTCTCTTGTTCGACCAATACTCGAGTATTGCTCATGCGTATGGTCTCCGCAGTATGCAATTTACCAGGACCTCATTGAGTCGGTGCAGAAGCAATTTCTCCTGTTTGCCTTACGTGGATTAAACTGGGAACCCCACCGTCGTTTGCCATCGTATGTGGATAGGCTCCGCCTTTTAAGCCTACCGTCTCTACAGGATCGGATAACCTGCCATGGAGTTATGTTCCTTCATAAACTAATACATGGGCACATTGACTCTAGTTTTCTTATAAGTCAAATTAAATTTTCGATCCCTTCTAGACCGACACGACAGTTCCGGCCAATTTTCTTACATATAAGTAGATCTAATTTTTGAATCTCCGACCCGTTTCGTATCATATGTATGCCATTCTCTCACGGCACCAGGACATCCATCCAGTAATGGACAAGCCGAAATTTTCGTTAAAGTCCTGAAGAAATCTGTGTATGCAACTCTTAAAAGTTTTCCCAATGAAAATTTGGAAACTGTTGTAAATCGATTTTTGGCCGACTATAGAAATACAAAACACTGCACTACTGGAGAAAAGCCCTCGAATATTTTCTTCAAGCGAAGTATTAAGACTAGGCTTGACCTTCTAAAACCACCCAATATAAGAGAGGTCATTCTGGAAAAGCAAAACAAGGCAGCTTTAAATTACAAAGGCAGTAGAAATGTTGTATTCAATGAAGGACAACGTGTTTTCATTAAAGATTATACTAACCCTAATAAGTCAAGTTGGTCACCAGCAAAAATAGAAAGAAAACTAGGAACACGTACGTATTTGTGCTCATTCGCTCATAACAATCGTTCCATAAAGAGACATACGGATCAGATCAGACAATCACTCAAAGATAATTCCGTTATTGACGGCAGGGACAAACCTCATTTAACCGACCCTGGATTCAAGACTGACTGTGTGGAGGTCTCGTCTCAAGCAAATATTGAAAATCATGAAACACCAAAACGAGAACTAAGACCTCGAAAAGATGGAAAAGTATTGAAAATGTGAAACAATTTGAAAACTAGAGTACTGAAATGAACTTAACTTTTTATTGAATGATGTTATTCTAGTTTTAAAGAAACCCATACCTTTGAATTGTAAAAGCACAATCCCTATAAGAATTGAATTGAAAAATGTATGTTTAAAAGACTTAGAGGGAGCGTGTTGGATATTATCGACTTGTATATCGATGTATGATAAGCCCAACATCGATATAAGCAGTGAGCGTGACTCACGAATGTAAGATTATAGAAAGAATAAAAGAAGGTCACACTTTGCTATGAAACCCGCGTGGCGACACTACAATAATGATTTATATCATTTGTTAAGTTCTGAAGGTTCCTTGTTTGTTAATGTTTCTAATATTTTGTTATACTTATCGACTCAACAAATGTAAATCTTCGCCTCCGCCCACTTGATGTGAGTCGGAGCACATCGTAAAAATGTTCTCCCAATTCGGTCGGAGGCAGGATTTGGTTTAATGTTCTTTAATATGTTGACAGCTAATTTGTCAACTCTTTAAATTCTATGCTATCCTCACCAAACTTTGCACGAAGTCTTTAGGTACAAATACGCTGCATATTTGTCGGAACTTGCTGGATCGGTTGACTATAGCATATAGATGTCATAGGAACGATCGGTCGAAAAACTAGTTTTAGTGAGAAAAACCCTTTTTTGTTTTCAATTGAAAAGCCCCCAAACTTCGTATTTCTTAGTTAACTATGCTTTTCCATGATTCTACCAAATTTGGTCGAAGTCGAATGACTATAGCATAAGCTCCCATAGGAACGATCGGTCGAAAAACTAGTTCGAGTGAGGAAAACGTTTTTTGTTTTTAATGAAAACGTCCTTTTTATTGGCATATTCTTATTTTAAATACTTTAACACATTTCTACAAAGTTTTCTCAAAATCAGATGACTATAGCATATTGCTGCAGTATGAATGATCGGTCGAAAAAGAAGTTCTAGTGAGAAAAACTTTTTTGTTTTAAATGGGATCGCCTCCAAATTTCGTAATTAACAGTGTATTATGCTTTTCCATGATTTCACCAAGTTTGGTCGAAATCAGACATCTATATAGTATAGATCCCATAGAAAAGTAAGGACTTCGGCCGAGCCGAAGTTAACTTTCCCCTATTTTTTTTAATTTGAATTCTCCTCCTTCCCTGTGATTTCTACATTTGAGCTCTTAAAACTTGACCCTGAAGTTCCTTTCAGTCTATAAATCTCTATAAAAAATCTCCAGAAACATTCAACGAGACATCACTAAGTTGCTTGAGGTCGTAACCTCCCTTAGATAAGTTAAGTATTTAGTTTAAGCACTCGGGGGCGGCGGACATGGACATGGACATGGAAAATTCGACAAGACGAACTTCCGACCACTTTTTTGACACTTTTGACCACTAGATGGGGCTCTAATGGTCTCAATCAATTGCGGATTCTGAAACCGACACGCACACACTTTATCACTTGCAAACTTTGGCTGTTTTTCTTCTTCACCGGCATACAGGTATACGTATGTATGTATAGGTACTCAAAGACACGCCCACTTTGAACGACAATGTTGGTTGTATTATTGGAAAAGTTTCCCCATTTTTTTTGTTGGTTTTTGTTCGCCCACTTAAATGTTTGTTACAAATCAAATGGCCACTAAACGAGCGGCAAGAACGAAGGCCACTGGACCATATAGCCATAGAATGATGTTGAAAACAAAACAAATAGTTGCCCAGCGGAGGAGGAAGGAAATATTCGATGTAAGTGGACAGTCAGCAGTGGAATGCAGTTGCCCGTTCGACGGGTTCATATTTCCTCAGTGCAACACGCCAAGTGCGTGTGTGCGTTTGGAGGCAGGAGGAGTTGCACAATGATGTCACTTACAAAGTTGCCTTGAGAGAGAGAGAGAGAGAGAGAAAGAGTTGAAGTAGCAGCAAACTGAAACTACTAGACTTTTAGTTTAAATTTAAAATGAAAATACTCGATTTTCGAATTGTGGATCTCCTGGAGTGGGGCGCTCTCTTTCACTTGCCGTGATTAGGCGCGGCCCATGGGAAAAATCATAAAGAGACGTTCGCGACTGCTGTCGCCTGCTGAGTGCTCTCACCTCTACGGAGAAGTCCTTGTCTGGGCAACTTTGTGTCGCGCTCAACTTGTCAACGCACATAAATTTCCAGGACACACACAAACACCTATACACCAGCACACCGTCGTGCGGTTGTAAAAACACAAGTCAAAAGTCGGCCAGGGGCGTTCTTTTCTTAGCAACCGGCAACAATGCGTATCCTGGTTCATGTCGCTTGTCCTTGCCCACATCCTCGCTTTAAGCTCATCTGTCTTTTTGGCTAGTGTATACATAGTGTATGCTACATATACAGTGGTTCAAAATGCTTTACATTCACTTGAATCGTTTTCAACCACTTGGCAAAAACACACCGGAGTCATAAATTCAACTGCGAACCACCTGCTTTGTTGTTGAAGCTACAGTGTTTGTCTTACGTTCTCAATTAATGCTTTACGCACACTGTTAAAGGCTTGCTACCCATTGCTGTATGTAAAATGGGCAACACTAGGTCTAAATCTAAGCCCACTTGGAAAAATATTTACTCAAAGCTTTACCATTCAGTACTTTTGCAAAAAAAAAAAAACATTCCGCCGACTTTTGCTTCTGACCTAAAGCAGCATCTCCGACTCGCGCTCCTGATCGAAAGCAGCGGCATGGCAAATGAGAAAATTTCCGAAGCGACGACAGCTGCTGCTGCTTCGCGTTTTCAGAAATCGTTTTCAGCTTCCCCTTAGAAATTGACTTTTGGATTTTGGCAGAAGCAGAATCAAAAGCAGAGTATATACCAATGATAATAACATTTCAAGGCAAGGCAAGAAGAAGATCAAATTGGTTGATCCTTTATAACATTATATGCCAAGCAACCAAGTACCGGAGACAAATAACACGGTGTGACAGTCAAAAAACTTCTGGGATGCGACATAGTGTAGGTTGTAGATATTGTTAAATGTAACATTGTGGCATACCACAAATTTTTCGTGCACATCAAAATTTGGAATAACGGTTAAAAGTCCGTCTTTTCGAGGTTGATATAGTTAAAAAATCATATTTCTTAAAGTAGGCGTCCTAAAATAGTTTGCAATGCGTCTTTGGAAAGAGAAATGTAACACCTTTCCAACGGTGTATTACATTGCAATCTCGGATAAAAATTGGGGGGGGCTACATGAAAAACAAATAGATTTTTTCAGTTTTTTGCGACTTCACCGAACTTTAAATGAAAATGAATAGGTCAAATTTATATAAAACTATCTAATTTTGGTATGCAGTTTCGAAAAACATTTAATTATGCGTTTTCTGCAACTTAGTTTATTAAAATCGAATAATATTTGGTTGAGTTATTAAACTTTTTAGGAAAAAAAACCTTAAAAAGCCTAATTAAAACAAGTAGGAAAGTTGGGCAAGGCCGACTATAATACACTCTTTACCCACAAAAGTGTATGCTCAGTGTAAATTTAGATGCTGCAGTGGCTGCTGAAAGCAATGCTGCTACTGCGCTGCAGCAGAGAAGTTTCTTTCGTTTATATCTCGACTATCGTTCATCCGATCTTTACCAATCCTTTGGTAAACCGATAAAGAATCACGATTACTAAATATGTCCAAAAAGTACGAACCTTCTATCTATAAAACTGCCGAAGATATGACGTTTTTTCTAAATTTTGGGGGCGGGAGGGGGCATGGCAATAATTGAAAGTAAGCTTGATCTGCCTGTAAGCATATGAAGCTTATGTTCCATACAAGTCAAACCTCTATCTCTTACCATCTCTGAGATCTATTTATTAATATGGACAGACGGACTGACAGACGGACGGACAGACAGACAGGCGGACAGACTGACGGACAGACGGACATGGCTATACAATACTTACTCTAAACAAAAAATTTTCAATAATTTACTCTAAAAACTCAACAATTTTTCGGTCGACAGTGCTATTATGGCGCGACTCATCACCATATTGCGAAAATTTCATTATCCGAAAAACTTTAATAACTTTGCTAATTATTGACCGATTTTAGAAAATAGGCATACGTTCTAACCGTGAAGATGTGTTGTTCTTAAACAATAAAACAAATATTGGGGGTTTCTAACCAAACAGTGTTCAAAAACGTCACCAAAGACAAAAAATGGGAAAAAAAAACCAATCAAAAATGGATTACGTAGCAAATACTCCAAGATAAGAAATGAATCCTGATCAGTTATATATGGTATCTTTAAAGACCTAAATTTCTTCTTTCCAAAACCGGTAAGAAAATAAAAATCATTTGATATATGACAAAGTTATGGGCGTATAAGTGAGTGCTTGTGCAAAAAAAGGCTTTTTTACCGTTATTCAAAATTTCGATGTGCACCAAAAAATTCTAGTATGCCACAAAAATCTACTGAACCATATCTACAACCTACGCTATGTCCCATCCCAGAAGTTTTGTTTTGATTTTTTTTTTGTCACACCGTGTAATCGAAGGGTATTTTTAAAACAGAGTAACACAGAGCGATGCATCCGCAAAGCTGCTGGATAACGTGAGCGGCGATCCTACCCTGGGACAAATAGGGGGCGTTACTTCGGGCTTGGCGCCCGATTCTCGTCAATGATATACGCCAATGAAAACTAAAACAATGCCTCGGATACGGAGTTTGGTTGCGGCTTTGCATTCAACAAAAGACTGTGCCGCTCAGTTATCACCTTTACACCAGTTGACAAGCGACTTGCCGCACTCAGACTTAAGGCAAAATATTTTAATATAATTCGTATCTGTGCACACGCCCCGATAGAATGAATCGGAGAAAGACGATTTTTATGAGTGCCTAGAAGACCTATATGAGCTCTGCCCAGAACTCGAAATCAGGATCGTGCTAGGCGACTTTAACGCGAAAATCGGGAGAGAAGAAGAATTTCGCCCGACTATCGGCCAATTTAGCCTGCACGAAGAAACCTCCGATAATGGAGAGAGGCTAATAGACTTCGCTTCGGGCCGGAACATGATCATTAGTCAATCAACTTGAAACCAGATTGATCACGTTGTGAAAGACGGACGGCACTCATCGAGTGTTCTAGACGTACGTGCGCTCCGAGGAGCCGATATTGACTCGGATCACTACCTTGTTGCAGCCAAAGTACGCACACGGCTCAGTGTGGCACATGCCGCACAGTCTAACACACGCCGAAAGCTGAACGTTGAGAAGCTGCAATCACAACGGACATCCGAAGCCTACTCAGCAAAACTCACCCAGTTGCTCAGGGAAACCCCACCTGGCCCTTCTGGTGTAGGCGAACAGTGGAAGCATATTTCACACTCTATGAGTACGGCTGCCAGGGAGTTTCTCGGACTTGCCGATAGCTCCTGAAAACAGACATGGTATGATGATGAGTGCCGCCACGCTACTGCAGAGAAAGACGCTGCGTACAGGAGAACTCTGCAGTCTGGAGCAATGCGGGCTGGGAGAAAAGGAGAAAGGAGAAGCGCCTTTTCAGAAGGAAGAAAAATGAGCAGGAGAGGTGCATGAGGGAGGAAGTCGAAGTGCTGTTCGGAAGGAGTGAGACTCAAAAATTCTACCAAAAGATTAGGCAACTAACCGAAGGTTTGAAGCCCAGAGTCACAATATGCAAGGACGAGCAGAAATCAGCAAGTGGCACTAGACAAATGGAGGAACTATTTCTCCTACCTGCTGGGAGGTAATGAGGAACACAATGCCGCCTCTGGGGAAGTAGCGACACATCCAATCCATAGCATAGAGATAGACCCGCCGAACCATAATGAAGTCTGGTTAGCCATAAAAAGGCCAAAAAAATTTTAAATCTGCTGGCGCTGATGAGCTGCCCGCTGAATTGTCCAAGACTGGCGGTGAGGAGCTGGTAAGGTGCATGCACCAACTCCTATGCAGAATATGGTCCGAAGAAAGCATGCGCGAAGATTGGAATCTAAGCGTACTTTGTCCAATATTTAAAAAAGGAGACCCAGCAGTTTGCGCCAATTGCCGCGGGTTCAGTCACCTGCCCATTGCATATAAGGTTCTATCATGCATCCTTTGTGAACGTCTAAAGCCGAGAATGACCGGACTGATTGAACCTTATCAGTGTGGCATTAGACCTGGAAAATCCACCACGGACCAGATATTCACACTGCGAAAAATTCTGGAGAAAACCCAAGACTGAAAGATCGACAAACTGCTGGGTCTCCTTCTTTAAAAATTGGACAGAGTACACTTAGATTCCAGTCTTCGGGCATGGTTTCTTCGGACCATATTCTGCATAGGAGTTGGTGCATGCACCTTACCAGCTCCTCACCGCCAGAAAAGAAAAACTGAAAAACTTACCGTTGCACGGAATAAAAACGATTAAAATAGAAAGAGACGGAGACAATCTTTGACCGACTACAACCAAACGTGCAAAAACTAGCAGCTGATTTTTACAGCTAAGAATCTTTAAATATTGTTTAGTGTTTTAAAACAAGTTTCGTTAGAGGGACCCGGGGGCAACACAACTTTTAACTTAACTGAAAATTAATGTTGAACACGGAAAATTACGATGTAAGCACATTTGTTATTAAAAATACGTATAGCATCCAAAATTAAATAAAAATTATATAAACACATTCCAAGTACCTGCAACTTTATTGTTAATTTTGAATTCAGCTATTAAATAATAGTTTAATTATGTTTTTTTATTAATTAAGTTCACGCTATTTAGTAGTGACGCGCACACTGAGTGTCGGCCGCACACTATGTGCTCTCTGTTTCCAAGCTATTCTCTTAACAAACGTGTGAAGCTAAACAAAACAAATTACTGCTTTTGAAACTTTGTTCTATTGATAACTAGATGAGGTATATTTGGATGCATAATTTAAACACTAACTTCTTATACCCTTGCAAAGGGTATAATAAAATTGTGCGGATGTTTGTAACGCATTAAAGGAAGCATCTCCGACCACATAAAGTATATATATTCTTGATCAGCATGACGAGCTGAGTTGATTTAGCCTTGTCCGTCTGTCCGTCTGTCTGTTTCTATGCTATCTCCTCCGTCAGTTTTAAAGCTATCCTCACCAAACTTTGCACGAAGTCTTCTGGTACATATACGCTGCACATTTGTCGGAACCGGCCGGATCGGATGACTATAGCATATAGCTGCCATATGAACGATCGGTCAAAAAACTAGTTTTAGTGAGAAAAACCTTTTTTGTTTTTAATGGAAACGCCTCCAAAGTACGTATTTCTTAGTTTACTATCCTTTCCCATGATTTCACTAAGTTTGGTCGAAATCGGATGACTATAGCAAACAACGTCGCGAAAACTTGTCTTGAGAAAACTTTGTTTTTATGAAACGTCACAACACCCTGAATCACTAAACCCCTGGAACGATCGGTCGAAAACTAGTTCTATGAGAAAAACTTTTGTTTTTGAAAACGTCTTATCTTGCGACCTTATTTTATATACTTTACACAATTCTACAAGTTTAATCGCAACATATAGCTCCCATAGAACGATCGGTCGAAAAACTAGTTCTAGTGAGAAAAACTTTTTTGTTTTTAATGAAAACGTCCTTATATTGGCGACCTTATTTTATATACTTTTACACAATTCTCAAAGTTTGGTCGAAATTGATGGCTATAACATATAGCTCCCATAGGAACGATTGGTCGAAAAACTAGTTCTAGTGAGAAAAACTTTTTTTGTTTTTAATGAAAACGTCCTTATCATTGGCATACACTTATTTTATATACTTTTACACAATTCTACAAAGTTGGGTCGAAATCGGATGGCTATAACATATAGCTCCCATAGGAACGATCGGTCGAAAAACTAGTTCTAGTGAGAAAAACTTTTTTGTTTTTAATGAAAACGTCCTTTTTAATTACATTTTCTTATTTTATATACTTTAACATATTTCTACAAAGTCTTATCAAAATCGGATAACTATAGCATATAGCTGCAGTATGAATGATCGGTCGAAAAAGAAGTTCTAGTGAGAAAAACTTTTTAGTTTTAAATGGGATCGCCTCCAAATTTCGTAATTGACAGTGTATTATGCTTTTCCAAGATTTCCCCAAGTTTGGTCGAAATCAGACATCTATATAGTATAGATCCCATAGAAAAGTAAGGTTCAAAAAGTAGTCTTAGTTAGAAAAACTTTTTTGTTTTCAATGGAAGCTGCAAGGGTATACAAAACTTCGGCCGTGCCGAAGTTAACTTTCCCCTATTTTTTATTTTTGGCCTATGGGACCGACCATTGAGCGGCGGAAAAACAAACTGCAAGGGTATACAATACTTCGGCCGAGACGAAGTTAACTTTTTTTCCAATTTCAAAATTAAATTTTGAGCATTTTCGCACGTGGCTTATAGCAGGGGGAAATGTTTTTCCATCAAGTTCTACGTTCTACGAATTCGTTTTAGACCCACGCTTCTGAGTGACATTTTCTATAAATTGTGCGTAGTTTTTGCCTTTGCTAAAAGCTTTGTGCGAAAAAAATCGACCTCCCCTAATGTATATGCCGAACTATGATGCATTTTTTCAGGCGTCTTTCGTCGTCAAGTTTCGAGAGAAAAATTTTGTCCGAATTTTCTAACTGTATCCAAGCGACGCACTTGGAAATGTCAACCTTTGTAAATATATCACTTTTTCAGTTCTTTTATTCAAGACAGCCACAAAAGTTTCAAGTTATCATATCTGTGGGATTCACAAAATGTTTAATTAATCTGGACAAGTGTTGGGAATTATATCAAGGTCTATTATAAAGTCTGTATACAGAGGCAGATTGAAACAAAGACGAAGATGCCTCCCACTTAATATTTACTTCAGACTGCGGGCAGATATGAAGTCAGCCACCTCAATATCGATTATATTCATTTTTATGGGTTTAAACTTTAAAGGCATTTTGTAAAGTTTGACTTTTCGTACTAGTCGGAAAATTTGAGAGTTGCTTTTCCTCGTCAAGTGTAAGAAGTTCATCAACAAAAGCAATTTATGACCACAGTGCCACATGGGTTCAAGTATGTTTGTTTTCAATTTAAATTTTGCTGAAAATGCTGCCGACATGGCCTTACTCAATGCTTTCCGGTTTCAGCAAGCCATATACCATCCATGTAGTAAGTAAGTATATACCATTTATATACATAAAATAAGTAACGGCACAATTTCACACTTCCGTCTCTCTTTATGTGGAAAATCTGAGCACGGCTGGCAGATTTGATAGATCAATTGGATTTGTGTCTGGTGCTGCTGCTGCTGCTGGGTGTTCCCTCTGCGCGCATTCAATGTTTCATTTTTGTGTGCTGGCTGCGTTATCATTAAATGGCAACTGCAACCTGCCCCATTCAGCGATAACACCGCACACAATGACCCATTTGTGCCATCAATAAAAACAACAAACATCGAACCGAGAGGAGGGGAAAGCCAGCCGAACAATCACCGAGTCCTTTATTTACTTTGGTCTGTTCCAATTCCTGTTGTAATTTCTTTGCTTGATTTTGTCTATTATTTTGTTCAAGTCGTGTTGAACACAGGAACCAACGACAACAGCAACGAGCAACGAGCAACACATAAGTTTGGTTTATGTCTCGTTTCCTGAGCCTCCGTCACCGCCACCGCCCTCGCTCTTGGCCATTTTGATAGATGGCTACGGATGTGAAGCATGAGGATGAGCTTAAGCTTGGGTCCGAGGAATCTGTGGTGGCTGTCTCAATATGTGCCGTTTTTTGCTCTTTAATAAATGAGATTTGTCTCTGACTTAAAGACGGATGAATGAACGAAAGCTGGCCAAAATGGATTTCAAATATTTTTTCCTAATCTTTTCGATAGTTGGGTGATTTTTCTTTTAAAGCCAAAAATTCACATAAAACTGCAGGCACCAGCTGCCAATCTCGAGTCTCAAGAATATTCTGTCGAATATTCAGCAAAATGTAGTCAGCAGGCTGATTGGGAGCAGTAGGCATCAGTTGTTGTGGAGTCAGACTGCTTCACCTGTTTTTTTGACCAACATAATTACTGCGCACTTCCATAGGGTGGGGGTGAAATGACAGAATCGGTTCAAACAGAAACAGGACACCCTTCTCCGAGGAGGCTTTTGCTACTCTGTTGTCAGCCCCGTCATAACCAGTAGCCTTGGCTGGCTTCAGTTGTCTGATTGGCTGACGCGTACTTCATCCACAGAGATGGGTCTCTCGTGGAGCGAGATTAAAGGGGCTGAAACTGCCTACCCATGTTCATTTCGTTAACAAAGAACTGCCACCTGGGATCATTTTTAACTTGTACAAGAGGTTTCTCAAAATTCAAATCTCTTCGAAAGTACGTAGAAAGTATCGTAATTGCCGGATTGCAAGCTTTTCCAAACAAAAAACTGAAACACGAAAATTCAAATTGGTTTCATCACTTGGCTTATAGAGCACAACTCCCCATAAATAACCCACGGCAACTAACATGCAGTCGAGTCGAGTGTCTGTTCAGGCCCCAAACAGAGAAAGCACCGCGGAGCACAGTTTATCCGCTTCAAGCGAAGATCTATATAATAATTGTCATAGCCAAAGGATTATGAAAACATACACTCAGAAAAAAATCCGTTCAAAATGTACCGAAATCAAGACCATTCGTTGACAATAGTAGAATAATACCGCTTTTTCATAAACTGTGAACGGTGGTTTTCATTAACGCAATTTTAAGACCCGTTGTTCGATCTTTATTAACGTTTAGGTGTTGCGTTAATACCATTTTGGGCTTAACTTGGGAACATTTTGGGGTCGTTTTACAAACTATCGGGCTTCTTTTAGCAATATTTTGGTAACGTTTTAAGACCACTTGGGGTTCTTTTTTTGTAACATTTTGGCAACAATTTTGCTCTCAGTCTTATTTTGGGAACATCGCGGTCTCATTTCGAACAATTTTGGTACACTTGTTGAACCTTTTGGTTTTTAAACATTAATGATATTCAAACTAGCAATTTTAACCGGCTAGTGGTATGTTTTTGTTTTACATTACTTTAATAGTCAAACACAACACCACAAAGGAGGCTGGTCAATTGAACAGGAGGTGTAAGAACCTCCAGGTTCTAACATAAGAGCAGAAGCAGTGGTTCCTCATGACAGCATTGCTATAACTGCTTGGGAATTTCAAAGCAGCATAAGTGCAAAGCAAAAGCCAAAACACCAAATTTCCAAACAACTATCGTGACCAGAGCTGGTGATTTGCTGCGAACGTCGGGCTTGTTTTGTGAATAAAAATAGGGAAAGTTAACTCCGGCTCGGCTGAAGTTTTGTATATTTGCAGTTTGTTTTTCTAATTAAGACTTACTTACTTTTCTCTGGGAGCTATACTATATAGATTCGATTTCGACCAAACTTAGTACAATCATGGAAATGCATAACACACTGTTAATTAAGAAATTTGAAGGCGATCCCATTTAAAACAAAAAGTTTTCTTCACTAGAACTTCTTTTTCGACCGATCATTCATACTGCAGCTATATGCTATTGTCATCCGATTTTGATAAAACTTTGTAGAAATGTGTTAAAGTATATAAAATAAGAATATGCCAACGAAAAGGACGTTTCCATTAAAAACAAAAGTTTTTCTCACAAGAACTAGTTTTTCGACCGATCGTTCCTATGGGAGCTATACTATAGTCATTCGATTCCGACCAAACTTAGTAGAAATCATGGGAAAGGATAGTAAACTAAGAAATACGTACTTTGGAGGCGTTTCCATTAAAAACAAAAAGTATTTTCTTACTAAAACTAGTTTTTCGACCGATCGTTCCTATGGCAGCTATATGCTATAGTCATCCGATCCGGCCGGGTTCCGATAAATGTGCAGCGTATTTGTACCAAAAGACTTCGTGCAAAGTTTGGTGAGGATAGCTTTAAAACTGACGGAGGAGATAGCATAGAAACAGACAGACGGACGAGGCGGACGGATCAGCTCATCATGTTGATCAAGAATATATATTACGTGGTCGGAAGCTTCCTTCAATGCGTTACAAACATCCGCAAAATTTTATAATACCCTCTGCAAGGGTATAAAAATTGTGCGGATGTTTGTAACGCATTGAAGGAAGCATCTCCGACCACATAAATATATATATTCTTGATCAGCACGACGAGCTGAGTTGATTTAGCCCGTCCGTCTGTCTGTCCGTCCGTTTGTCCGTCTGTCCTTCTGTCCGTCTGTCTGTTTCTATGCTATCTCCTCCGTCAGTTTGAAAGCTATCTTCACCAAACTTTGCACGAAGTCTTTTGGTACATATACGCTGCACATTTGTCGGAACCGGCCGGATCGGATGACTATAGCATATAGCTGCCATAGGAACGATCGGTTGAAAAACTAGTTTTAGTGAGAAAAACTTTTTTGTTTTTAACGGAAACGCCTCCAAACTTTGTATATTTTAATTTACGATGCTTTATCCATGATTCCACTAAATTTGGTCGAAATCGTGATATAGTATAGCTCCCATAGGAAAGAGTGTCGAAAATGGTCTTAGTGTGAAAAACTTTTTTGTTTTCCAATGGAAACGTCCTCAAAACTATTGCCATATTTATTTTATATGCTCTACACAATTCTTAAAAGTTTGGTCAAAATTGGATGACTATAGCATATAGCTCCCTACTCCTTCTAGTTCTTGGAGTAAAAACTTTTTGTTTTTAATAGAAAACGCCCCTTAAGTTGGCATACACTTATTTTATATACTTTGGACACAGTTCTACAAAGTTTTATCAAAATCGGATGACTATAGCATATAGCTGCAGTATGAATGATCGGTCGAAAAAGAAATTCTAGTGTGAAAAGCTTTTTTGTTTTAATTCGGATCTTCCAAATTTCGTAATTAACAGTTTGATTATGCTTTTCCATTAATGCACTAAGTTTAGTCGAAATCGGGCATCTATGTATATAGTAAAGCTCCCATAAAAAAGTAAGGTCCAAAAAGTAGTCTTTTAGAAAAACAAACTGTAAACTTTTCAATCTTAAATCTTTATTTGATGGTAGTGATTTGTAGCTTAAGTTATCTAGTTTGTTAAGGAATTTCTATAGTTTGGTGGATATTTTTGATGGTTTGAGGAATTTGGTTCTATCTTGTTGTTACATGGGACAATCTATAACAATGTTGGATATGGTTAGGTTTGTGTTGCAGTTGGGCCAGATTAGTGGTGGGGTTTTATTTAGGATATAATTATGGGTTATGTTGGTGTGTCCGAGTCTTATTCTTGTAAGCTTTATGGCGTCGGGTCGGGAAATGTTTGTTGTTGGTGTTCTGTTATAGCAAATGTTTTTATAATGTTGAGAGGTATTGTTATATATTATGTCTTTATATAATATTTGAGTGGTTTGTTTAAGATATTTTAAAATGTCAGATGGGTTGAAATTACTTTCAGTAATTAGGTGAAAATTGTGGGCGTTTTTGGAAGTTTCGTCTGCCATCTCGATTCCTAATATTCCTCAGTGTACGGGGACCTATGTCAGTAACAGTTTACTGTTTTTGTAATTGTTAGTTTGTTGCGCTTTTCCATGATTAAATTTCCCCTATTTTTTTTTTCAATCAAATTCGAAAGCTGCTTTAAAATCACCCTTTACACAATACTTAAAACAGTGCGACTCGGATTAATTCAGGCTTACTCTTACTTCAAAATTGAATCCCACTGTCGGAATTAAATCACACTAGGCAACAAGGTCCAGTATCGTGAATGGTTGGTAGTGATTCTAGATGATTTTCGTGTGCTAAGCAAGATTGCGTTTTCAGATTTTAGCTGATTTTCGTGTGCTAAGCAAATTTGCGTTTTCAGAAATTGACATTTGAGCTTAAAGTTGCTTAAAGTGCCTATTTTGACCCTTTTTAGGAGCGTTTTTCGGGGAATCCATTATATTGTTTGATTTCTCTTTGATACCATCGGAGAGTACCACTCCTTAGCGTTAAAATGAACTATCCCAAACAATTCTGCAATTTTTTCCAATGGAGATTTACCCCTTTTAGCACTTGTGTAAGAATCCAAAAATATCCTTTTTATTGCTGGTGCCCCAAAGTATGCAATGGTTGGTAGAGACTCTAATATGTTTTCGTTTCTAAAAACAGTAAAGAAGGCTGGTCATTTGTAATGAACCAGCAACAATATTTGCCTGCAATGTGTCATTCATTCTTTATACTTAAAACTAGCCCGACATTTTGTTTCTGTGTGAATAAATTAAACTGTAAAATGAAGTTTTACCTTGTTAACCTGATTTGCAGCACTAGTGCACTTTTTCAGTCCCCAGTTCCATGTGGAAGTAAGCAACATATTAACCAAAACTGAAGGGCCACCCAACATCACCAGTCGTTACTGCATCGAGTGGGTTACCATTTACCAATTACGGGCTTTGTCTGACTTTGTAAGTTTGCCAACCGCAATAATAGCTCCAAATTGCTTTGTAAAGAGCTAATTTCTGTTTCGCAGGAAATGCTTATTCCATTAGAAGTGTTCAATGCGGAAAAAGTATCAACAACAGTTCTACCTGGAAAATCAATATGGAATTTAAATGGAAATTTGCGCAAACTTATGATATTTGAAATATGTTGCAAGCAAAAGCGTTGCTATTTTTTCTGCTTTTCCGCCAATGAACTGTGTGATGACAGTTGTCAAAGCAAACAGTTTTCATTTCCCTTCGAAATGGCCACAACAACTGGAAATGACTCGCATAACTGTTAATAAAACAACATAAGCGTCAACAAAAACATCAAATGTCAACCTGGTTGGGGGTGGGTGTCCTGTTACTGGAGAATGCCAGCTGAGTTTAATGTTTAATTAATTTGGTACACGGCGTTTGCGTATGAACTCTGGCTATGATAATTTTAGTATATGAATTATTAAGTGACCTGAAATTGTTTGCTTCCACCAATTGTGGCTAAGGGCGTTCATCAGCAATAGAACTTACATAATGGGCCAATATTTAGGCCAAAAATGTTGAATTAGTGCACATTTTTTTGGTAGTTTCAGAAGCTGACTTATCTTGCTGTGTGAATTGAGCCATAACCTTAATTTCCTAACTTCTAGCACAAATGCCAATCAAAGAGCTCAGCTTCCATTCCCCCCACCCCACACAACTTATTTTCACTGCCACTTCAGCTCATTTAACATGACAACGCCAAGGTGGCGCAGGCAGGAGCAGCAACAGGAGTCGAAGCGTGAGGCTTCGGTGATTGACAAAGCGTTGACGATAAACCCAGAAGTGCATGGGCCGGAAGGGGGGCTGCCTGGCATCTGGCATTTTATGGCTTCCCCCCAACCTTTCAAAAGGTGTAAAACTTTGAACATGAAATGGCATACCGATTAAATTAATGTGTATCAGCCGTGGCTGCCTGTGCTGCCGGTGCTGCTGCTAATAAAGCGACAACATGGCCCATAAAAACAAACTTTAATCCCTTGGCCCATGCCTGTAACTAAATATGCAATGTGCAAAAATCTCAACTCGCTACCCAGGGCCATTGACTTGGTTGACCTGCCCACGTGGGCATCAACTGTCGACTGTCGGGACACACCATGTGCACCATATAATCATAATAAATGACAAAGGACCAGACACACCCAACAACGCGTAACACAGACAGATGCTGTCTGAAGTATGGGAGAGGTAGGCAGATACTTCTATTTAATCAATGGTCAAACAACAATGCACCCTTGGAGTCAGCGGAATAGGGCTTTAAGTAGGTTTAAATTATGTCTTGAGAAACCAGATTACATCAGTAATCTATAACTCTATATAACTTAGGCATTTGATGTTTGTTGTCAACTAAGAAACAATCAACAGCCAGAATGCAAAAATCGCTTTTTTCCAGACTTAGTACTTTGTCCATTGACTCATCCTGGGCCACTGCTTTAGTAGCGAATTAGGTATTTAATGGGTAATTAGCCGTGAAGTCCTCGAATATGAAAAGCTCACGTTCTTTTTCCCAAGCTCTAGAAATTCAGTGAAAGTGGCTTTTAGCCGTCTCAAGTTTGAGGATTGATAACAGGAGGATTGAAAACAGGTCGCTAAATCTCATATATATGTCAAAAAACAACAGACCCGCCGAAATTTTTCTTATAAAAACCTTAACGATATCTTAAGTAAACAAGCAATAAATACATTGGAATTTAAAAATGTGAATATGAGTTTAAAGACCTGTTTTGATTTTAGTCAAAGTGAATGTTAGCAGGCTCAAGGTCGAGGTTTGTTAGGTTCCTGTTGATTTCTGAGCGTAGGTTGTAGATATGGTTCAATAGATTTCGAAATTTTGATTAACGGTAAAAAAAAACCCGTTTTTTCGCACAAGCACTCACTTATACGCCTATAACTTCGTCACATATCGAATGATTTTTATTTTCTTACCGGTTTTGGAAAGAAGAAACTTAGGTCTTTAAACATACCATATTTGACTTAACAGGTTTCATTTCTTATCTTGGTGTATTTGCTAGGTAAACCAATTCTTTTGGTTTTTTTTTTCAATTTTATGTCTTTTGTGACGTTTTTGAACACTATTTGGTTAGAAACCCCTTAAATTTGTTTTATTATTTAAAAAGGGAACACATCCTTACGGTTAAAACGTATCGAAAATCAGTCAATAATGAGCAAAGTTATTAAAGTTTTTCGGATAACGAAATTTTCGCAATATGTTGATGAGTCGCTCTATTATAGCACAGTGGACCGTAAAATTGTAGAGTTTTTTGGAGTAAATTATTGAATAATTTTTTAGAATTAGTACGGTATATCCATGTCCGTCTATCCGTCGGTCTGTCTGTCCGTCCGTCTGTTAGTCCGTCTGTCCATATGAATAGATAGATCTCAGAGATGGTAAGAGATAGAAGTTTGACATGTATGGAACATAAGCTTCATATGCTTGAGGGCAGATTAAGTTTATTTTCAATTTTGGTCATGATCGGCATGACGAGCTGAGTTCATTTAGCCCTGTCCATCCGTCTGTTTCCATGCTATCTCCTCCGTCAGTTTTAAAGCTATCTTTACCAAACTTAGCAGGAAGTTTTACCCAGCAAGCAAAGCTTGGATTATAAATTAAATGTCTGAAATGAGCCAAACTTAAGAGCGATTTTGTAGTAAACTCATAAATTTGAGGGTTTTCTGAGCATATTCGAAGCATTATGAGCATGGGCTCATAAAAAACACGTAGTTCTTAAGATTTTCGGAGCTGATGTAGGCCGGAAATCGGAAAATTTGTTTTGGTTGGATGTTTTTCTTTAAGTGCCTAGAAAAGTAGCTTTTATGTCACACTTAATGTTGAAGATTTCTGAGTCTAATCTCACTCTTTTTGGCTTTCCAATTGGACACAATTTGTAAATGTGTATCATTTTTTCCAAATAATAATAATAATAAATAACCTCATAAATGACCCGTAGAAGTTACTTTTCTAGGCACTTGAAGCAAAATATCCAGCCAAAACAAAATATTCGATTATTTGCCTACTTCAACTCTGAAAATGATGACATAAGAGCTTTTTATGACCCCGTGCTTAGAGAGCACTGAATATTCTCCGAAACCCGTCAGATTTAAGTGTTCACCCCAAAAACGCTCTTAAGCTCGGCTCAGACCCTTCATTTGGAGGCGTCCGAGCTTGGCTTCCTGGGGTTTTAATAACTGTTCTAGCCACTGTTTTAGTCACTGTTTCGGTAGCTGTTTTGGTCACTGTTTTTGTCACTGTTTTGATCACTGTTTTACATTGTTGTCTTTGCTTTTTAGTCACTGTTTAGTCATGTTTTTCACTGTTAGCATGTTATCACTGTTTTAGTCACTGTTTTAGTCACCGTTTTAGTCATTGTTTTAAGTCACTGCTTTGGTCACTGTTTTAGTGAATGATTGAGTCACTGTTTTAAGTCACTGTTTTGGTCATGTTTTAGTCATTGTTATAGTCACTGTTTTAATCACTGTTTTGGTAGCTGTTTTTGTCACGGTTTTGGTCTCTGTTTTAGTCCTGTTTGGTTACCGTTTGGTCACTGCTTTGGTCACGGTCTTGCTCACTGTTTGGGGCAATGTTTTAGTCTCTGTTTCGGTCACTGTTTTAGTCACTGTTTTGGTCATTGTTTTAGACACTGTTTTAGTCACTGTTTTAGTGACTGTTTAAGTTACTGTTCTAGTTACTGTTTTAGTCCTTGTTTTAGTCACTGTTTTAGTAACTGTTGTAGTCACTGGTTTTGTCACTGCTTTGTTTACTGTTTTAGTTACTGTTTTAGTCACTGTTTTAGTCACCGTTTTAGTCACTGTTATAAATCACTGTTTTGGTCACTGTTTTAGTGATTGTTTTAGTCTCTGTTTTGGTCACTGTATTAGTCACTGTTTTCGTCACTGTTTTTTGTCATTGTTTTAGTCTTTGTTTAAGTCAATGTTTTAGTTACGGTCAGAAAGAAGGTGACTAGAACAGTGACTAATGGTGACTAGAACAGTGACTAATGTTCTAGTCACCTTCTTTCTGAACAAGCTGAGGCAACTCAATTCAAGCCTTGTTAACCAAATTTAAGTCCGAATGCTTGGGGTGGGATGAATCCCAAATGGCATCCCGGTCTCTCACCGCCAAAATCAGCGCAACCTTGTCTTCATAAGAAAACAATTTCAATCGGCTCTTTCGCTCTGTTTTTTCTGTCATATTTTCACAATGAAAATTTTATTTTATTTTAGTTAAGTCTAGCTGATCGATGGCATACATGTAGAGTAACTGCGCGTAACATCTGGTGGCAACAATTTTGCACCAGCTGATCAACGCAAAATAAGGCCCACTGCCTATTAACATAGAGTCCACGTATGTCATGTTTAGCGCTGTTAAGCACAAAAATACTTTTTGACTCCAGCGGGGGAAAATGTAAAGTGCAAGGAAATCGTTTCGCCTGCTTCTTTTTCACTCAATTTTTAAATCAAGCTTCTCGTTACGTCGTGAGTCCGTATGGAACTTTAACAAAAAATTGCGTCAACAGCTATTTTGGTCCCACCTTTTCACTATATAATTTGGATCCAGTTTAGTGTGCTGATTCCAAAACTGCACTTAATTTTTACTCCATCAGATATTTGATTTCATGGCGGAAAAGTCTTTGAATGACTTAATCTCAAATGACTTAATCTGAAAATCTTCGTATTTATTGCTTTTCTGTGATTTTTCATAATTCAACTTAATTTGATTAAAGTCAGACAACTTTATGGTATAGCTCATAAATATCTCTTGAACCAGACAGGCTGGGGGAAAACGGACAATTGATTTGAGTAAAATATATAAAAAAAGTTTAATATTTTCTCTGGTGCAAAAAAATTGGAAAATTGGACGTGGAAGAACCATGTCTTGGTAAAGTAGAAATCACTTGGCGATGATTTTGTATTAAGCGTGAAGCCACCACTTGCTCGAGGACCAAGTAGGAGAAGGCGAGACTTTTTCTTAAATCAACTTTTCGTGCTTTGAAATGTTTGCTTCTGTGCCGTTTCCACCTTTGTTTTGCAACGTAGCCTCAGTACCTTGGCTTGGTTTAGGTTTGAGAGACTTTCACACTTTTGTGACTTCCAATTGGTGTTTGTTTTTTTTTTCAAAAATTTACCAAATTTCAGGGTTTTCATATTTATTTTCATAGAACATTTCACCCTCTTAAAATCCTGCACATTTATTTCTTTATTTCTTTCCATTTTTGTTTGCCCAGAGTTTTCTATTTGTTCATTTTTTTCGGTCTTCGTGTTGTTGCTGTTGTTTTTGTTATTTTTTTATGATATCGTAAACAGCATATAACACTAAAGAGCCTGGCCGTAGAGTTGGGTTGAATGTGGGGCGTGGGCGTGTGGCGTCTGGCCGAAAATTTGTTGCTTCAGCAGTACGTTTAAGTGAGTGTGTGTGTGTGTGTGTGTGTGTGTGCCTTTCGACTCGTGTGAATAATAAAATAGTTTCGAGTATCCATTTGCATATTTAAAAGGGGGCACTAAATATTTGTCTGATGCTCTTCTTCCTGTTGGCTTTGTTGAGGGGCATTGCTGCAGTAATTTGTGCTTAATTTTTTATATGCTTTCATTAAATAATAGCCAGCAAGTTGAGTGTGGACACAAACACACACACACACACTCTCAGGAGGGTAAAGTTGCAACAGCTGTTGCCACGCGGCCACGAGTCCCCTTGGAGGCAAGTTTATTTAGGTTAGCTACAAAGCAAAATTCTTTTATCTGAAATCCAAGGAGAAAACGTTTTGGTTTTCTTTGGGGAATACACACACAAACACAAACACATAGAGTAGGAGAGTTGGAAAGAGACTGTTTTTAATTAAGCGCAAATGTCGACACGGCCAAGTGGAATTCTGAGAAATCGTTTTCACACAAAACTTGTTTTAGTTGCTCAATTGAAATATTTTTCTTTCTCCGCCCAGATTCAGGCAAAAGCCAAGTCAGTGGAAATTTATGTAAGCAGAAAGTTTTTAAACTAAATGGCTAGTTTGCAGAATTATAAAGCCGAGTGTCACAGTATATGCTGCAGGATGTGTGCCTTTGTTTATCTATTTATTTTCGTGTCTGTGCTAGTCCGAGAGTGTCAGGCTTCGATGTGAATGTTTGCGTATATTCTAAGTATATGTGCCAGCTGGCCAGGTGGGAAGATAAAAAGGTCCCCAAGCGACATTCGCTCTGCATATTTTGTGCAAAGACTTAGCCTCACATGTGAGTTTGTGTGTCTGGCAATAGTTTTCTCATTTGCTTTTAATGTTTCAGGAATTTAGCACTACAACCTCTTGGCTTTTGCCATTTGAAAACTGCCATTTTTCCTAATGACCTCAACACTTTTGCACATCAACTTTATGAAACATACAACAACAAAAACCATTTGCATTGTTAGCTAATTGCCAAAACTTTTGGCTAGTTATTCGAATTGGTTTCATTACCCAGTTTTTATAGAAATATTTGGGTAAAAGGAAATCATACAGCTGTGAAAATATTTGATTGAAACACTTGCGACCCCATTAAGCAGGACTGTGCAAACCGGTTCGAACCGAACCAACTTTTTACTAACCGAACCTAAAAGCAAACCAAAAACTTAAGTTTTGTATATCTTTTTAGCTTCCATTGAAAACAAAAAAAATTTTCTAAGACAATTTTTTGGACCTTACTTTTCTATGGGAGCTATACTACAGGGTGGTCCATCTAGTCTTTGGAATTCGAACTATTCATAATTTGACTTTTAAAACGTCAAATGTCATTCGGAAAGCGACTAATATTTAGTAAAAACTTTGACATTTACAAAATGGGTCGCTTTAAGCTTGAAGAAAGTTGGAAAATATTAAAAACATATTTCCAAAGTGGTGAGTCCTCGACTCAAACTGTGCGAAATTTGAAAAAACAAAAAAATGTTCCGAAAACTCAATTTGTGGATCAATTCGTGAAGCGAGTTCGTGAAACTGGAATGTTGGTGGATAAACCCACCCGTGCACGTACTCGTCCGGTGCGCTCGACCGAAAACATTGCTGCGGTTGCTGAAAATGTGCGTGAAAAACCATCGATGTCAACTCGCGCTACCGCGCAATGTTAAGTAATTGGTTCTTCGAGGAAATTTAAGCGGAAGACTTGAACGATATTTGGTTTCAACAAGACGGCGTTACGTGCCACACAGCGCACGCCACAATCGATCTTCTGCGCCCTATCTTCGAAAATCGAATAATCAGCAAATATGGAGATGTGAATTGGCCGCCACGAAGCTGTGATCTGACACCGTTAGACTATTATCTTTGGGGAGCGTTCAAGGACAAATGTTATGCAAACAATCCTGAAACAATTGATGAGCTGAAGAACGAGATTCGAGTTGCTAGTGCTGACATACCGAAATAATTGAAAATGTTTTCCAAAAGTTGGGTGGATCGAATGTTCTACTTTCAAGTCAGCCGAGGTGGTCATTTGACCGAAATTGTTTTTCATAAATAAATGACATGAACCAACCTTTCCAATAAATGTTCAACTGTTAACTACGAAATTTGATGGATCCCATTTAAAAACAAGTAAGAAGTCGTAGCCGACTATAACATACTCTGTACTGTAAGTGTGCTATCACCGTTCACCGGTACTGAATGTTTGTTTTCCTTATAACTCGACAACTTATCTTTTACCTTTTTTGGATCGATAATAATCCGTTACTATTCGAAAGAACAACCTTTATCTATAAACTAGAGACGTTTTTTTCAAATTTGGGCGGTGGGGCGGGCAAAATTGAAAATAAACTTGATCGCTGCGAGTATAGAAGCATAAGTCCCATACATGTGAAACTACTTTTTCATCTCTAGATCTGTTCATACGGACAGACAGACAGATAGACAGACGAACATGGCTATATCGACTCGGCTGTTGATGCTTGGTTACATGAATATATATACTTTATGGGGTCGGATGTTTCCTCTGGGTTAACTTCTTGCAAAACTTTAATACTCTCACCTTTGGTACAGAGTATAACAAAAGTTTTTTCACTTTACTTTTTTTCACGACACGACCAGCTTTTATAATATGCTATAGCCGTCGTTTTTAATAGAACTTTTGTTGTTAAGTATGTCAAGTATGACCCCCAAAACAAAAACCCCCGTCGTTCTTATGGAGCTAGTTATAGTCATCCTATTTCGACCAACCTGAAATCTTGGGAACGGATAGTAAACTAAGAAATACGAATTTTGGAGGCGTTTCCATCAAAAAAAAAAAAGTTTTCCCCACTAAGAGTAGTTCGTGGCATGGCTTTAGATCCGGCCGGTTCGGTTTGTACTTGCCTCAAAGTGGTCAAGATAACTTGAAACTGACGGAGGAGATAGCATAGAAACAGACGGACGGATAGGCTTCATCAACTCACGTGCGCGAATTATTTCAACCATCCAGACAATTTTACAATCCCCTCTGCAAGGGTATAACAAGTTTTTCTCACTAGAACTTTTTTTTCTGACCGTTCGTACGCAGCTATAGTCATCCAATTCTGACAAACCATTGTAAAATTGTGTGAAAGCATAAAAAATGAATACATGCAAACTTTAAGGACGTTTCCAATGAAAACTAAAAAGTTTTTTCTTATTAAAAAGACATTTCAGAGCGTCCATTTCAATGGCAGCGGTACTATGTAGACGTCCGATATTGACCAATCTTAGTGGAATCATGAAAAAGCATTGCAAGCTCGAAGTTTGGAGACATTTTCATTAAAAACAAACCAGGTTTTTTCACAAAAACTAGTTTTCCGACCTTTCCTATGACAGCAGACTGATATAGCACAGTTCAACATATATTGGGTCATCGCTGGCCCTTAAATGAGTTTAGTACCGTTCGACAGAGGTTTTCAAACTGAATACAAGTCAATTTTCAGATTTTCTCTAGCACGTCAAGTTTTTGAGAAATAAATGGTCAAATGTGTAGATTTGTTGTGGGCCGTTTATCGTTGGTTACTTGCTGTGTTAACTGGGGTTTTTATTATCCGGCCGTCTTCCCTTCCTGCAGTCAAAACATTTTTGGCTCAGTTTTCTCCTATAAATGGTCAAAGTTGTTAAAAGCGCCTAAAATGGCACTTTTCAAAAACTTATTAAAAAGCCATCTTTAACGGAATAAAGTTTTTGAAAATTTAGATCCATAATGGGAGGTATAATCTTTCGACGGCATTAAACCAAATTTCTGGTGGTTGGTCCAGGAACCATAATTAAATTAAAAAAACATAAATAAATTAAATAAATTAAAAAGATCGCTCATTTCTCTCAAACCATTCAGAATTTGGTTTGTATGTCTTCCGCAAAATTGTAGAACATGGCCTAGTCTTCAAAATTGTCCTTAATAGTTTTTTAAAAATATTTCGTTTTTTCAACTAAAATCTTAGATTTGTCCAAATATAATGAATTTTACCCCTTTTCGTGTTCCTATTACCCGTTTGTCCTCAAATTCTTCAAGGCAAAGCGAAATGGGAATAATTTTACAGCTAGATCAGTGCTGGTCGTCTCTTTCTGTTTAATTGGCTTCAATGTGGTTTTTGCTTATTGCCCATATGAAAATGACAAATATTAATAGGACCGTATATGGGAGTTTGCAACAGTTAATATCTTAAATACCAATTCGTAATTTGTCAAAAAAAAAAAAAATGGAAAAGTGCTGGAAGCTTAATTTGTTTTGCCATGTTTGTGGCTTTTATGTGCCCAAACGCAAAGAACAGAAAAAGAAAGTCACAATTTTCACTGGGGAATTCAAAAAAGCTTATCTTTTATATTACTCTGACCAGCCAGATCTGTTCGATTTTCCGTGGACGCCAGATGCAGTTTGTAGACGTTGCTATTGCGCTGCTCTGAACTGGTTAAATAAGAAAAAAAGGAAGCATGCCATATGGAACCCCAGTTATATGGACTGATCCATATGAACACGATGAACAAAAGTGCTACGGATGTCTGAATTATAAACTTGGAATGAATGCATCTAAGATGGTCACAGCTAAATATCTTCCTGGTCCCAATGCGTCTGCCACAAAAACATTTAGATTGCAATCCACCACCAAAGACCTCCAAGTCCGGATACCATGACCGAAGCGTCATAGTTCCAGATTAATGGATGTACATATAGTCTTCAATGAGGTGAAAAAATTGAATTTTTTAGGTATTATATATTTTCGGTCATGAAGACGGAATTTTTATAAATTATTAAGGGCAATTTTGTAGACTAAGTCAAGATCTACAACTTTGCCGAAGAGATATGAGTATTCCAAAAAAGTTTTTTTTTTTTAAAAAATAGCCCAAAATTTCAAATGCCCTTACAAAAAAAATGCTGACTAATCTGATCAAATCCAGTAAGGGTTTTTCTTTATACTCAGTACCTTTCAGATTTACCGGGTCTGAATGTGATCAAAAATTTAAAGTTGCAAAAAGTTGCACTGTGTTATTTCTACTGCAACTAAAAAAATGGTTTAGTTTACCCAATTTTTTGGAATTGGGGTAAAGTTATAAAAATAAATAAAATCAAAATTAAAAACGGTTTTATTTGAAATCGAATTTGGCAAAACTTTGTAGAATTGTGTGAAAGCATTCCACAAAATTAAAAGCCAATTTAAAGGACATTTCCATTGAAAACCAAAAAGTTTTTCTCACTAAGACTACATTTCAGATTTCGACCAAACTTGGTCGAATTATGGAAAATCATATCGAACTAATAAATACGAAATTTGGAGGCGTTTCCGTTGAAAACAAAAAGTGTTTTTTCACTACAACTAGTTTTTCGACCTATCGTTCCAATGACAAATTTCCGACAAATTTGCAGGCAAGGTTAAAAAAAACTTTAAAAGTAAGTAGATTAAAGCATCATTGTGAACTAAATGTATTTTTGTCTTAAAAGCAATACTTTGAACTAAAAAGGAACACTTTTTTAGTAATGGCTGCTTTCATTTTGAGCATTAGGCACAAAGCACAATAGGATGCTCCCTACAGAGGTGTTTTTCACATTGTATTCACGATATTTTTGTCATTTCCCGACACAAAGTTTCGACTACGAATTTTTACAAGCTTATGAAGCTGTCACAAGGATTATAGTTGGTCGTTTTCACTATGCCTTCTTAAAAGAAATACTTACAGTCAGCTTACGAAATCGATTAACCGCACGCACCAACGGGATAATTGCAACTGATGCTGTCGTCGAGTCCAAGGTGGATTTATATAGGCCGATGCGTTCAACATAGGTGCTTTCTTTCAAGGGGCCTTCTAAATATAAGTTGATATAATTAAGGCCCCTCCCTCGCCACTACGAAATACGTCACCTTATATAAATCCACCTTGGTCGAACCGAACAACGATGACTGACCAGGGTGTAGGACATCCCGAATCTATGTGCATAAGTGAGACCCACGCTTATGGCGATTCCGATGCTCTTAGCAAACGCGACTCTCATCGGGCCAATAGCTTGCCGCTTAAAAAGTTTCCGCCCGAATTTTGCGTATGTATTTCTCCTCCAATAATCTTACGTTTGTGAAAGAAGGAGATAAAATATCACTTAATATAACGGAAAAAAAACTAGCTTTTCAGAATGCTTCAGGTACTTATTGAACCACCCTTGAATTGATGCAAAAGGAGTCTATTGACGACATGGGACCACTAAATGAAAAATTTTCCGCTTTGGAAATGTTTACACACGGGTAATGCCTGAACATCCCACTGAATTGGACATTGAATACAATGTGGTGGGTGGATTTATCAGCAGAGGCATTTGCCTGACCAATAAGCCGCCAAGGCCAAGACCAAGACCTCGACCCAACCCCGGCACCCGTCCCAAATCATGTCAACTTAGGCAAATGGCAACTCTTTTGGGTCATCGTTGGCGTCGCCTTCGCCATCGCCTTCGCATATTTGCACAGGAAACGGAAAACGTTAAGCGGAAACTCTGCTCTCTGCAGGGGCGGGGCGGGAACTAGAGGCTGCGTCGCTTACAAAGCGGAAATTATTTGCCTTCTTATTTTGCTGGTCAAAAGGTTGACGCGCGCGCATTTGCCATTCAATTTGCTTTTCGCAGGTTTCTTTTCAATTGCTGAAAAGGTTCCTTTTGGTATTTTTGCAGCTGTTATGGTAATTGAAAAAATCGGTGCTCTGATTTATTTGTTTATTTATTTTGTGTGCCAAACGTTAATAGCAGCGACTTTTACACCTGAATGGAAAAAAACCAGCTCCCAGCTGTGGAAGGCAAATGCTGTCAGCGTGTGTAGAGCTGATTAATGACAAATTGATTAGCAGACGAGAGAGAAAGAGAAAGGAAAGCGAGACAAAGGACTTATAAAAGCAGCTGAAACTGTTGAATGAAAATGTAAGGATATGAGGACTGAGACGGTGCAGTTCATATCACCTGGGCTTAAAGTCTTAGGTGTGGATTTGCTTTCAAAGTTTTTGGAATGTTTTAGATTGAAAAAGTTTGTTCTATTTTTTTGCTTTTTTACTATTTCCCTACAGCTCAACCAATTTTGAAAAGGAATATAAATAGCACAAGTGAATCTGTAAAAATTGATAACTTAAAAGAGAAGCGATTTTGAAATATTTCTCTCGGTAGTTCGAAATTTCTTTTCCCATATTTTTCTCAAAGTTTTTACTTTAAATGTTGAGAAAACTCAAAATTTCGAATCATTCATTTATTAATATCAACCACTAAACGACTTAACTACAGCAATTTCACACGATTAGGCGATGATCTATATATTTAATGAACTTTCACTCAAAAAAAAAAAAAAAATAGTATAAAACTTTTGAATTTATTCTCTTTCAGTCTAGAATTTCGAGAGAACGATTCGCTCTTGGAAATTCTTACTTTGAAACTTTAGAGGCTGCTAAATTGACCGTTGAGAACCGAAATTTTGCCGTCGATAATCGTTTCAAAGTAACCATGCACTGGTATGAAGCTGTTCAAACTTAAATAGGCTGTTTAATAATCAATTTTAATATATTTTTGTTAATAAAGAAAATAAAAACAAGTCATTACTTCTTAATAGTATGCCTTTAAGCAATCTTCAGAATTATCGCAATGATCCCCAGTTGAACGTTTGTATACCCTTGCAGAGGGTATTATGAAAATGTCCAAGTTGATTTAGACCTGTCAGACTGTCCGACTGTCTGTTTCAATGCTATCTCATCCGTCAGTTTGAAAGCTATCTTCACCAAACTTTGCACGAAGTATTTTTGTACTTATACGCGGCACATTTGTCGGAACCGGCCGGATCGAATGACTATAGCATATAGCTGTCATAAGAAAATCTGTTTGTTTTCAATGGAAACGCCTCCAAACTTCGTATTTCTTAGTTTGCAATGTTTTTCCAGGATTCCACTAAGTTTGGTCGAATTCGGTCATCTATATAGTATAGCTGTCATATAAAAGTAGAGTCTGAAAAGTAGTCTTAGTTAGAAAAACTTTTTTTTTCTATGGAAATGTCTTTAAACTTGGCGTCTATTTATTTGGAATGCTTGTACATAATTCTACAAATTTTGTTCAAAATCGGATGACTATAGCATATTGAAACTGGTTCCAGTCAGAAAAACTTTTTGTATTCAAGGAAACGCCCTTATCATTGGCATATACTTATTTTATATAAATTTACACAATTCTACAAAGTTTTGTCAAAATCGGATGGCTATAGCATATAGCTGCAGTACGAATGATCGGTCGAAAAAGAAGTTCTAGTAAGAAAAACTTTTTTGTGTTAAGTTCCTCAAAATTCCGTAATTGTTAGTTGGTTATGCGTTTCCATGATTCCACTAAGTTTGGTCGAGATCGGACATCTATATAGTATTGCTCCCATAGAAGAGTAAGATCCGAAAAGAAGTCTTACGTAGAAAAACTTTTTTGTTTTCAATGGAGGCTGCAAGGGTATACAAAACTTCTGCCGAGAAGAAGTTAACTTTTCCCTATTTTATATACGAGGTGTGTTCAAAAAGTATCGCGAATTTCGAATTTTCGCGGGTTACGTATATTCGAATTTCGATTTTTTTGTGGCGTTATGTTGGTACTCATGTCTCTCACTTATGCCGACAAGCTCGGCCATTTTGAATGTTCACTTAATTGTTGACAGCTGCTTTGCTTGCACGTGTTTTGGATCGTCTTCGATTTTTACCTATTCAAAAAATGGATCAAAGAACCTGTATCAAATTTTGTGTGAAAAACGAAATTAAGTGCGCGGATGCATTCCGAATGTTGACTGTGGCATACGGAGAAGCTACCTTGGACCGAAGCAACGTTTATCGGTGGTACAAAATGTTCTCAGAAGGCCGAGAAGATGTGAACGACGAAGAGCGTGCCGGACGCCCGAGCACTTCAACAACAGACGAAAAAATTAATGAAGTGGAGAAAATGGTATTGGCCAATCGTCGAATCACCGTTAGAGAAGTTGCTGAGGACCTAAACATATCGATTGGCTCGTGCCATTCGATTTTTATCAATGATTTGGGCATGAGACGGGTCGCCGCGAAATTCGTACCAAAATTGCTCAATTGCGACCAAAAACAGCATCGCATGAACATTGCTAATGAGATGTTAAACTCTGTCCGCGACGACCCAAATTTGCTCCAGAGGGTCATAACAGTAACAGTGACAGTTTTCTTCGATTGCAGGGGCGTGGTGCATCATGAGTTCTTGCCACAGGGAAGAACGGTCAAAAGGGATTATTACCTGCAAGTTAAGCGCAATTTGCGCGAAGCAATCCGCCAGAAACGCCCGGATTTTTGGAAGAACAAAAATTGGCTATTGCACCACCACACATCGTTGCTTGTGCGCGACTTTTTGGCCAAAAACAAAACACACTAATGATGCCGCAGCCACCGTATTCCCCAGATCTGGCCCCCTGTGACTTTTTCTTGTTCCCTAAACTGAAGAGGCCCATGAAAGGACGACGTTACGCTACGCTTGACGAGATAAAGACGGCATCGAAGGAGGAGCTGAACAAGATAAAAAAAAATGATTTTTTGAAGTGCTTCGAAGATTGGAAAAACCGTTGGCACAAGTGTATAATATCTCATGGGGATTACTTTGAAGGGGACAAAATAGATATTCATGAATAAATAAATAATTTTTGAAAAAACACAAAATTCGCGATACTTTTTGAACACACCTCGTACGCATAGAAGGAATCATCTCCGACCACAAAAAGTATATATTTTCTTGATCAGAATGACGAGCTGAGTCGATTGAGCTTTGTTTGTCCGTTGTTGTTTCAACGCAAACTAGTCCCTCAGTTTTGAAGCATCGAGCCGAAATTTTGTTATCGATGTTTGTATTGTTTGTTGTTTGTATGTTTGTCTGTCGTTTGTCTGTTTGACTGTTTGTCTGTTTGTATGTTTGTATGTTTGTATGTTTGTATGTTTGTATGTTTGTATGTTTGTATGTTTGTATGTTTGTATGTTTGTATGTTTGTATGTTTGTATGTTTGTATGTTTGTATGTTTGTATGTTTGTATGTTTGTATGTTTGTATGTTTGTATGTTTGTATGTTTGTATGTTTGTATGTTTGTTCCTTATAAGCGTCTAAACTGAACCGATCTTCACGAAAGTATCACAGTATATTCATCCCGATTATGAAAAAGTCATAGGCTATGTGTTATGTCTGTGAACCGGTTGAAAAGCGGTTAAAGACGGTTCAAAAGTGGTTCAGAGCCAAATCTCAGAAGTTATTTAAGCGAAGAACTTGAAAGTTTGTCTGTAGGTTGGAAATGTGAAGTTGAATACTTGACTGGTTCAAAACAGGTTCATCAATGGTTCAGAGGCATTTCCTTATAGCTATTAAAGCAAGGAACTTGAACGGTTTCGAAGCTGTTCAAAAATAGAACCGGTTCAAATGTGCTTTTGAGGCATATCTCAGAAGTTTTTTAAGCTTAGACCCCAAAATTTGCTGTGTAGCCTGGTACTATGAAGTTAGACATTCTCCCAGCTTCGAACCGTTTAATTGAACTACTACAAAAGTGGTTCAGGTCCACACCATTTGATTGCAAAAGTGGTCTTTAGGGTTATAATGTGAGAGTTAGACGTTTACCAAATTTCAAAATTAAGTTAAGCTCTAAACTGGAAATTTGGTGTTCGGGTTAGAAATATGAAGTTTGATATTTTTCCTATTTAAAACTCGGTTCGAGCAAGGTGGAACGAGTTCAATGGTTAATGTCGTTTTGCAGCCAGTTGAAACTTTAAAGGCCCCGGGCGAAGCCCGGTATTGACTTAAGATGGTCAAAAGGGTTTCTCGAACTCAACACCTAAACTGTCAATGGTAAGTAAATGCAACCTTCTTGAACCAAAACTTTTATGCCATAAAAAAGAGTAACAAGCATCATGTAAACTTTTGCCACCAGCATGCGGAGTTTTATTGGCGAAAAACATTTGCAGCAGTACGAAAAGTTTGCCCTGTGGTTTTAGGTGTGTTACCCACTGGTTAGCAGCTTACTTCACATACCACTCAAAGGACTTATTATTTACAATTAAATTTGGATTTGTGTTTAATGAGAATTTGGCAAATGCCCCACAATGATCAGACAAAAGACTTGCTCACAAATTGGTGCATTTCATTTCAAAAGTTCGCTTTAATCAAACCCACACTCTGTGCAACAACCACAACGTGTGTGGGAGGGGGAGGAACCAACTGCTGAATGCCTGTGGGCAAGACATTTGAACATAATTTGCAACCAACACCAGAGTAAGTGGGTGTGTACCCGTGACCTTGCCTCATCTTGACGCAACTAATTAATAATTTTGATTATCTTTTCGTTGCCAATTGAAATTGTATATTTATAATGGAAAAGTTTTTTGATGCGTAACAAATAATCAATCGATTCAATACTTTTAATTTGCCAGCGGCACCACCGCCACGTGTAGGCCATTTAATTGGTAAGACGCAAAACGACATAGATACTTTGCCATCCCCTCCAGCTGAGGCAAATCGAAGTCCCTGTCCAAGAATTTAAGTATAATTATTTTCAAGTGCTTTCAAAAGTTAAGTGACATGTGAATCAATGGGTCACCCGCACTCGGTGGTTTTTGCTGTCGAATTAATTTGTGAATTTAATTGGTGTGATAAAATTTGATTTCTCACCTGATTTGCGGTTGAAACACTTTACACTTAGCTTAAGGCGCATTTAAGCTCCGTGCTAAACCAATAAATTGATCAAAAAGGTCATCAGTAGAAATCTGAGTTTCTGCAGTTTTTTGAATGAAGATGGATTGAAGTGAAAATCAGGATTTATAATAACCAAATAAACAATTTTCTATAAAGAACTGCATATCCTTTATATGTCTTCGCTGGTCTTCGGATTACTCATTATTGAACCTGAATATGGGTTTAACGACCTGTTTTGATTTTAGTCAAAGTGAATGTTAGCAGACTCAAGGTCGAGGTTTGATTATAGTTCAATAATCAACCAGAAAATTCAACGGAGAATTCATATGAACATGAACAGTAGCTGTGGCTGTGTAGACGGCCGTTTCGGCTGCCGCCTTGGCAAAGCCTGCGTCAGTACATTTCCAGTTGCTGACACACCAACAAGCCATTTGCAAATCCTATTTAAATAGCCCAGACGGGCGAATAACGAGTTGAGAATTCCAAGTGCACAAATTGCACGAACTTTCACGACCTTTGTTGTACAGCCCAAACCTTAAGAGATAGGAAGCTGAATTTTTAGTGTAGTTTGATCATATGCTGAAAGTGAGAGTCATATGTAAGAAGCGTTTTTTGGAAAATTCAATTGCGAAATGAGGAAAATTCGCAGAAAACTTTTGTATGCAACTTTTTTGGTTTTCGTCCGATCGGGCTCAAACTCATTTTCAAAGATCTATATGAAAATTCAGCAATGACTGCATACCAGTCTTTTTGAAAATCTACCCCCTTTTGGAGGAAATTGATGGGTAAAGATTGTGTGGGTTGAATTTCTATGAATCAGAGATAGAGATGTGGTGTTTGATGCACTTAAAAATCTCAGAAAATCAACGAACGAAGTATGCAAAGACCAGTACAGGAAGAAGAAAAAATTTTATGATATTCTCTTATGTAAGAAGAAGGTCGACTATGTTGGAATCATTGTATCTAAGCTGGATAAGGTGCAATCTTGCAAAGACTGCTGTAACGTGGCAAAAGAAGTATCGGGGCCAACAACTTTAAGCAGCATTTCACGGAACTTCTGAACCGCAGGCAGTTCGTTTTGAACATAAGCTATGCTGCTCCATTACACGAGGATATATATCTAGATCAGTGATGTTCTTCCATAGCCCCCCAGGGCCCGAGCGCAATCGGCTATTTACACGTTCACTAACCGACCGCATGCCTAAGTCGGGCATATGAGCGTAAGCAGCGCTCTCTTTGCCTTCATTCGCTGCCCAGCCGTCATTGAGGGCAGTTCAAAGCTGGGCAGTGTCGCATAAATATCGCACACCCATACACTCTCACTTTTTGATCTCGCTCTTCTTGAAAAACCCTGATCTAGATGCAGAAATTACAGCGGAGGATATTAAAAAAAATGCTGCTTAAAGTAAAATGCAACAAAGCGCCCGTAGAGGACAGAATTACGTACGAGTTCTTTAAATATGCATCAAGTGAATATCTGCTTGAACTGGCCAAGGTATTCGACCGGATTTTTAAGCACTATGATGAACCATTGGATCAAACCTTTATTATATTCAATCTAGCAAGTTAAAGCCGGTTAGAGGTCATGTTATGTTTTCACATAACATTAATAGTCAAACACAACACCACAAAGGAGGCTGGTTAACTGAACAGGAGGTTTAAGAATCTCCCGGTTCTATCACTAGAGCAGAAGCAGAGGGTTCCGCTTGCCAGCATTCCCATAACTGCTTGGGAATTCAAAGCAGCATAAGTGCAAAACCAACTGCAGAGCACCAATTCTTCATGATTTCCGAACAACTGTTCGCTTTTAGAACGGACGCGCTTATTTGTTGTAATGTAGTGTGACCAGAGGTGGTGTTTTGCCGTGAACGTCGGGCTTTTTAAAAAGGAGTCGCTTGGGCTGCATTTTTGAACGCAGTTTTTTCTTAGTGCCCGACTATATCATACTCTGTACCTGTGAAGTGCTGCCCATCACCGTTGCGCCTTATAACTCGACAACCGTTTATCCGATCTTTATCATTCCTTTGGCGGATCGATAAAGAATCCCATTAACTAAATATGTCCAGAAGGAACGAAACATCTATCAATAAAACTGTGGGAGATATGACGTTTTTTCAATTTGACGGGGCGGGAGGGGGCGTGGCATAAATTGAAAATAAACTTGATCTGCCTGCAAGTATAAGAAACATATGTTCCATACAACTCAAACCTCTATCTCTTACCATTTCTGAGATCTGTGCGTTCATACGGACAGACAGACGGACAGACGGACATGGCTATATCGACTCGGCTGTTGATGCTGATCAAGAATATATATACTTTATGAGGTCGGAGATGCTTTCTTCTGGCTGTTACATACTTTTGCACAAACTTTTTATACTCTATGTACCTTTGGTACAGAGTACAAAAATTTTACAAATTGATTGATTGAGAAGCTGCAACACAAAGAAGTGCTGAAGGAAGGAAGGTGAAGAAAAAGAAGATGGAAGTGGTGGAGGAATAGGTGAAGAAGAGGAAGAAGTAACAAGTAAGTCAAAAAATCGTCCAATAATTATACCGACCGCGGGCGGGGCATAAGAGTTAATCTCTGCTTTTAGCCGATGTATGTAAAATTCGGCTTGGGTGCTCTACGGGGGACAAAAATAGGTGACATATTTTTCAATTTGTGAAATCCACCCCCTAAGTCGGGACCAGGAGGAGGACCTGGAGGTGGACCAGGAGATGGACCTGGAGGTGAACCTGCAGGTGGACCTGGAGGACCTGGAGGTGGACCAGGAGGTGAACCTGGAGGTGGACCTGGAGGTAAACCTGGAAGAGGGCCTGGAGGTGGACCTGGAGGTCAACCTGGAGGTGGACCTGCAGATGGACCTGGAGGTGGACCAGGAGGTGGACCTGGAGGTGCAACTGGAGATGGACCTGGAGGTGGACCTGGAAGTGAACCTGAAGGTGAACCTGGAGGTGAACCAGGAGGTGAACCTGTAGGTGGACCTGTAGGTGGGCCTGGAGGTGGACCAGGAGATGGACCTGGAGGTGAACCTGCAGGTGGACCTGGAGGTGAACCTGCAGGTGGATCTGTAGGTGTACAAAGAGGTGGACTTGGAGGTGGACCTGCAAATGGACCTCGAGGTGGACCTGGAGGTTGACCTGGGCTTCTTCGGAAGACAGGAACTGTGGTCCTTTGGTTATGGGGGCGTATGTAGCTTACCTGCGTCTCAAGTCGACTCACATCTCCACGTGGTAACCCCTGGTAACAGAGCGATGCATCCGCAAAGCTGCTGGCTAACGTGAGCGGCGATCCCTGGGACAAATAAAGGAAGTTACTTCGGGCTTGGCACCCGTTTCTCGTTAATTACATCCTCGAATGAAAACTAACACAATGCCCCCCCCCCCACGATTTGAGGATATGCAACTGGAATGCTCGTACCCTCAATGGAGAGCGTCTTCCGAAGTTTTTAATTGTAATTGAGCATAAAATTGTGATTTAATTGGTTTTCTTTTTTGTAAGACTGGATTTACACGGTGTAGCAAACTTCATGAAGTTTTCGAAAAAGCTTTCATTTGTAGGAGAAAGGTGTTGAGGTGTCGCTTGCCCCTCTACACCTCTTTCCTAAAGGCTAGAGCTTTTTGCAAAAGTTCATGCAGCTTGCTTCACCGTGTAAATCCAGTCTAAGCTTAAGAAGTTGTATTCAAGCATTAGTATGTACTTCTGAGCACATTTTCGATACAACTTGCAATTGTATGAGGTTGGTTTGATTGGAACAGCAATCTGCAATCTGAACATCTACAAGTTGGCACTTAAGCTGTTTTGAAATAATGCTGAAAGCATTTTTTCGTTGCTTAACCCAAAAAAAAAAAACACTACACAGTTCCGCAGGTTACACGTAAACAAACACCTTTCAACCAAATTAGAAATGTGAAAAGGATAAAATCAAAATAATTGGCAAAACGGGCAACAAAATATATAGCCTGCCGCCTTAAACGAATAAGCCTGAAAGCTATGGCAATTTGGGGGAAAAAAACTGCAAATATATGGCCGAACGCAGAGATGACACTGGAAGGCGATGGCAGGGTTCAATTTAATGATAAAAATATTCTACGGGTCAACTTTCATAATAAGTTTCTGTCATTTCTCTATTGTTGCCACAAATATTATGATTAGTAGCGAATCGAGAGAAACCACGAGCCTTTTGTTTTCCTCACTCAGAGATTCGATTGTTTTAATGGATGTTTGTGTACGGTGATGGACAGCCTGGAGGAGTCCAGCAGCAGCAGCAGCAGCCAAGTGATTGAGCGCAGAGAGCGGAGGCGCCTTTTGAAGCTTGCTTGTTTTTTTATTGGTATTTTCTTCAATTGATTAGCCATTTGATTGATGACACTTGCCAAACGACACACGTGCCAAAAACACAGAACACAGCCCAGTTTTCTCAGCAGCAGCAAAAAAAGTATTTATAAAAATTAGTTAAGGGGATTTAAGTTGAAAGGGATTGGTGAAAAGAATTGAAGAAGGCAAAGGATGGGAAACTAATTTGTATTGAAAAGTTTTCGCTAACTCAGAGCTCTTGAATAGCCCAGATAACTCCTAAGGGTCAGGTTAAGTTCTTAGCCATCATCTTTAATGGCTAACCGCCTCAACCGTGCTCTGATGCACTCAGAATCACCCAGGCTCTTCTGTTAACCACTGAACTATCATTAAACCGACACGCTTAACTTTTATTTTAATTAATTTTTTCAACATTTTTGCCTTTACAATATTTTAAGCTCTTGATCTACTTAATGTTTAAGTTCATTTTCACGCATTTACCAATCATCAGGGAAAATCATTTAGTCCTTACTTTTCTCTGGCTGTCATAACGAGTGTCTGACACTCGTAAACTGTGCGGTATGGCCTCCACTCTACGGCACTTCAACACTTCATGGCGAAAGTGCGCAAAAGTAAAGCTCTGGCGCAAAGATAAACAGGAACAAATTAAAATGAATTAAAATTTTGTGTCAAGTTGTGAAAATCTCAAGCGATGATTGGAGAATGGGATGGAAGGAGGGCATGGTCTTGGACTGGGGAGTGTCCAGTGGCTAACTAAGATTAATGAGGCCGTCCGAAGACGTCGACGAACTCGAGGTTAATGCCAATAAATGTGCACTGGCTCCTTTTTCATTTTAATCCGATGATTTATAAACGTTTTCCAGCCGTCTTTGTTTTTGCTTTGATTAAATATTTCCGTTCAGCTGGCCAAAACCGCGGCAGTTAAAAACAATTGCCACTCAATTTGTTTAACATTCAACATGCTGAGACTCATGTGAACTGGTGCATGAGTAATTGGAGTGATATTCGTTTCCTGGTAACCTTTTTGCATTCGCACTTGCCGAGCTGTTGCTTTGATAGGGGCAGACAAATATTTTGTCAAATAAATTGCAAGCTGTCTGAAAATGTTCACTTTTGCCCCGCCCCCCAGCTGTTTGGTTGAATAACATGGGCGTTGGCAGTGAAAAGGACCAACTTTCATTTGAGCAAACAAAGCTGCAATTTTAATGAAAGTCAGGGCATGCATTGCGCACAAACTTCGCCTCCCCACATGCTCACTGGGCTCTCCCATATTATTTGTCCAGCAAGTTGGGTACGTGAGCTCATATTTCACAGCTGCCACTGCCTGAAAGTTGGCTGGTTTGTGGCCTCATTCAGACATTTTATTCTAATAATAATAACAATAAGATGACGAGGAAGTGGAGGAATAAGTAGGCGGCGAACGCAGAATGTGGCCACATTTTTCTATTTAGGCAATTCAACATGACCACAACTTTTAGCATTTCATCTTCATCTTGTTGAGAGCCTTTGGGCATTACACGCACACACACACACACACACACATGGTGGGCAATTGGTCATTTCATTTGCATCTGTTAATGGCCTTTTGCGGTTGCATCTACAACTTGCTCTTAATTAGCTGCACAAACGTTACCCAGAGTCAACCAAAAAACCGCAAGCCAAGCTGCCCCTCCCTTTCCAACGCAATGTCGGTTAATTGTGGTTTATCATTCCGCCGAAAAGTAGGCAATGGATTTTGCACTGTGTGGATAAGGCTGAGTACCGAGCTCCCTGTTTTGGATTACATGTTTATGATCCCCTAGTACAGCATACAAAAAGCTTTTTAACATGGATATTTTAACTAGTAATGGGCTTTGCTGCCTCGAGGTCAAAAAACTGACTTTTGTTCACAACTTATGCATTGATAGCCAAAAAGAGCTGGAAGCATTAACAGTACTGTTTCATGGATGTCCAAATCCAATCTATATGCTAATATTTAACATATTATATGGTCAGTATATGGCAAATCTGTATATCGAAAGCATTGAACTTAAGCACAACTTCTTGGTTATGATTTAAAAAACAGTTTTATCAAGAGGTCTTCGCCCGGAGTATATCAGTTATCTTCCCAGGCGAAGGAATGCCCGTTCAAACTGAAAATGGAACCAAATGGAGATATTAAGCCCTTTCGGCGAATCGTTTTCACTGAAACGGTGGAGTTACAGAAGGCTGTTTTTGAGAAACAAAAGAAAATCAAGGAAGGCTAAGTGGATGAATGCGATTGGAGTGGACAATAGGATTAAGGATAACAGTATCATTAAGCTAAACAGATAGTGAACACTAAAAAGATTTGCGTTTGGATTTAACAAATTTAAAGAGCTTTTTGGGGTCTCGCTGAAAGCTGAACTTACATCTTAGCTAATAAGTACACAAGGCAACAAAATTTGACTTTTTATAGCAAAATTGAAGGGGCGTTGTTGATTCTAGATGAGTGTGCTGAACTCGAAACTGTTTTTATCACCTCTAGATCAATAGTAATTTGAGCTTAAAGTTGCATTAAATGCATATTTTGACCTTTTTTCGTAAAGAATTACTCCGTACCTTTGAAATAAACTATCCCAAATATTTTTGCGATTTTTTTAAGCGAAGATATAACATATATAATACATGTTTTGAGCACATGTATTCATTAAATCGCTTGCTGTCCAAAACAATGCTAAGCAAAATCACTTTAGTTGGCCAGGCATTTATATTAAATTCTTATGGGCCAGCAGGTCGAACTTTGGCCAAAAGTCCCACTTTTTTCGATGGGAAACTGAATCAAACGACTGTTGTAAATGATTTAGAATACTTTTAGCTATTTTATGCCAAAATTTGGAACCTTTTCACAAATTAGTTATTGAATGGAACATTTCAAAGTTGATTTTTTTCTAAAATTGCTTCAAAAATTGGAAAATTATCAGTCGAAACTAGTAAAGAAACAGCTGGCAGTATTTGATATTCTGTCTCTTTTTAGGGCAACAAGGCAGCACGCAGCAAATCCATAACCACGTTAAATGTTTTAAAAATGCACAGCTAATGCTCAGTTGTGCCAAAAGTCGATAGTATTGATGCCAACAACAATGACATGAGCGAGTATATTAATAAAATGGCAAGAAAATAATCAAGAAACTGCGAAATTTGCAAAATTATGCCGTTTATCCGATTGCAATGAAACTTTAGGGAATGGTTGAACGCTTGAAGGGGAAGGTTTTTTAGTTGAAGAAATTTTGGGAAAATGGACCAAAAACCGTCATAATTTCAAAATTTACAGCTTTGGTAAAACATTAGGGAATGGTTCGACGCTTGCCTGGGAAGGTTTCCAAGTAGAAGAAATGATCGCAAAATGGTCCAAAAACTGCGAAATTTCCAAAATGTTCGATTGTGTTGAAAGGTTGGTAAATAAAAGGACGCTTGCCAGCGAGAGTTTCTTAATTGAAGAAATGGGCGGAAATGGTCCAAAAACGCGAAATTTCAAAAACTTTACCGCTCATCCGAATGTGATGAAAATTTGGCCAATGGTTGGAGTTCTAAGGTCCAAATATCGAAAAACTTTTTCTGTTTATTAGAAAATGTTTATAAATACCAGGGCAAATTTTAAAATAAGGCGATTTTCTAAGTATCATCGAATTTGTTTTAACTGTAGTGAAATTTAAAAAATTTTCGTTCGTATGCATCCTTAAACAGTAGATCCCACTCGCTTAGCTCGCAAGCCAATATAAGTAGAGTGCAGCGAAAATAGACAGCGTGACTTTTTCTATCAAAAAAAAAAATATCCGTACAAATCAAGCTCAGCAAAGAGAGAATCTGTTTAATAAAATACAGAGAAATCTAATTTTATCCGCTGCCGCATCACGAAGCTCCATTTTGGTTTCGCACTAACAAATGCGCGAAATGTTTGCGGCGCGTACGAGTCCTTGCATATAAATGTAGCATACTTATCCGGGCCGTGCGCTCTGAATTTTGCAGTGAGTATTTGTTCTGTTCGCTTCGAATGCCGTGCATGAATTCATATAAAACCAAAATTGATGCTCGCACAGAGAAAGACAGAAAAACCGAGCGAGGCTGGAGTGTTGACCATCATGACAAAGTAGCTGCTGAAACTTTTTGCAGTTGAGTGCATATTTTTTACAATAACCATGACAATCGCTTGAGCTGTCCAGCGCTGCCCCTGCCCTGCCCCTGTGCTCAAAATAAAATTCATGACTTGAGCACTTACCAGCGTCCACCGTCATGACATATAAAACTATACAAGTTGAATGTATGAAAAAGTCGTTGCATTACTTCAACCAAAATGCGGGCAACTGGAGATTGACATGGCTGGGCAGAGATGAATAAAAAATGTGACCAAATGACCCGCATATAAAATGGTTATGCATTCGCATTACATTGTCGGTAAAGTGATCATCAACGCCATCATCATTATTAACTTCATCATCGTCAGAGTTGGGCGTAATGTTGGCTCACCTGACCTCCTGCTATCTGATGTGCAAGTTGCATGTCAACGAAGCTAGAAAGTTTTAAAAGTTTTTAGTATCTTTTCCCGCACACCCCCCATAACCATAAAAAGGCGATTAAGTGTTGGCAAGTTTAAGCTTCATTTGGTATTTAATATAAAAATACTTAAACTCTAAGCAGGGATGATGAAATTACAATAGTCTGAGGAACGAGAGACGAAATTAAGTGCTAAAATTTGATTTAAAGTGAAGTCAAAATTTCAAACTTTAACTAGACATGTAAAATGGCAAGCTGGTCACACTTAAAGTTGCATATTTTGGAGAGTCCTTGAGCGTCATTTATTAACTAATTCGCTATCCTTATACCTTAAAACCATTTCCAAACTTTCCCACAGCCCACAAAATGTGCCTCTTGTCTCTGGTCAATTACTTCATATTTCTATTCTCTTCTCTTACAAAAATTAACTGACACTTGAGACATTACCTGAACAAAGGGCCAACACACCCCTTAATCTCTCCAGAGGCCAAACGCCTGGTGCTCCGCCCCCCCTTTTCCCCCCTCCTTTACTTTCTTAAGCAGGCATCAGTATCTCCATTATTTTTTATGTTCTCACATTTCACGCAGACGCCTTGCTAGTTGAGTCTCGTCTAATCGAATCGAGAAGAATTTATTTGAATAACCAAATGAAATTGTCCGTCCCTTCTCACGACTTCCCTTGATTAGACACGCAGACAGCAGGAAGGAGAATGGCCGAAAAAAAAGAGAAATGAAATAGAAAATTATAACCAACAGACATAGGACACATGTGTCTCTGTCAAGTGTCCTCCACTCATCTCATTTCATGCTACTCCAAAAGGCACTTTGCGCATTTTCGCCACGAGTGGCACTTGAATGGAGGCGGAAGGCGAATAAATGAGTGGGGCCTGTCCTTGTCGGGCGTTTAGTGCGAAAATCCTTTTTCGGCAAATGAGCAATCGATAGAACAAAAGGCTTCAATTGAATATGAATTGACTCTGGCGGGATTAGCATGGCGTAGAGATTCCCCCCCCCCAACGAAGCAAACTAAACGAAAATGAAATGTAAATTGCCCCGACAAAAGCTAGTTATGCCATTCTGGTTGCCTTTTCGTTTTTATGACTTCAATATGCGTTGCCATAACCATAAAATACAAATAGTAAACAAAAAGGGACACAGCGCGAAATGGTGGCTGGAGGGCAGCGGAGCGCGACAGGACGCATATGTGCCGCTAATGTGCCACAAAACTAACACAAAGAGGGAAATGGTAACGCAATTGATGGCGGAATTCTTCAATTTATGTTCCGAGTTTTTACACAGATTTTTTGTGAAGAGTCGAAATAGAGAAAGACATGAATTATGAAATAAATTGTAAACCGAAATCAGCACATTCACAAAAAAAAACCAGTGTGGCCAAATTTCACTTTTCAAACAGCATAAAAGATAGTTTTAGATGCAACTTGGATCAATTATTGCACACCAAAGAACTGCAGTGAGCTGTCACGAGTAATCTCGCTCGCCCTTGCTGCAAATGCGATAAAAGTAAACTTAACACATCGTAGCTCGTTGAGCTCGTTAAAGCACCAAGCACTAAAGCAGAAATGAAAAAGCACTTGTGTATACGCGGATCATTGTATTGGCGAGTTCGTGAATAGCCTTACACAAATACTCGCGTTATTGCTTTGGCCGCGAGTCACCGCGAGTTCTTGCTGCCGAAATCAACAACTGCCTCGAACAAAGCTTGTACGAGAATAAACAGTCTCAATCAGAAGATCTATGCAGATCTAGAAGGCACAATATATTAAAGTTATTTGGCATAAAGAAGTATCGTTCAAAACTTATGCTACAAATCCAGCGATATGCAAAGGTGACTTCAGAGTCTGGATCGCAGGCATAATAAATTATGTAAGGGTAAACTTGGCAATACGAATGAAATATATGAATTGAAATTGAAATTTAGTGCATCAGATGGACTTTGTTTGGTTTCCCAAAGGCAAATATTATTTATAAACTGAATATGAAAAGCAATTAAACTCAAGATGATTATACTCATTCACATTGGTTGGATTTCAATTTGATCCGTATCATCTGAATAACTAAATGAAACTGTAAATTAATATTTATAAGAACATATTCATTTCAATCTGTTTGCCTTTGACCACAGGTATGAAGGCTTTAGCATTAATTCACGTTTCCCCACACTTTTCACATAGCTGGTCTTGAACTTTGATTGAAGACACCAAATGAAAAGTCAATGGCTGCAGCAGGCTGCAGAACCTCAATGTATCCGAAATCGTGTAGATGGAGACCACTTGTAATGTACAATTTCTGCCAATAGCATTTCAATGCAAATACTTCAATATCCGTAACGACATTTTTGAATTTTGTAAGTTAGCGCCGCTAGCGCGCTGCTAGTTCCAGTTAACGGCGCAGGCTTGCACGCGAGTCGATAGGCCACGATAGAACTATCGATGGGCAATGTGCCACGTCAAAAGCTGCGTCAAAACAGCGTCGGCTTTTTAGCGTCGAATTGGAACGGTGGAGTGTGGAACAAAAATGATTTTTTTATTTTTAAATTTACTCAGGAACTATTAAACTTTTTGAGACAAAATAAATTGCAAAATGTTAAGAATAGAATAAACTATTGTATTAAATAAGGTTTGGGTGGATTTCATTGTTGCAGGTACTTCAAATATCAAGTCAAAAATTTGTAACCCGACATTTGGACGAATATCTCTTTTTCCAGATGTTGTGCCGCAATGCACGGTATACCAGCAGAAAGCTGATATATTTAAGAGTATTTAAAAAAAAAAAATTAAGAAAAATCCTCCCCCACAGTTTTCGAGAAAATTGCTTTACAGTGGACCAACCTCAAAATTTCTTCATACAAATTTTGACAAAAAAATTCCGATGCTGTACTTTGCTCAATATCTCCATTTCCTGATGTTGGCCGCAGCACGGATATCAGCGTAAAGCGCATATTCAGAGTATTTTAAAAAGAAATTAGAAAATCCTCCCCACAGTTTTTGAGTAATTTGCTTTACAGGGACCAACCTCAAAATTTCTTCATACAATTTTGACAAAAAATTCCGTGCTGTACTTTGCTCAATATCTCCATTTCCTGATGTTGTACCGCAATGCACGGTATATCAGCGTAAAGCTGACATATTCAGGAGTATTTTAAAAAAGAAATTATGAAAATCCTCCCCACAGTTTTTTAGAAAATTTCTTATCAGTAAACAAGCCTTGACCGGGCTGTCAATACTGATAAGGCAACCCATGTTAACTGAGTTGAGTGTGACCAGGCCAACAAAATTCGTTGCTATCTTTCCCTGATGTTGTGCCAATATGCACGATATGTCCCCTGATAGAGAAAAATTCAAGCTATTTTCTCTAATTTTATCAGACATTTTCTCCCCACAGTTTTCCTGAAAATTAATTTTAAAAAAATTTCCCAACAAATCCCCCGACGTTATTCTGCAGCCCTTTACCTGCAGACGGTCACATTTAGTGCAGACGGTCACTGATAAGGCCAGAAAATTGAGATATTGAGCAAAGTACAGCATCGGAATTTTTTTGTCAAAATTTGTATGAAGAAATTTTGAGGCTGGTCCACTGTAAAGCAATTTTCTCGAAAACTGTGGGGAGGATTTTCTTAATTTTTTTTTTTTTTGAAATACTCTTAAATATATCAGCTTTCTGCTGGTATACCGTGCATTGCGGCACAACATCTGGAAAAAGAGATATTCGTCCAAATGTCGGGTTACAAATTTTTGACTTGATATTTGAAGTACCTGCAACAATGAAATCCACCCAAACCTTATTTAATACAATAGTTTATTCTATTCTTTACATTTTGCAATTTATTTTGAGTAAATTTAAAAATAAAAAAATCATTTTTGTTCCACATTCCACCGTTCCAATTCGACGCTAAAAAGCCGACGCTATTTTGACGCAGCTCACGTCAAACGCGCTATTTAGTGAGACCAGCTTTCGGATTTTGGTGTTTTGTCTGTCAGACTTAGAGGAAGCCAGACGCGTGTGGCTTAGTAACTTTCATTTTAACAAGAATATAAAAATCTTGAAATATCCTCGCCATCACGTCTCGTTTTGACGAATCTACGATTCCGTTTTGACAAAGAAGCTGTGTAAAACAAGCTTAAAGGACTATTTCGGCGTAAGTGTGATTAAATCATTAATTAATTGTCATTTTTTCCGATTGGCTGATAAATTTAGGGAATATTTTAACTTGCCGAAAAAATTAAATTTCTCAGAAAAGTTCATATTTTTCATATTTAAATAAAAAACACCAGAACCTAACTTTGGTTTTTGTTTTTCGTGATCATTATTCAATTCAGTCTACGTAAAAACAAATTTGGTTTGAATTGGCTAATTAATGTGGCTGCAGTAGCTAAAAATGTGAAGAAACCTCGTCCAACACACGTTAATGCAAATATCTCTTACACCTGATCCTCTGGGGGAAAACGGACAATTTATTTGAGTTCAGCGCGTGAAAGTTCATTAGGAATGTTGGCTATCTTCTTTGGTTAAAAAATTGACTGTTTTTTGTTAGCTTTTGATTTTCTTTCAAATTTGAATTTTGTTAATTCTTTTCAGTCTCAGTGCTCAGAGTGTTTTATGTTAGTCTAAAATAACATCTCAAGCAGTAGGGTTGTTTACTTAATATACATTTTCACTTGATATAAAATATATTATATAAATTTTTTCAACTTTTTTCGACCAATTCTTACAGTTGAATCCACCTGAAGTCTGCAGTCCACTGAAGTGTTACCCTCGAATCACGATGCATAAAGTACAACAAGGTATGTGCAATTTTGTATTTTGATTGTAAACTTCCTCTTCTTCTTTGGCCCGATAAGTTAATCTGTTGCCCTCCACTCACCTCTGTCTTGAGCGAGCTGCCACCAGTGGTTCACACCAAGCTTTGAAATATTTTCCTCCACCTGGCTATTTTCCCAATGATTTTTGCATTCCGTTTGTACACCTTTTTGCTGGAGCTTCTTCATCCATACGAGTAACATGTTCAGATCCAGCGCAGCCGCTGTTGTTTTATGCGCTTGACTAGATCAGTGCCCCCATAAAGCTCATATAGTTCGTGGTTCATTCGGGTGCGAAATTGCTCTCCAACTTTATAAAGGTCCATAAGCCCTTCGAGAGGGCCCTGCTCTTGAACTCCCTACTGGGCCCGTAGTAACATCGGTTTTCAAAAGTGATTCTTCTTGGGACTTCCAGGCTGACTTGTCGCTGGCTATCATCGTTCCAAAGTAGACACAATCCTTAACAACCGCGTAGACTCTCAGCGCTTTTATAATAAATACTTCGTCTTAGCCTCATTTACCTCTAATCCCATAAGTTTTGATTGCTTCTCAATCTTTGAAAACGCCCTGCTTACCAATAATATCAATATCATCGGCATATGCAAGAAGCATTACACCTCTGGTAAAGTTGGTGCAATGCCCACGGGTCCATAAGCTGGTTATGGCAATCACACGATAAAGTGTCACCCTGCCTAAAACCTCTTTTGGTATTGAAAGGCACGGAGAGGTTCTTTCCAGAGGTCGCAACGACCAGTCCCCTCATTGCAGTTGTCTAAAAAAAACCGTTTTCGTGCGGCACGGGAAGGAAGCAACCTTTAATGACGCTCTCTGATAGTGTTCGGTTGGGTGAGGAGAGAAACACATATGTTTTGATTTTTTCGGTCTTGGTCTTTTGCCAACCTATTTGCAGAGACCGCTTGCTGAAAAGGTCTTTTTGAATGTATGCTATGAGTGTGTGCATATATCTATCTGTATGCGACAAACTACATATGTGTGCTCTCTCATTCTCTCTCGCAATGTTACGCTCTGCTCCACTTGACTTTGTTCACAGCAACCTTTTTGAAATAACATTTTGGTCTCTCGGTCTTCAAACAACTTACACTTTGGGACCGCTTGACTGAAATGGGCCTACTATTGGGTTGATGTCAGACCGACCAGCCTGAGTGAACAACAACAGCCGCTTAACAGCGAGCGCGAGAGCATCATCACACAATCGGTTGAGGGAAGACCAAGCCCGCTTTATTTTTTCGGTTGCGGTTGTGAGCAGAGCAGACCAAAAATATGAGTTGAGTTATTTACGTGCTATGGTTCCTTCCCATTTTGACGGAGCTTTGTGTGCTTCAAAACGTAATAGTGCAAAAGCGAACGAACTCTGTTGGTATACCAAAAGTAGACAAGGCTTTAAAGAACTTTGACTGCTTCTCTGCTTGGTTCTCTGCTGATAGTCTGCTGTTACTTTGCTAATCTGCTCTGCCGTTTCTGCTGCTCAAACTCCGATGTAAATCGGAATACCGACCGGAAGGATTAATAGGAATAATCAATCTACTACCGACCGCCAATTCCTTTAATTAAATCAAACTTCTGTCTTAAGCAGGGACAGGCACATTCCTATCTCGTGTGCATACGAAAAATCTCAAAGCAGCGCTGCTCCGACACACATAGTATAAGCTGTACAAGCGCCGCTGCGTTGCTTGCTTTCCTACGCCGCGACGCAGTCGTTGCTACTGAAATTGAGAGCAACTTATGTGCTGCTCTCACACACACCAATGCAAAAATGGAAATGTATTTTTTTCCTGCCTCTGGTCTAATTCTGTTTTTGTACAAAATACTTGTTTTTGTTTATTGAATTCCCACCACTAGTTGCTTTTGATTTTCTTTCAAATTTGAATTTTGGAAATTTTTTTCAGTCTCAGTGCTCAGTGTGTTTTATATTAGTCTAAAAAAACATCTCAAGCAGTAGGGTTGTTTACTAAATATACATTTTTACTTGATATAAAATTAAGTTTATAAATTTCCACCCATTCTTGCAATTGAATCCACCTGAAGTCTGCAGTCCACTGAAGTGTAACCCTCGAATCACGATGCATAAAGTACAAGGTATGTGCAATTCTGTATTTTGATTGTAAACTTCCTCTTCTTCCTTGGCCCGATGATCGGTGTCGGCCGCTGCTATTAATGCCCCACAAACGCCTATTTCTTGAGCAAGTTCGCAAGAGTAATTCTTCTTCGGATTTCCAGACTGATGTTATTGTCGCTGGTTATCACCCTTCCGAGGTAGACAAAATCCTTATCAACCTTGAAGTTGTAGTGTAGATTGTCCAAGACTCGAAGACTCTACTTCGTCTTATCCTCATTCACCGCTAAGCCCAAAAGTCATTCATACGCAGTGTTGCGCCTATTTTTATATATTTGTTTTGTTTAAAATTAGTCGGCGTTGATTTCAAAATCATTTAGCTAGAGCCAAGTGCGAATGAACGAACTTGTATTCCCACTAGAAACTGGAAACTAGAATCACACGACCTTTGCTTTATGTGTACTGTCTCTATCAAAGTGGTTGAAAATAACATCAAATAAAATTTTGTTCCAGAAATTTGTTTAGTCTACAAAATGAACAAGATTAAGGTTACAGATGCTAGTCCAGGTGAACTGCATGGGTCCAATTAAAGTTAACCAAAATATTAATTCCCTCCTTTCGATTTGCAGATAAGGCTGGTGTTGCGGGCGTTGATAAATTACCCAGTGCAGCCCCTGCTGGTCCTATAATGACACCCGATGAGGTGACACTTATCCTAAAACAGCTCTCTGATAAAGAGTGGAAAACTCGATTGGAGGCACTGACTAAGCTGGAGGCTGTAATTTCCGAGGAGAAGCTGATCAAGCCCGTCACGGATGAATTGTGTGCGATTCTGGGCCAACGACTGTCTGACTCGAATGTGAAAATAGCTCTGAAGTCTCTACCCATATGCGAACAGCTAGCTAAGACACTAGGCTCTAGCTGTCGTCAGCAAGTGCGCCTACTGCTTCCAGGATTTCTTCGTGCTTTGGGGGACAGCAAGGCGGATACAAGAGCTGCTGCTCTCAGCTGTATGAACAGCTTTGCGGAGAAAGGCGGCTGCAGAGAATTTTTTGAAAACGAGACTATTGCCGATGCTTTGAAAAAAGCCTCTCCTATTTTGAAGATTGAGTTTTGGTCTTGGCTTGCCAATAAGCTACCCCACCTGCAAGCCAAGTCTATCTCCAAAGATCGTCTTAACACGTTGGTGCCCATCTTGTATGCCCATAACGTCGATCGCAATGCAGAAGTGAGCCAACACTCTCGAGCAGCGGTCATGGGATTTATTAAACACCTTGGCTATGACACATTGGTGCGTGCATTAGATAAACTAACGCCCACTCACAGACAGGAGGTATTGACAGTGCTGAAAGAGGCTAAATCCAATTTGACAGTGGAGCCGCGTTCTAAGAAAAAACTGCAGTCTCCGCCTCCCATAGCGGAGGAGATAAAAAAGACAGCAAGGGTTCAAGGAAGAGAAGCTTTGCCAAAGGCTAGAGCCAGCCAGGAAGCCACCAATTCACGCCATGCTGGGGCCGTTGATGGTTTGTCTCGTAATGCAGTTGTGGAAACCTCGCCATTGCTGCTGAAAGAGACTAAACCCAACTTGACAGTCGAGGCGCCTTCCAAGCAAAAACAGCAGTCTCCGTCTCCCATAGCGGAGGAGATAAAAAAGACAGTACGGGTTCAAGGAAGAGAAGCTTTGCCAAGGGCCTAGAGCGAGCCAGGGAGCCACCACTTCCCGCCATGCTGGGGCCGGTGATAGACGGTCGCGTAATAATGATGCAGTTCTGGATGATACATCGCCATTGCTGGTTGAAAACAATGCAAAGCATCAACGATTTATCGATGAACAGAATCGGCGAGTCTTGAAATGGAACTTTTTCAAGCCAAGCGAAAGGATCACATTACAATTGCGTGAGCAAATGGCTGCGGCCAATGTAAACAAAATCTTGATTGATAACATGTTTAGCGCCGAATTTTGGTGAGTTTTTGAATACCCCTGCAGAGTTTTGTAATGCATAGAAGGAAGCATTTCCCTACAATATTAAGTTAGGGGGGTTAATTTGTATGGGAGGATGTAGCGTGTAACCAATGAACAGCTAAACTCAGACATATGTATCGAGCGGTCATGATATCCGGCTCTAGCTCGTCGGCTTTGGGGGTGGAGTTCATGCTGATACCGATATGTCCTTTTGTAACGTGCTGCGACAAAATAAGAATGCTAGAGAACTAAAGAACGATAGATAATAGACTATTTCACATCACTTACGAAAGGATAGAGAGAGGGAAGAAGGGAAGAAGAAAAGAGAGAGAGAGTTATGGTGGGCGAAGCCACTGGTGGAAACGTGGTCGCATATTGCCCACCCTACCTTTGATCACCAGCCTCAGAATGCCTCTGGGTGATCCCTTTAACAAATGCCCTACGACGGCGAGAGACTTCATTTTGAGGTTGTTTGCTGGCTATTGCTAAGCTGGATGCTTAGTGGGCCATCCCAGCAGCCGTTTAGAGACGCTTGGTTGGTTAAGTTGGACTCTTTATTAGGGCAAACGCTTGGGTTGGTTAGGGCCGACACTGGGTGCAGTCTGCATCCAAACCGGTTGGTTCTGCACCCGCTAGCATTGGGGCTGTGTGCAGACACAAGCCGCTTCAAATGGCAAAGAATATACCAGGAATCCACCTGGGATCAGGACGCTGGTTGCGGGGAGACCTGGTTACTAATCGTAAATTAGTATGTGAGAGGGCTGATGCAATCTTAACTCACCACAACACAATAGTTTGCACACGCACTCATTCCTTCAACTTGGATTAATTGACGCGCACAATTGGGATTACTTAAATCCTTTTAATAGGCTCAATTATAATTAAAATCCACTTCTGAGGTTGTCTCGACTAAACGTTTAATTTCGGACACTCACTTGTTGTTGCCTTAGCTGATTTGTCGAGAAAAAGCGAGACTGGGAAACGTGTGAATAAGTATAAGTATAAGTGCGAGAGCTTTTGGTCAGAGAAGTCGCCGTCAAAACAGCTTTCGATCACGATAAATAAATGTACCTACAAGCTATGAGTTATTTTTAGCTTTTCGGTCTAAAACCGCTAAAAGTACAAAAATAGTGTTGTCTACTTTTAGGATCACACTTTAATATTTGTTTCCCAAAATCTAAACGGATGGACCGTTTAGATTTAATTCAAAAATATCGTTTTAATTAGGATTACGGAAACGCTTCAGGCGCCGTTACAAGGAAAAAACAAACCAAGCGTATAGCAAAATCGAAAACTTGAAGCAATTCTAAGAAACTTTTACCAAAAAACTACAGGTCTAAAATGAATTCTTAGTCCGCGCAAATCCACTTCAAATATTTAAGTAAATTTTTCAAAAAAAAAACTAGTTAGAAAGTCCATCAAGCTAGACAGTGATGGACTCTGTACCCCCCAAAATTTGCGTGTATCCGATCAATTTAATGTAGAAGCCATGCAAAGTGTCAATAAAGCCATAGTGTCTAATGTGCTGCCCATCGCTTTGCAACCGGTACTGCCTAGCATAAATATTTGTTTTTCTTAAAACTCGACTACCGCTCATCCGACCATAAATGGCACCAGTCAACTGGCACTACATTGCCAGGTGTTTACACATGTATGGCAGTAACTGGCTCATATAAATATGGCAACTTGCCAGCAGTGTTGCCATTTTAGCTATTTAGTTGCTAGATCTAGCATTTTTGAAAGTGGAAATGCTTATAAATTTTCGGAAATGCTATTAGCTATAAATCTAGCAACTTTAAAATTATGTTTAGCTATTTCTAGCAATTTTTATATTCTTAAGACGAAGTGCAAAATAAGGCATATTAAATTGGTTTGAAACCTTTGCTATAGAACTTCCCCTGAGTAAAAAGTCTAAGAAGTGAATTTCTGAGTGATAATTTAAGTCATAATCATTAGAAATTGCTTTAGTTCATAAGTGATTTTAGTTGAGTTTCACTACTCATGAGATTTAGTACTTCAATTTATGCCTAAAAAGCGAAAGTCATTAAAGATCGCATTGCCAGCATTAGATTCATGACCGAAGAGCAAGCAAGGAAAGTCATGTTTTTAGTACCAACTTTTTCAAATCAGCGCTAATTTCAGTACTGATTCGGTACTGAGCCTCCTGACGGGTTCTATCCACAGTAGTGACAGTCGTATGAAAACATTCAGGGTGTCTTTAGTCTTTATATTCTTTCGTAGAAATTGACTACAATGAATTGGCAAAATATTTTTATTTATTATAATGAGCAAAAAAAACTCAAATATTGCTGATATGGACGAAGTAACTAAATTCCGGTACATAGTTCTCAGTACTGAGATCAGCATTTTTTGGCCTTTCAGCTTTCGTTGCACTTAGATTCTGGTTTGGCTCGGACTCAAAAAAAAGGGAGATTGTGAATTCATTGCGGGACTCTGTCCTTTTTGAAGAATTTGTTAGTGTTAGCACCTTGAAAAGCTAATTGGGGTATTTCTTTTATTAAGAAGAATTAATTTCCGGCCGTCATTTATGGTTTCTTTTTAAATTAAAATTGAAGTTTGCTGATGCTGTACCGAAATTATGTATACTAGACAATTACCCTAATTCTTAAGTTATGGATTTTAGTCTAAAAAAACACTTTTTTCAGTTTTACCCCTTACAATTTTTACTTTTATGACTGTTTTTAGCTATCTGTAGCAATTTTTTTGCGCAAACTTATCAGCTTTTGGATACCTTATTCTGGCAACACTGTTCCAGAGCGGTTTGCGGTCTTCATTTAAAGTATTTTTGTTTTCGTATCTCATTACAAAGTAATTTTTTACAAGAATCTATTGGATTTCAGTCCGAAAACAACAGTTTTTTAAGTTTTAGCTTTTAGCTATTTTTTTTAGCAACTTTTTTTTTAATTTTAGCTATTTCTAGCAACTTTTTTTTTTAAATCTAGCAACTTTTCTTTACTTTGATTATTTCTTTCATTTTATTCATTTTTTTTATTTCTCTTAAATATATTTAAAATTTCTCAAATCTTTTCAAAGTGCACAATTTACTTTCAACTTTTCTTCAAACTCGTTTTAATCTATATCAATTAGCTCAATTGCATTGCAAATCTAGTTCAATTTCTGTTCAATTTGTATTCGAAAAATGCTGTACTTAAGTCTTGAGATGTTAAATCTCGTTCGAATCCATTTAAATGTATTTAACTGCAGTTCAATTTTAATTCAATTTTACTTCAATTAATGCTGATTTTATTTTCCTGTCCTGTCCTTGCAAAGGGTGTATATACTTTTATACAACTATATTCAACTTTTGCCCAGAAATTTACAATGATAGAAATATTTTCGACCCCATAAACCAGCGAGGCCCAGCCTTATGCTCTTTGGTTACGTTTTGTTTTTGTAATTGCACCGAAGATAAGAAGTCACTGGCCGTATACATGCAGGGCGCGAGGCATACAAAACGACACACATGTAAACGATTTCGTGTGTGTGTGCGTCGCTTAGAACAAAAATCGGTTTTTTTTCAACAACTATGTATGGGTCTTTTCTTTTGAGAGTATTTGTGAGTGCTCTACCCTATGCTGCTTTTGGGCATGTCTGCTATAAACTATTTATTTATTCTTGAATGTGGACTTTTACAATGGTATTGCTTATCCAACCCTAATTCCCTTTCCCCTTTTTTTTTTCCAGTGATCACCTAAAGGCCATCGAAAAACTCAGCGATGATTTGGACCAGCATAGCCAGGCATTAAAAGCGAACCTGGATTTGGTGTTAAAGTGGCTGAGTCTCCGATTTTATGAGCGAAATCCCGCTGTTTTAATAAAATGCCTGGAGTATTTAAAGCGGCTTTTCGGGACTTTAGTCGCTTCGAATTACACGCTGGCGGAAAACGAGGTCAGTTGCTTTGTACCGCATCTGTTATCAAAGATTGGAGACACAAAGGACGGTGTGCGCGAGCTTGTGCGCCTTGTGCTGCGCCAGATCCCGCAGGTTTCCTCTTCAAACAAGGTTTTCTCCATTGTTCTGGAGGGAATAAATTCGGAGAATGCCCGTCAGCGCACCGGGTGCATGAACGAGTTGACGTTCCTTATTGAGACGCACGGTCTGGGCACCCCGCAGAAAGCTGCTCTCAGAGATATAGCCCAGAAAATCTCTGATCCTGATAAGGATGTGCGCAATGCGGCATTAAACCTCCTTTTAGTGGCTAGTTTTCAAGTGGATGAAGTGGATGAAATCTATAACCTAATTGGACCAATAAGCGAGAAAAATGAAACTTTGCTTACAGAGCGAATCAAGCATGGAAAGAAGACCCCTAAACTGTAATTTTATTATAAGATTTATTTTTTTTTCGGAAAACTGTCATTAAAAAAATCAAAACTAGTGAAATACTGATGATATTTTCAAAATATTTTATGCTCTAAAATGAGTAACTCTAAATTATAAGTACAGGGTGGGGCAAAAGAGGTCATCCGATGTTGTTTGGCTTTCATTTTTTTTTTTTAATAAAAAACGTATATTCTGTTTTTTGATTATATTTATTTGAACCTTTAGATAATAATTGGTCATTTCGAGAAGATGATATCGGCCAAATGGGCGCCGTTACAACTGATTGCCATACGGGCTCGTTTTATGGCATTTTTCATCACTTCGGCAAGAACTTCGGGCTGCAGATTCTCGCACTCGTGTCGAATGTTGTCCTTAAGGGCTTCCAAGGTCTCGGGCTTGGTTACGTAAACACGGGATTTCAAAAAAACCCACAAAAAAAAGTCTGGAACGGTTAAATCGGGCGATCTTGCAGGCCAGTGCAAATCGCCAAAACGAGAGATGAGGCGACCTGGGAACGCCGCCTTCAATATGTCGGTGGTGGCTCGCGCAGTGTGTGCCGTTGCTCCGTCCTGTTGGAACCACATGTCCTCCAGTCCTAATTCGTCCAATTGCGGCAGAAAAACCCGGTTAACATGACCCTATAAAGCGCACTGTCCACTGTTGTCGTTTGACCAGCGGCGTTCTCGAAAAAAATGGCCCGATGACTCCTCCAGCGTGAACAGCGCACCATGCAGTCATTTTGAGCGGGTGTAATGGCTCCTCGTGCATCACTCGTGGATTTTCGCTGCCCCAAAAGCGATAGTTTTGCTTGTTCACGTACCCGCTGAGGTGGAAATGAGCCTCATCGCTCATTATGATTTTGGTCGAAAAATCGTCCATTTCGATTATTCCGCTTTCTTGGGGAGTATATCGATCCATCGCTTGTTCACTTGTATTCTACATCTGTCTAGTCCACAAATTTCAAAACAGATCTGACTTTGGCAGCTATTTGTAAAAATAAGAGCATCTTCCAATAGGGTGACTTCTTTTGACCCACCCTGTATTATGAACTTGTAGCGGTAGAATGATTAGACAATAAAGAAACAAGAGCTCGAACTGGCTTCTGCGAGTTCAGGGAGCTTTGATATACGTTACCAAAGTTAAATTTCGAATATGGAAAATGAATTTAATTTCTTAGAGCAAAGCTCTTTTACAGACGGTCGACTGGGGGCAAATCCAGAAAACGATGGTCATTGCGATAGATTTCTTTGGCTACGCTTTTGACTTTCCAAAGTCAGCTGCTTAAGCCTTTGCAAGATAGCCATAGCAGACGGTGCACAGCGGTGGGTTGTGAGTGGGTGAGTGATGGTGGTCGTGGACTAGTGATGACCAAAACAGTGACCAAAACAGTGACCAATTCTGACCAAGACAGTGACCAAAACTGTAACCAAAACTGTGACCAATACTGTGACCGAAGCTGTGACCGAAGTAGTGACCAAAACTGTAACCAAAACTGTGACAAAAACTGACCAAAACTGTGACCAAAACTGTGACCAAACTGTGACCGAAACAGTGACCGAAACAGTGACCGAAACTGTTATCAAGACTGTGTTCAAAATTGAGTTCAAAACTGTGTGTTCAAAACAGTGCCCAAAACTGACCAAAACAGTGACCAAAACAGTGACCAAAACAGTGACCAAAACTGTGACCAAAACTGACCGAAACTGTGACCGAAACAATGACCGAAACAGTGACCAAAACAGTGACCACAACAATGAACCCGTTAATTGAATTATCGATTGACTTTCCATCGATTGCTAAAATATATGACTGTAATAAATGACTTATTTTGACACTGCGGCAAGTTTGTTGGGTTCCGTTCCTTTGGTACAAAAGGGATGTCTTTGCTGCTCAAGAAACCTGTCGTCATTTTAGCGTAATGAGAAGAAGCTTTGTCAGGCCAGAAAACAATTATTGTCGGAATGATTTTCCCTCAAAAAAGGAATCATAACTTTCTTTAAGCACTCCTTTTGTGTACACTTCCTCGTTGACTGCAATGCCACTTGGCTTGAACAACGAAACAACGGCCCCTTTGGGCTCAAATTTTTGCTTGAACTTATATTTCACATCAGCAGGAGTTGACGATACATGGGAGGTGTAAAAAACACTATTTCCCGGTACATGGCTGCGACTCAGACCAAAGTAACTTTCATCGTCTAAAATAATGAGTTTGCTACGATATGGGTTGCACATCCACCGACATTGAGATTTGGTTAGGTGTGTAACTTGGTGCTCTTTGCATACGTCTGGCAACAATATTACTCTTTTTCAGCACTTTACTGATGTGTTGTTGGCTGCAATTAAATTTTCTGGCTGCATCTCGTTGACTTATGTTGTCTTTGTTGTTAAAAATTTGGGTTGGCTTTCTGACAGCTTGGCCGGTCATAATGTTTGCTTTCCGACCACTTCCAACTTTTCTTTTTAATATTTTTCGTTGCAAAATACTATAAATAGTTCGTTTGGACTTGCCCTCTTGGGTAACATGGTTTACTATAAACACTTTACCTTTGTCAGCGTGCATTTCGTATAACTTTACAACGCGATCATGAAGATGTTCTTGCTCGGACATGGGGACGGGCATGAAAACTTGTTGAAAGGAGAACAAAGAGAAAGACATGTCATCCCGAAAGCTCAGCTAAGGGCGCGCTCTCTCAAAGTTTGTGCAGATTTTTAGTTGTCATCCGTTAGGAAATCGTATTAAGCTGGTGTCTTTTCACAGTACATAATAACATCTCCCAAAATATATCTGTTATCATTTTGCATTCTTTTCTTGGAAGTTGCAGAGAAGGGATGTATTTTCTCCTCCACTTTTAAGAGTTTAAAAAGATATTGGTTCGTGTTATTCTCGGTTTAATAACTGAAAGGTACCTACTTTGCTTTCGTGGATGCCCTGGTGGCTAAAAAGATAATCCTGAAACTTACTTACGGTGTCGTAGGTGGCCCATCGACACCACAAGTTGTGAGGGTTTTATGTAATATGTTTGCAACTGGATTTCCAAAAAATGCAACAAAACGTATAATTAGATGGTAAGAGATTTAGACACCAAACTTAAAATAAAAACTCCTTTTATATGCGGGAAAATAAATGATTTTCCTCTCAGTATTCCGCAATTTGTTAACAGCCTCTCATATCTTCCAATACTTTGAACAGTTCGCCTGGCGAACTTATAGGTCCCACAGTTTTATAGATAGAAGGTTCGTAATTTCTGAACATATTCAGTAATCAGGACTATTTATCGCTCAGCCAATCGGATTGGTAAAGATCAGATGACCGATAGTAGATGAGTAGCACCGCACAGTGGTTGCGCCCATAGGCCAAAATTCCAAAAAATCCATTAAGAATATTTAGTCAAAATGTAAACATATTGTCTCAAAATTGTCCAAATTTCTTAATGGCAAAACAGTTTTTTCCGGAAACCTAACGGGACATTCTAAAAAATAGAATGCAAAGCGTGAACACGTGTTCAATTTTGCAGCGCAGCGGCCTTAAGTTAACTTTTCGTGAAAACAAAATTGCATTTCAAAGTGGTCAAACGTTCGCTAGAGAGGTCCGAATTCAATTATTTAAAAAAGAGTTTTTAAAGTTGCAGGTATTTACTTTAATAAATTCTTCTTGTGAAATGAATTTGATTGATTTTTTAATTGTTGTGTATTTTTGATTGATTATACCTTTTTTTGTGTATTTTGTGAACGTCATTTTCACGTTTAAATAGACTTTTAGTTATGTTACCCCCTGATCCACCCTTTATGAGTGCTATCAGTGCATTTGTCAATGTTTAAAGGTAATAAAAATGTTAAGGATAGCTGCTGATATTTGCTGATTTGGGTATATTCATGAATAAAGTCAAGCTGTCTTACTGTTTTCAAGGTCAAATTTGCGATGCAATCTGCTGCTTTTCCTATGTTTATGTGATGTTTCTTTTATGTTCGTCATTTTATGTATTCTTTTTCTATAGGCGCTTCTTATAACTGCTTTTAATCGACACTGGAATAACGAAACACCAATACTTGCTTATACGTGAATTTGTAAATAGTGAAGCTTCTTGCAAAATATTGCCAAGCTGCGGGAAAGTTCTCAAATTTAAAACATAAAGAAATTCAAATGCCATAACATAACATATGCAGAAGTCGAGCTGCAGAGTCTACTAGAAACCACAGCTTTAAGTATTTTAGAGCTCCAAAAAACTTTATTAAATTAATTTTTAGATTGGAAATTTTTTGGTAACCTGAGTTTGGCATCTGATATTACAGGCATTGATGATGCAGTGATAACCCGATGCGCAACGATATTGAAAGCCTTAGCATCAGGATATTCCATTAATGCTAAATTATTCGAAAGCTATGCATTGGATACTGCTAAGCAGTTGATAAAAATATTTCCATGGTACTATCTTCCAGCAACAGTGCATATAATTTTAATTCACGATGCGAAGGTGATAGAGCACGCGCTGCTGTCGATTCGAGAGCTCTCAGAGGAAGCTGCAGAGTCCAACAACAAAGAAATACAGAAGTGCCGGCTGCGACATACTCGGAAGACGTCTCCCATATTGACAAATACAGATTTAATCAATACAATTCCAATACACTACCAGGTCAAAGATAACTACCATAGAGAGACAAATCTAAATTTTTATCATCTACATTTGATTTATTAGAAGATATTTGTTAAACTTTTTTGCATTCAAACTAAAATTCATTTAAATTTTACTTTTAATAATTAAAATACGTTAATTCTTATAAATGATTGAAAAATCTAGAGAACCTCATTGGTTTATATTTCGAAAAGCTTGTGGGGAGGGGAGAGGAGTAACACTTTCACAAATTTATACAGAAGATAATTTAATTATACATATCTTTGATGCCAATAATGAAATTTTAGCACAGCAACTCTACTGGAAGTATTTTTGCGCATCATAGCCATATAAGCCTTACTACGGTGCTATGTGAGCTATAGGATATAGTCGTCCGATGCAGCCAATTTGTTTACTATATTTTTAAGATAGTTTTTTAGATTTTTGGGGAAAATTTCATAACGAAATCTCAACGGGTAATATTAATGGCCGCGGCTCCGTACAAGTCCAACCACTGTGCACCGGTCGCAACGGCAATGGGCAGCACTTAACAACAACTTTGAGAGGTACTGTGACCGAAACAGTGACCAAAACTGTGAACAGAACTTTAAACAAAACTGTGACCAAAAAGCGACTTTATTGTGCCAGGTTTTTTGAAGGGACGAATTTAGAATAGAATCGGTCAGAACACAATGAAAATGAGCAGGCCTCCCGAAAAGATCTTAGGATCGAGAGTAGTCCCGAACGGATAATAATTATATTAATGGCGCGACAACTGACCTTGCCAATGCCATTGCCAATTCCAATGCTTAGTATTCTTTGCTGATATTTGAATACCTACTGTATTTGTATCTATCTGATCTGGTTAGTGAGTACTAACAATGCAACCACTTCTTAATTGCACTTGAGTAGCGAAAGAAAACAATTGCAGTGGCGTACTTTCCCGCAGTTCCTTCGATTTCTTGAATTTTGTGTGTGAGTCTGTTCTATTTTTCTGTTCAGCAGAATTAAAAAAAAAAACGGTGCTTCGCCATTCCCCATACATTCATTAGCGTCGACAGTTAAAACGGTTAATGGAACAATTAAGAACAGCCTTTCGAACAATTGACCTTGCAAAAAAAAAAACTTCCTTTCGAGCTGACAACTTTGATCTCAAATATCTCGCTTGACGCAAAACCCTTTTTGCGTCAAAATGTTGGTGTATGCCGATAGTTTTTTGTAAAAAAAATTCATCGCTGGCGGCGAGGTACTTTTATCTCGCACAGCTGGAACCTAATCCAATCTTCATAGACTCGTCTGCATCTTTCTATACCAAACCATTTCATTTGACTTTCCAGATCGAAACTCGTAGAGCTTCCTGTGTTCGATTAGAGCAGCTAATGCTATTTTGAATGCAGTTTGTCTTCTCAGCTTATGTGTACTCCCAGCTGTAATCAGCCTTGAAAACTCCAGCCGGAGCTTCTTCAATTCAAGCTGGGAAAATTGAATTTGTCGAAGAGAACCATGTCTGTGTACCGTTAAACGCAGCAAATTACCGGCAACAACAAGAAAACAATGGGAAGTTGCGCACAAAAATGGGCAATACAGCACAACAACATTCATTGAAAGCGAAAAAGCTTTTAAAAATTTTGCACACATCCTTCCGCTAGGCATCGTTCCACCCGGCTCATGCCACTTACTCAGCCAGTATGCCGCTTCGACGAAGTTGTCAGCGAAGTGAATTTAAGTGACAGCTGTCTGTGGCAAGAGGAGCAACTGAGGCCAGGTGCCTCCTACTCCTTTAGAGGCGCTTATGCTGCTGGCGCGTGTGCAAGTCAAATTATGTGGAAATGAATTATGATGCTCACGCTGCTTTTCGCAATGCCTGCCCGCTCGCCCTACCCTTCGCATAGACCCCGAAATGCCCGGAAATCCCTTCGCGAAAAGCCAACACAGCGGGCGATACACACAGAGAGAGAAACTTGTGCACTTTGACTCATTAGCTGAGTTCGGTGAAGCAGTGGTTCAAGTGTCATTGAAAAGGGAAAGTAAGGCTAGCTTACAAACAAGATTGTATGGTAACGTTTTTTTCAGAGAATGACTATTGTAAGAGACGGTTTTGCTTTACTCGTAATGGCATCGGCAAGAGATTACAATAGGAAAACTTTGCTCAGATGCAGAAAGTCCTGGGTATAAAATCTTCTCGTTTTCTTCAGTTGGAAGAGGGAGAACTGTGAAAAGGGAAGTGGTATACATTGAGAAAATTTGTGAAAAATTTAAAAACCCGTTAATCGCACCGTTATTTTAACTAACAAAAAAATTCTTCAAAATTTCTTTCTCTTTTGAATAATGTAAACTAAGATATAACAAATTGAAAAAGTGTTAATTTATCGAAATCTGTTGGAAACTGTAGAAGTTATTGGCATTTATTTAAAAAATGAGCAATTTCAGTTTTACCGTTTAAATGGTACTAAAAATGTCTATGCTCCGTTTTGCTCCGCCATTTGTGTGCACACTTTTTGAATTTGTTAAAGAGCTTAAGAGATCCATCAAATTGAAGAGGATGAAAAATGCTGTAAACTAGTATTATATGCGAGTGAGTGAAACGGCAACATTTTTTGTGTTTAACCCGTAGGACGGCAGTGGGGTACATTTGCAGCCTACAGTAGCAACCAGAGCTCGCAAAAAACTCTCAACACTTTCAACGTGTCGGCAAAAAACAGTTTGGTTACGGACACAACGAAAACAGGGAGCGAAAGACAGTTTCAGTACTGTTTTTGCTCAATTCTGTTATGCTCAGAGCAAAGACCACTTTTTTCGTTCCTGTTTCTCTCCTGTCTTTCACTTACACTTTTGCCAAGAGCATGCTTTCGAAGTGTTTATTGCGTAAGTATATGTGGTTGTGTGTTGGGCTTTTGTGTGTTTATATAACAGCGTTCCCCAAGAACAGAGGCTTACTGTCTATCTCTCTAACACTCACTGATGCATTACTTCGGCAAGCGTTCGGTGTGAATTGCCGGATGTGTTCGGCCCCCCGGGGCATGGCTGGGGAACAGTGCTTCATAATGAGCGTACATACATAATACACACACACATACAGCCTACCAAACGCACAAAACAAAACAAAAACAAAAAACACTTTTCGCAGACACACAGAGGGAAAAAACCGTGAACATTGGACTCAAAATGAGCACATTCGGTCACAAAAACTAATCATGACCGGATTTTCTCACTTTAAGAACAATTTCTCACTTCAATAACTTTTTTTTGAGAACGCAAAATCTTGATGTGAGTTGATATGTTCCGTTTTTGAGAACATTTTAAAATTAAAAAAAAAAAAAAATAAGGTCCACCGTACACAGGTCCGTCCAGTGTCCAGATCCAGGTCCACTTACTGTCCAAGTCCACTGTCCAGATCCACTATCCAGATCCACTGTCCATGTCCATGCCGGCCCAGGTCCAGGTCCGCAGAGACATCGCTTCTACAACACCCAACCCGTCTGGGTTATTTATTATTTATTAAATAAATAAAAGTTTTTGTCGGACCTCACCGGGCGTAGAGCCCAAGACCTTTAGTGCGCGCAACGACGGTGGCCGTCGCGACGCGTCGTAGACGGCTAGGCTATTGCCATGCGTCTGAAAACGCACGTCTGAATGCCTACATATACTTTTCGGTGGGGTGGTTGAGGTGAGCTGAATTGTGCTCATTTCAAGAACATTCGGAACATTTGTGCTCAAATATTTGAGAGAACATTCTGTTCACATTTTGAGATGAAGAAATCTTATTTTCTGACCACGTTTTTTCCCTCTGTGCACTTATTGTGTTCTGCTCATTTGCAGATAGTTGATTAGTGGGCGCTCGCTCAAAACAGTTTCTGTCAGGGGTCGCTAACAGACCGACTCGTTTGTTTTGCTCAACCGAAAACACGTAACAGAAAACACATGAGGTGAGAGGCCGCTTGTGCTGTGTTTGTTTCTGTTTTTCACTGAGGCGAACCGCATAAAAAAACAGTGTTAACAGTTTTTTGCGAGCTATGGTAGCAACTTATGCCACAATGAATGAAAAATGAGACAAGTGTTTAATTTTATAATAGTTTAGTTTTTAATATTTGTTGAATTTGCAATTAAGCGTTGTTTTTGATGTTCTAAAATTCTAAAATAAAATTTTTTCACATATTTTGATATTTTAGTAACAAGTTTAGCTGGCTCGAGGTCAAGAAGTTGCGTTTGTTTACAACTGTCAATACCTTATGCATTAAGACACCAAAAAGAGCGTGGATACCTTTACAGCTCTTTCATGGATGTCCAATCTAATCATCAGAAGGCGTTTCGCTAATGCTTGTTGAGTCAATTCCATGTCATCAGAACTTTAAACAGTTGTAAACTGCCAAGCGCAATGAAAACAAAATTGGACTCACAATGCAGAAAGCCAAACTTAATGTGTGTCAATGCCAAGATGAAGGCTACAGTTTCTAAGTGATAAAGCTTGAAGCTTTCTAGCGAGCTTAGAGCTGCTGTAAAGGCATGGTATAACAAGTGAGGTACAGCGCTGCCAGTGTGCGCCCTAAAGCTCAGTACTCAAAAAAAATCTGCGCCGTACCATGTTTGTTGTACCATGTATAAAGGTATTCACGCTCTTTTTGGTGTGTCAATGCATAAGCTGTTAATAGTTTTGAACAAACGCATATATTTGACCTCGAGCCAGCTAATCTCGTTACTAATTACTCATCAGTAAGGTTCGCCAAATAAACTACAAAAATTTTATGATATATTTACATTGTCCGTGGCCTTCAATATTTTACGTTTTTCGTAATATTAAACTCTTAAATTGCTTGATCAGTTGCTTAAGTTCTATAGATTGCTTTTTAAATCCACCATGCGATATTTCATCCACGTAGTTTTATAGCTTTCTGTCTGACAACTTATTCGAGAGTCCCAATTTTTTGATAATGTACCCTGCAACGTACTCAAAGGTATCCTCCGTAAGCTACATCCTAAGGATTCTTCCAACAATTTTCTTTTTTGTTCATCTTTGTGAACATTAGTAAAATGCACTCCCTTAGTTTTAAAACTTGCACGACAAAAATTGCAACATGTCACTTTTTTCCCTCTCACGTAAGGGTTAATGAAACGAACAAAAGAGACCGAAAAAATTTCGTCCGCTACGAGCCTACTGATTTGACAGCTGGCCAAGTACTGACAATAAGGGACTAATCGAGAGAGTCGCTCTCATGACGATAACACCTTATACTTATTGCATCATGGTATTAGCTATGGCAGACTTGTTGGAGACTAACTTAATGAACATTTTTAGGGGGGAGCATCAAATCAAAACGGCGGACTGTTATCTCACTTAGGTTCGCAAGAGGCACAGCCTTACAGTAACTTCTGTTTGAATAACATCTGCGTTTCCCATAGTCACTGCAAGTAGTGCCCACAACTGATGAATTTATTTCACTGGAGTAAATAAACTACATTTTGTAAGAATCCAAAATAAAAGTTATCAGTTTCTAAGCTTGAATGACTTAATTCTACCCTGTAGTTCAGCTGCACCGGTGCGGCATTAACGAATTCCTTAACTCTTCGTAGTGAGCACTCGCCACCAGACCAACCACCAGCCAAGTATTTGCCTAGCGACTTTTGTATGGGAATGTCCGGAAAACATACCGATCGGTCCAACCTTGCATTACCAGTCGTTAGTGTGGTGATGGGTGCACACCATAGTTCACATACTAGACTAGCGCTGTGATGCCGTACCTTTCGTTAACAACGCGACTGTCGCTCAGTGATGCATCAGGTCGTTAGGCCTGGTAGTGCCTTGACACCAGCTGAACTACAAGGTAATGCCAGTTTGAGAGAATAAAACCAAAATTGTATCTGAAACTTGATAAGAAACAAAAAAAGAAAGACCGTCAAGCTCGACATACACTGTACCTGTGAAGTGCTGCCCATCAACGTTGCGATCAGTGCTGCCCATAATTGTTTGTTTTCCTTATAACTCGACTATTGTTCATCCGATCGTTACCATTCCTTTGGCGGATCGATAAATATCCCTGATTACTAAATATTTCCAGAAGTTACGAACATTCTATCTATAAAACTGTGGGAGATATAACGCTTTTTCCAATTTTCCAGGGCGGAAGGGGGCGTGGCCATAATTGAAAATAAATTTGAAGTGCCTGCAAGTATAAAAAACATATTTCCCATACTTGTCCAACCTGTATCACTTACCATCTCTGAGATCTGTTTGTTCACACGGACGGACGGACAGACGGACATGGCTTTATCGACTTGGCTGTTGATGCTGGTCAAGAATATATATTCTTTATAGGGTCAGAGATGCTTCCTTTTGCCCCACACATACTTTTGCACAAACTTTATATACTTTGTGTACGCTTGGTACAGAGTATAAAAATATCTTTTCTCATAATATCAAAATGACACTTTAAAATTTTACAATTAAAATATCAAATTGATAAGAGCTAGTATCAAATTGATACCAAAAATAAAGTACAAAATAATGTCGCAGAGATTGAGAGCAGCTCGCCTTGGCCGTTCACCAAAACATTTTGAACCCCCCTAAATAAGCTTTCGTCTCACTGTGCCCGCAGACTCAGCAGAAAACAACAAAAACAGATTATTAATATTATTTGGTACGCTTTTTCCCTTTCAGTTCTTTTTCCGTCAATTTGTTATGGATTAGTCTACCAGAAAAAAAATTAGTTTCGCCCACAACACACTTTGATTTATGGTCTCAATTATCAGCTCGATTTGGCCCATAATCTGCTATTGTTCAGATCAGATTGGTTAAGGCAAAAAATGCCAAAATCAAAACCCGTTCCCTCCCCCCCAAATTAGCCAATTTACAAACTACAAGTTTGGAATGTTTCATTAAAAAGGAGAGGCAAATGCGAGCCCAGGCTTTGCCAGGCAAAAAGAATGCAGCTTACCAAAATGTGTGAGGGGAAACGACCAGCAGTGCATAACAATATTTTGCAATAAAAGCAAAAGTTGCACTTGGGAGTGCATGTACTTCCTTTCGTGTGTGTGTGTGTGTGTGTGAGTGGCGCTCAAAATCTGCTAATAAAATGGGTAAAGAACGAGGCACTGGCAAAACTTTTTGCTTGTTTTTTCCCCCATTTCTCTAACAAACAAACCAAAATTGTAACATTAAATAAATTGAAGTTGGACAAGATTTTCGGGTGAGTTAATAAAAATGTTGCTTAACTGAGATGCGAATAATTTAAAAAACTTTTTCTAGTTTTAAAGTTTGAACGAATGTAAAATTAACATGACATTTGAAGACCATTAATTATAGAGAAACTTTTGTTGTGTGTAAATTTTTCAACTAGTTCTTAGCTGGGGTAGAGTTCATATGAAAAAAGGTAGCTAAACGCTTGCTAAAACTTTTAGCTGGCATCTTAGCTTGAGACGTTTCCCAGACAAACTAAATGCCTTAGCTCATTCCCAGCTAAAGCTATGTACTCAGACAAACTAAATGCTAAAAATACAACTTTTTACGCTGGATTCCCAGCTAAGGGTACAGTGTGCCTGCTCAACGCCAAAATACCACCAAATGTCAAACGGTCTTACTGCACTGTGTTTGTTTACCAAATGTGATTTGATTACAATAAAAATTGATTTTAGTAATAGAAGTGCAAATGCAGGAGTATTTGGATGATATTTGGAGTGCAGAAGTCATGGGCAAACCCTTAGTTGTGTTTTATTTTTTTGCTGCAAGCTGCAGTCTTTGTTGAACTCATTTAGCAAGGCTAACTTGCTAAATAATTGCAAGCCATTTTTTTTTTGCTTCTACCTAGCTAAGCCTATAGATAAAGCTAACAACTTTTAGCCAGTCAAGGTAGCGGCGCCACGCGTTTTTAACTGGGCATGAGCTAAGGCATTTAGCTTGTCAGAGAACGGCTCAAGCTAAGAGGCCAGCTAAAAGCTTTAGCAAGCGTTTAGCTACCGTTTTTTTATATGAGCTCGACCCCAGCTAAATCGATTTAGCTTGTCTGAGTACATAGCTTAAAAATTCAATCCCAAAACTGGATCACTTTAAGCATGTTCGAGATTACTTTGCCCCCAGAAAGATTCCTCCTCTTCCATTCCTTTCTTCCTCCATTTTCCATAGGACAATCTTTATACAATTCAACAAGACCCACCGACACCAGTTTTGGTATATTTAAAGCTTCTGAAAAAAGCAAAGAAATATAAAAATTATTATATTCTTGTCTGGGACTCGAACTCACAATCTTGCAGCTTTGCACTGAACGCGAGTGGCATGGCATTTCATCTCACACAGCACCATATCACATGATTGTTGCCCCTTGTCGCTCTTGTTCCTAATTCATGTTTATGTAATCTCGAAAAGGATTGAAGTAAGCACAAGCTCGAAAGGCTTGCGCCAAGCCTTAAAAGTTTGAATTGAGTAGAATATCCCGTAAATCGAGATTGAATTTTTAAGCTCGTGCCGGGACTACTCCAAGAAAGAAAAGATTGAATTTATCTCACCGCTTGTGTATCACTTTAAGAAGGCTTTACCAGGGCCACTGTATCTTTCAAGGCAGATATTGCTAGGAGAAGGAGGAGTTCAAAGAGCAAATATTAGCACCACCGATGCAAACAGAAGTACGAATTGGTTCGGCTCAGTGGCTTACAGACAGCCAGATCTTTCTACAAGCGACTATGAGCGAACTGGAAAGTACGGCTCTGGCTATAATTTTATAAAATTTAGAAATTTAACAAATTATCCTCGTCCCTGCTTCATCTGATTTAAAGTGCGGCGAAACCCCTAAAAGGTCATTCGAGCCGGATATTCCGAACACAATTGTTTGTAGGGGCGAAGGTTTCTGAAGAAGATGTCTAGTTCCAGTTATGAAGACTTGTATGGATTGGAGTTTTTCGTGTTTGATGCACACACTTTTGTTCACTTTAACTACTATATTATGTTTAAAACTAAGAGTAAGTATAACGGAGTCGTAGACCTGTATTTGGTTATACGCTTTGCCAGAGGTGGTTTAGCTATCCTGACTGAAACATTAGCTTTCCCTCTTAAACTTCCTGCTTAAACAATCTGTTGTTAAACTGCTTGCTTTTGTGAATCATTCAATAAACTATGTAATCGAGGATCTTATCAAATAGAGTCTATGAAAAGTCACGAAATATAAGTTATTCTGTACGTGTTTCTAATATTTTGTATACTATGTACCAATGGAACACTGAGTATATTAAGTTTGTGCGAAGGTAGGTAAAAGGCAGAAGGAATCATCTCCGACCCTATAAAGTATATAGTCTTGATCAGCATCAACAGCCGTGTCGATTTAGCCTCGTCCGTCCGACCGTTCGTCTGTCCGTATGTACAAACAGATCTCAGAGATGTTAAGAGATAGAGGTTTGATATGTATGGGACATATGCTTCTAATACTTACTTGCAGGCAGATCAAGTTTATTTTCAATTTTTGCCACGCCCCTTCCCGCCTCCACAAATTGGAAAAAACTTAATATCTCCTTCGTACCTTCTTAACATATTTAGTAATCGGAATTCTTTATCGATCCGCCAAAGAAATGATAAAGATCGGATGAACGATAGTCGAGTTATTAGGAAAACAAACAATTATGAGCAGCACTGGTCGCAAGGTTGATGGGCAGCACTTCACAGGTACAGAGTATGTTATAGACGGGCTTAACTTGATATTAAATGTCATTTATTAGCTATTGACTGTTAATTTTTAGACTCTTTCGCACAATAGCGACTAGATAAAAGTTGCTGGGCATTAGGTTGGACCTTTTGAGTGTGAAAGTATAGAACTTTTTTGAATCGAACCAAAAATAATATTAAGGTTCAGGTTCAGCTATTATATGTATCAATACAAGTTCGATTCAAAAAGTCGGAATTTCGGGTTTGAAAGGAATTGGTACAAGCCGGTTTGCAGACCTAGTAAGAACACTTGTTTGGTTTGCGATAAGTGTCTCTGATTATCTCAGATTCAATAGTTTAAGGGGGGAACACACTTTGCGATGAGCAAAAGTAGATGGTTTTTAAAAAAATTCCAGAAAAAAAAGTATAAGAGATTTTTATTTTTGTTTTTTTATTAAATAGTTTATGAATGAAAGGAAAATACAAAAAATTTTTTTTTGTCAATATGAGGGCCGTTCAGAAAGTTATCGGCCTCCGAAAAATGATGAATAAAAAAAAGGTGCCCACATGGTGACCATGGTTGCAGCACTTGGGATGATTTGAAAAAAAAAAGAAAAATGCGGTTATGTTTAGAACTAATGTGGCTATCGTTCGGCCCTCCGAAAAAAATTGAAATTTTTTTTTGACAAAATGGCGGACATTTGAAAACAAAAAAATTTTTTTTGGCCTTTTTTTTGTAGTGTAGTGTAAAAAAAGTACACTTAAAATATAGGTATCCAAAAGTTGGAGGGCCGAACGATAGCGACGACAATTCTGCGTCGTATAAGCCCTTCCGGAGCAAAATCGGTCCACTGGTTTCCTCTGAATCGTGGCCACCAGTTTGAAAAACGTGGTTTCGAGATAAACGCGTTTAAAGTTTGCAGTTGCTAGGCAAATCGGGTCACTTTGGGTCATTAAAAGAGCTATATCTTCTAAACTATTTCGAATTTTTGAAAATCCTTTTAGGGGGATATTTTTGAATATCCAAGCTACAAAAATATGCAAAAAAAAAAAGTCGAAATTTTTTTTTCGCAAAGTGTTTTCCCCCCTTAAGGGAAATAAAGACCTAACTAATCATCGAACTGGGGTTTGGTACAGTGGGTAGCGTGTGTGTCTGCTGTGCAAGGGGTCGTAGGTTCGCTCCCGCCTCGTGACATCAAATAAAAAAGTTTGTTCTTTATAAAAAAATTACACACCCGGTCACCTTCAGCAGTTGTTGGAGCCAGTTGTGAAGTAACTAGCTTCTAAAACTTTGCCGTTCGGATTCGGTGTTAAACTGCAGGTGCCTTTCACGGCCTGGCCTTTTGGGGGCTGTAAAGTCAATTTGAATCATCGAACATTATAAACTGATGAAGGGGTGTTTTCTCTTCCATCCCCACAAGTCGAGTTTTCAAAGTCTTTAATGACTTTTCCTATCTGTTAATCTCTTTATCCTTCCAATATTGATAGTTGGAATCAAGTAACTGAATCCCCAAAAAGGCGTAACGTGCTGTCAAGTTAATTTGTAGCAAACAAATTTGAGTTGGGGCACTTCAGACCTAACCTTACCCCTATTCTTAGTCCCACTACCCCTTTTGGAACAGTTGTTAGGTCTGTCTGCTTGTGGCTTGTCACAGACAAGCAACAAGGTGTTCCCTCTACATACAAACAAGCACGTACATAGCTATATATCATACATGAATGTCTCTGTGTGTGTGTGTGTGAGTGTGTGTCTTTATTTAATGGCCGCCTCGTTCTTACATCAAACCGAAGTTGTTTCATTTTCCACGTACTTGGGCAAGTTGTGTATGCTTCTGTGTGTGAGGGTCTCGCATCTCGTTTCACGGCGCACGAAGCATGAAAATCTCTTGCCAAACACCTCCCCCAAAAAACAAAAACAAAACATCAGATAAAAACCCGACGAAAAAAAAAACAAACTCAAGCGTAACCCAAAAATATTTAGTTGTCAACAGTTTTAAGGCGCATCTGATGGACAAATTAAAGTGTCTGCCAAATATTTGACGGGACAAGCTGGGGCAGGTGCCTCCTGTCTCCTGCCTGCGAGTGCTGAGGGGATTAAGTGTGAAAGTGATTTTGTGGGACATTGGCAGGGATTGACAAACAGTTTTATAATTGAAAACCCTTCATATGTTTTTCTCTTTAGTTATTTAATGTGTCATCAATTAGCTAAAATGTTATAAGCCAACTAGCTTTTGTAGTTGTCAAGTTGTTTTCTTTTTTGCAGCTTAAACGGCTGCCATTGTTACACAACAGAGCTGTGTGTGTGTGTGTGTGTGTGTACTTAAAGCTTTATGGGGATTATGTTTTTATGGCAGTGCTCTGGTTCTGACTCTGAGCTCTGGCTCCGCCCCCGAGCTTGAGGTCAGTTATAGCAGGAATTCCCACACAAGCCAGGCAAATGCTGCTGTGTATTATACCCTGACCATAAAGGGCATATTCATTTCATTTTGTACCAGCTAACGTCGCGACGTAACGACTTTCGCCGCATAACAATTTAAACAAAATTGTGACTAAGAATAGGTGTAATTATTCAGCGATGTAAATGGCCGGGCTGTAAATCTCCAAAATGTTATGCAGGACCTCGTTATATACCCTCCGAAAGGGTATACAAAACATGCAAAGTAGATGCAGAGTTAATGCTGAGAGAGCAGGAGACTAAGTGAGCAAGTCGCTTGGCACTCGTTAGGCAATTAGCTACTGAGGATTTGGGTTGATTCTTACAAATATGATTAGATTTAAAAATGCATGGAAAAAGTAGATGCTTTAAGACATTAGTTAAGCTTAAAGATTTTTTTGGTGAAAGTAATTAGTTTAACCTATTCTTTTCTTGGCCACTGATCTCTGTCTGTTGGATCAAGCGGTCGATATGCATTTGCCAGAGAGTATGCCAGCATCGGTACAGCTACCAACGCTTTTACCTATCCCTCTGGCATTATTTTTTTCCTCTTATTTTGTGCCTAAGCAACAGCAACTAACTGACAGTTAGTTGTTTCCTCTAATACCTGACGCCACATCCAACCACCTGGATTTGTGTGCATGTGGTCTAAGCTAAAAGCCATAAAGAGACCGGCAAACCAAAATGGAAAAGTTGTTTCTGTAGAAAATTCAGTTTATATATTTCTTGTTTAAGTTTACTCACCCCTCTGATTCTATGGTTCCATTTAGATTTGACTGCAATAGAAAGAAATAACAATTATTTTTTAGGATTTTTCGAAATAGACAAAGTTAACCCTTAATGGAAACTAAATGTCCATGAATAGATGGACTCTATATGAATAGAAGTCTCCTAAAACAAAGCCTCCTTCTTGGTGTTGTGTGTTTCTCTTTTGAAATTTATGAGACATGACCGCAAGCCGGCCGAAAGTTGTTACTGTTTTTCACAAAATAAAGGACTGTTATCCCACTGTTAACGCACTGTTATAAAGATAATTTTCTTTTATTTCAAATATCTCTGTTTTGGTCTAAAAAGCCACTGTTGGCTCACTGTTAACTCATTTTCATTGACTTTAATCAATTTTTTTTAGCCGGATAACCTTAATTTTAAGGATTTATTTACCTTAACCCGTCTGATAACTCACGGTTAAATCATTTTCTTGCTCAGTTAATAATTTCTGATGACAAAAAATTCCATTGTTAAGGATTTACTTACTATTAAATCATTTTCTTGGTCATTTAATAAATTCTTATGTCGAAAATTACTAGATTAAGAGATTAACTCACTGTTATAGGACTGTTAATCGAATGTTAGCTACGAAGATTGGAGGCGTTTCAATTGAAAACAAAAAATAGGGGAAAGTTAACTTCGGCTCGGCCGAAGTTTTGTATACCCTTGCAGCTTCCGTTGAAAACAAAAAAGTTTTTCTAAGAATACTTTTTGGACATAACTTTTCTATGGGATCTACACTATAGAGATGTCTGAATTCGATTAAACTTGGTGAAATCATGGAAAAGCATAATACACGTTATTACGAAATTTAGGCGATCCCATAAAAAAAAGTTTTTCTCACTAGAACCTTTTTCGATCAATCATTCGTGCTGTAGCTATATCCGATTTTGATAAAATTTTGTATAAATGTATTAAAGTATATAAAATAAGAATATGCCTATCAAAAAGACTTTTTCATTAAAAACCAAAAAGTTTTCCTCACTCGAACAAGTTTTCGACCGATCGTTCCAATGGGAGCTATATGCTATAGTCATCCGATTTCGACCAAACTTTGTAGAATTGTGTAGAAGTATATAAATTAGGTGTATGCCAATGATAAGGACGTTTTCATTAAAAACAAAAAAGTTTTTCTCACTAGAACTAGTTTTTCGACCGATCGTTCCTATGGCAGCTATATGCTATAGTCATCCGATTTCGACCAAACTTAGTGAAATTATGGGAAGTGATAATAAACTAAGAAATACGTACTTTGGAGGCGTTTCCATTAAAAACAAAAAGTTTTTCTCACTAAGACTAGTTTTTCAACCGATCGTTCCTATGGCTGCTATATGCTATAGTCATCCGATCCGGCCGGTTCCGACAAATGTGCAGCGTATTTGTACCAAAAGACTTCGTGCAAAGTTTGGTGAGGATAGCTTTAAAACTGACGGAGGAGATAGCATAGAAACAGACGGAGAGACGGACAGACGGACAAAGCTAAATCAACTCAGCTCGTCATGCTGATCAAGAATATATATACTTTATGTGGTCGGAGATGCTTCCTTTAATGCGTTACAAGAATCCGGACAATTTTATAATACCCAAGGGTATAACAAGAAAGAAAGTCGGTCTAGCCCGACTATAACATACTCTGTACCTGTGAAGTGCTGCCCATCACCGTTGCGAACGGTGCTGCCCCTAATTGTTTGATTTCCTTATAACTCGATAGCCGTTCATCCGACCTTTACCATTCCTTTGGTGGATCGATAAATAATGATTACTAAATATGTCCAGAAGGAACGAACCTTCTATATATAAAACTGTGGGAAATATGACGTTTGTTCCGATTTTCGGGGGCGGGAGGGGGAGTGGCAAAAATTTAAAATATACTGGATCTGTCTGCAAGTATAAGAAGCCAATCTTAGGGAAATCATGGAAAAGCATAATACACTGTGAATTACAAAATTTGAAGGTGATCTTATTTAAAAAACAAAAAAGTTTTTCTCACTAGAACTTCTTTTTCGACCGATCATTCATACTGCAGCTATATCCGATTTTGATAAAATTTTGTATAAATGTATTAAAGTATATAAAATAAGAATATGCCTATCAAAAAGACTTTTTGATAAAAAACCAAAAAGTTTTCCTCACTCGAACTAGTTTTTCGACCGATCGTTCCTATGGGAGCTATATGCTATGGTCATCCGATTTCGCCCAAACTTTGTAGAATTGTGTGAAAGTATATAGAATAAGTGTATGCTAATAATAAGGACGATTTCATTAAAAACAAAAACTTTTTCTCACTAGAACTTCTTTACGACCGTCTTCCCTCTATCATCCGATTTCGACCAAACTTTGTATTGTTTAGAGTATATAAAATAAGTGTAAGCCAATTATAGGACGTTTTCATTACAAACAAAAGTTTTTCTCACTAGAACTAGTTTTTCGACCGATCGTTCCTATGGGAGCTATATGCTATAGTCATCCGATTTCGACCAAACTTAGTGAAATCATGGGAAAGAATAGTAGACTAAGAAATACGTACTTTGATGGCGTTTGCATAAAAACAAAAAAGTTTTTCTCACTAAGACTAGTTTTTCAACCGATCGTTCCTATGACAGTTATATGCTATAGTCATCCGATCCGGCCGGTTCCGACACATGTGCAGCGTATTTCTACTAAAAGATTTCGTGCAAAGTTTGGTGAGAAAACTGACGGAGGAGATAGCATAGAAATAGACAGACGGACAGACGGACAAGGCTAAATGAACTCAGATCGTCATGCTGATCAAGAATACATATACTTTATGTGGTCGGAGATGCTTTCTTTACGTTACAAACATCCCAAGTTTTAAAAACTCTTCACAGTTCCCCAGAATTCTAATGGATGTAACAATAAAAACTCCTGTTAACATAAAACGATTACAATAAGTTTCACCGATGAAGGACAAAAAGTACAGATTTGTGAGATTTTGTTTTGATATTTTGTTGCTGGTTCATTACAAATGACCAGCCTTCTTTAATGTTTTCGAAACGGAAACAGATTAGAGTCTTTACCACCATTGCATACTTTAGGAACAATCAAAAAGGATACTTTTGGATCTCTACACAAGTGGCTAAAGAGGTATATCTCCATTGAAAAAATCAACTTTTTATTGATTTGGGATGAGACGGGTGTTGTACCAATTGCTCAATTGCGACAAGGAGTGGTCCACCATTTCTCGGTCATTGTATCAAAGAGAGTCCAAACCATAGAATAGATTCCCCGAAAAACGCTCCTTTAAAGGGTCAAAATAGGCACTTTTAGCAACTTTAAACCTCAAATTACTAAAAATCTCGATGTGATGGACTATTTCTGAAAACGCAGTCTTGCTTAGCATCACTACCAACCCTTCAAGATACTGGACCTTGTTGCCTAGTGTAATTGTTTGATAGTATAAATGAATGCGCTAGTTAAATTCCGATTTCTTATTGAAGCTATACAATAATTGAAACAAAGTGTATCGAGAGCCAATATGTTTTGTTTGCGGTTTTGACTTCCGAAGAGAATGTTGCAATGATACGCAAAAAGGCAGAAAAAAAAGCATCAAAGAGGGCCAAAAAAAATTTTTTTTAATAAAGGCAAACAAAAGAACAGTCCCTAGCAAAACGTGCTCGTAAATAGAAGAAAACAAGCCGGCTGCCGAATTTTCATTGGTAATTGTTGAATTCTTAATGTGAGCATAATTGCTGCAAAAAACACGAATCTTAAACGGGTGGCTTATAAAACCCCAGAAATTTTCGCAGCGTCAAAATAATCAAACCTTTTTTCAAAATGAAATGAAACATCCTCAAAAACTAATGATGAGCAAAGTTACATGCATCTCTTAACTAAAATACAAAATTTACAGAACGAAAAAATATGGATTTTCGGCGAACTACTTTTCGAAAAACAAAACTATGATCACATTTTCCCCTACTTTAAAGAAATTCTGAAATTAATAAGTTTTGGCTTAATTTGTATACAATAAGTAAAATAAGTATAAAAATAAAAATTGGAAAAATTATGAAAAACATTAGAAAAACGGACCAGAATTAACAATTGAAGTTTCACAAATTCATCAAAAATTAATTTCTAAAATCTGTTTCGTTTATTGGGTACCCAAATCTTTCACAAAAAAATTTGCTTTCGTCCAAAACAAAATTAATTTTAAAAGTTATTGTCTAGTGCTATGAAAGTGCCTTGTAAAATGGCTTGACACAGCCCCAAAGGGTCAAAGCCGAGTCTCTCTCAATCTCTTGGCTTGTGCGCTTCTAATTTTCGCACAAGGGAAAGGGACCTACGGTTTAACGCCGAATCAGAGGCAGCTTGAGAAGCTTTTGCATGGCTAATTACTACAAAGCTGGCGCCAACAGCGGAGAGGGTCCACCCGGCCAAAACCAACAAAATTGTTCATTAACTTGAACATCTTCCCAAGAAAAATAAACTAGTTTTAATTTCCAAATTTGCTTTTGTTTATCAAAATTTTTTGGCTGTATATTTAGCTAAACCTTTCCCAAAAATACGAACGATTTTCTACTGATAAAACACAAGTGAGTTTTGCTTTCAACTGTAAACAAAAGCGGCACCCTTCTAGCTGTCCGTTGCTTTAATGAAGTCATCATCTTCTGGCACCCTTCCAAAAGAGAGTTCAAGCGAAATGAAAAAATGTTAGTGAACAGAGTTTGGACAAGCGGCAAGTCACTTAACACACAAAAGCGACAATACCCTTCTATACTCTTGTTTCCCTCCACAAAAGGCTTCCATTCTACCCTTTGGGCTTTTGGGTTAATTAATTTTTGTCGTGTTATCATTAAAAATGTGAAAATATTTTGCCTAAATGTTCCATCAAAGCCAGATAATTCATCAACTGTTATCATATTCCATATATACGAGGACGAGTACTTGATGCCTAACATAATGACATTATTAGAAAGGGCGGGGCTAGGGTTGGGCTGAAAAACTCAAAAACTTTTTGCTAATGGCCTTGTTGTTGTCGTCGTCTTAGTGTTTAGACTAATTCTTGGCTTTTTGGCCAAGAAACAAGCGATACACTTTCACTTCAATATTTTACAACTAATTAGGGATAATTACCAGCCATTATCCAAAGGATACTTATTTTCGTTTTTTTTTTTTGTTTTTTGTGTTTCTTGGCAAGGCGACAAGTTGAAAGTTTGTTGTGGTTGCTGTTCAGTTTGTGCCAACCTTTTGTTATGGTTATGGTTGTGCCAGTTTGTTGTTATCTTCAAAGCTTTTCATATTCAGGACAGCGACTACTTAAGTAGTTCAGCAGGCGATCCTTAGCTCATTTTGAAATATTGCTCGAATATTGCCAAACTTGGCAAGTTTTGGTTAATGAAAATTTAGCGTTAATTTTGGCTTTAATGAACTTGTGCGCAAAATCTGTTAAGTCTTTGCTAAAGCTTGTCCATAAATTTATGTAATTAACGACCAGCTCCACGCCTGTAAGCAGGCAACGGTTTTTGTTCCTTTTTTTTTTTGGTTTTTGGTCACACAACACGCAAGGGTCAGGCAATGGGAAGGCGTGGCTGGCCGCCTTAAGTGACATGCAAAAAGCCAAAACCAAAGCGAGGGAGGGAAACTTAAAAGAAAAACCAATACCAAGCACCAGAGAAAAGTGTTTTTAAAGCGTCACGCGCGCTAAGTGCTCTCTCCCCTTTTGTTTAGGCCAACTTTTAATGCAGCCAACTGACAGCGGACAGCAGCTGCTGCTCGCTGCAGAGGACGAGGCAGGGCGTATGATGATGATGATGATGACACTTGCTGTTTTAACCGCCTTCTGTTGTTGTTGTGCTCGCGGCTAATTAAAATAGTGCTTGGTGCTTAGAATGCCCAACATCAGTTTAAGTGCATATTTTAGTTGCCAGACGCCAGAGGAAATGCATGTTAAACGGTTCGTGCTGGTGGGCAAAGCCCAAGATAACTAGTCAAATGGAGTGCAACGAACAGTGTTTTTCTTTCTTCCAGCCAACTTAACCAACTTTTATGAGTTAAGCTTGGAAGTCAAGTAAGTTATGGAAGTAATATTAAGTCAATATAGTCGTTTTGAAGTGTGAGATTTGTTGTCGTTTGTTGTTCCGCCCAGGCAAATAATTTGACCAAATTTTCATGAAAATTTTTGCCAAGTGAACCTTATCAAGAAAGAAAGTCGCTCAAGCCCGATAATAATATAATCTGTACCTATGAAGTGCTGCCCATCACCGTTGCGACCGGTGCTGCCTATAATTGTTTGTTTGCCTTATAACTCGACTAGATTTAGATTAGATTAGATTATTTCTTTTATTCATACAATTTATTTTTTTCTCTAAACAAAAAAAAAAAAAAAAAAAAATGATTTAAAAAAAAATAAATAAATTTATTTTCTTGTTTTTTTTAATTTTTTTTTGATAATAAAAAAATTTAAATTTTGAAAAATTATTGGAAATTTTAATGTTTTATAAAAAAAATAATAGATAGTACGGTCCATATAGTTTAATGTTTGAAGATTATTCAGCAAATGTTGACCGTGACGCGCCCAAATGGTCCATCCGCTTAGTCCAATTTTGGCATACCTTTCGGCCGGTATCTCACGAATAAATGCTTCAAGTGTCTTCCAATGCGTCAATTGAACGGGCTTGTCTGTATAGACGAGCCTAACATAGCCCCCACAAAAAAGTCTAAACGGCCAATTGACCGCCCAACGGAAATAAAATGTTCACCGAACTCGCCTCTCAAAAGTCCATTGTTGCGTGGTGTGGCATGTGGCACCGTCTTGTTGAAACCACAATCATGCAAGTCAAGCTCTTGCATTCGGGCAAAAAAGTTGGATATCATCCACGGTAGCGCTCACCATTCACAGTTACGTTACGATTCGCATCATCTTTGAAGAAGTACGGTCCAGATGCCACCACCCAAAACCGCACCAAAGACTTTTTCGGATGCATTGGTAGCTCTAGCCTGCGATATTCACCCAAAATCGACAATCGTATTTACGACCATTGAGCCAAAAAGAGCTTCGTCGCGACCAATTTTCGGTAAGTGATCTTCGGCCAACTTCCAAGAGCCCATTCACCAAAAATCTACGTTGCGGAGGTCGTTTGGCTCACCTTGCAAGGATTTTCAAAGGCTTCACACCAAATCCTTCGGCAAAATGTCAGTGTTGATACGAGGCATTCGACACAACGCACTACACTACATCGAACAGCACACGCTTTGTTTACTTTGTGTATTTAACCCAGCACGACATTCGTTAAGTGTTGCCAAAAGATAATAGTAAAAAATTCGGCATGGGTTGGGGTGTTTTCCAAACAAAAAGCCCTCCACCCGCGGCTCGAACATGTGCAGAAGATTGGGCTGGACTCCCTCAAGTGTAGGAGATACCTTCCTACTCTAAGCTGCCAAAGGTGCACGCCCCCCCATCAGCTCACAATGTGATTCCTGCGCTCTGATCCCGATAGCATACCCGTGTCCCCAAGCGTATTTCCCTCCCACCAACACAACTCGAACGCCTCCTATTGTCGTCGTTCCCCCAACCTCCCCTCTGTTCTATGCATCCCTCACTAGCTAACCCCCAACCACGTCTGTGACAAGCTCACTCCCGCCGCGACTAAACCAACGTCGCAACTAGAGAAACTTTGTTTTTGCGCCTCAACGCAACATCCTTCCTGCTGTTGGCACCAACTAGCTCGTCAATCTATGAAAACTGTTTATGCGCCTTTGCTACCTACTACACATTCTACGTTTTATCAAACGGCAGCAGCCTTGACGGTCGATGTCTAGCAACTGTTTGTTTTAATGGGCGCCCCAATTCAACTTTAGTTTTTGCTGTTAGCTATACCAACCCCGAGCCTTAACTCCCTATTTTCTATCCAGAATTACGCCGAAGAAATTCCTTCAACTCTGTGTGGTTTCCAGCAAGATGGTGCAACCCTCACATCGTCCAGCCTGTTATGACAGAACTGCAACGAAAATTTCCCCATAAGCTGATATCCAGAAACTCCGCATTCTGTTGGCCCCCAGGTCGCCTGCACCTGACTTTTTCTTGTGGGGTTATCGCAAACTGGAAGTCTACAAAACAAAACCGAAAAATTTGAATGATCTAAAGCAATCCATTGGAGCAACAATTGCGGCTATTCCTGTGTCAACTCTCCAAGCAGTAATGAACAACTTTTGAAGGGCCGCATTTAAATTCTATATTTTCAAAACAATAAGCAATATTTAATAAATTGAATGAGCTTTAACGAATAAAGAAAAATGATTTTGAGTTTGAGTTCTTAACGTAGCAATATTCTCAGCCACCCTGTATATTGGGACCGATACTTAATCTTAATCGTTTTGATAATCGACCTTTTCAATGTATAAAATATTCAGAATTTGTTTTTCCGCTGAACGTTTTGTTTTGAGTCAATAACCCTGCAACTGGAGAAATGTGGCTTAAATGTTTTGCAACCCACCGCCCGCTGTGTGAGAGCTTCTGTCCAAATTATTTGCAATTTGACTAGACGATGTCGCGACGGTTTTTGTTGTTGTTGTTGTTCATTTGTTGTTTGGTAACAAATTTCAGCTGCCGCGTGCAGGTCACTTGGCTTGAATTTTAGGATGAAACTTTTATTTTGAACGCCTGATCCAACTGAGCTGACACCTGACAGTTTGCTTATTTATGGGTTTTTTTCTGTTTTTGTGGGCTGACAAACTACGCGTAAAATTTCAACTGAAGCTAAGTAGACGGGGGAAAGGAAGCGGCTAACTTTATCAACTTAATTTATACCCAAAAGCGGGAAAAATTCATAATATTCACATTTTTCATATTTTCGGTTGTTTCATTTTTCATTTTTCGTTTTTTTTTTCGGAAACTTTTGTTTGTCCTTGTTAAAATTGTATTTGAAACTTTTCCAGAAAAAAGTGGCAAATGCTTTTTGTCAGTCTTAAGACGCGCTCGCTCACCTATTGTTTGTGGTTCATTCTTTGGGGGCGTGGCCAGGGATATAGGCACGTGCCATAAGCCATTTGTCAACAAGAAGAAACTGATTGGATTCGTGGCGGGTGAGAGAGTCCAACTTACCCGGCGCCGCTTAGCCCTTGAAAATCGCTTAAAAGCAAAATGTAATCACACTTGGTTAGCGTTGGCGTCGAGCCAATTTTGCTTTAAGAAATTAGGCAACAAATCTGCGTGCGCTGCTGCTACGGGAAACGGGAAACAGGCATTTCAATAATAATAATTGTATGGCCCGAGGAGCTGTTTGGGTAGGGGCAAAAAAAAAAAAAAACTTTGCCAATTAATGTAGAAAATATGCCCGAAGCTGTTCATCTTCTTTGGAGCAAAAAAAGGCCAAATGGAAACCAGAAATTGATATGCCAAAAATGATATTGAGATAGTTTTGCCAGAACTATTTGTGGTAATGAGGCTTGGGAAATTACGTATTTCATTTTATGCCTGAAATTGTCATTTAGAGCGGCTTCAACAGCCTAATCAACCCTTCAAATTGCTCACACACACATTTTCCTCTCAACTCGGGTGTTTGTTCGTTTGGCTCAACAACGAATGAGCCATAATCACCTCGAATGAGTTTTTGCATGGTCTAAGGCAGCAGAGTAGGAAAAGAGAGAGAGAGAGAAAGAGTTTGCTCTGGTGTTTTTAGCTGGCTCAGCCAAATGGAGAGAACAGAAGAATGTGTTTGTATTGGTCAGCACGAAAGCCAATTTACTTGCACATTCGCTCAACTGCACGATGCGTTTGCCAGAATGACGCTGCCAGAGTGTATTATAATTTTGCCCAGAAGTTTGGAACGCATAGAAGGAATCATCGCCGACCACATAAAGTATATATATTCTTGATCAGCATGATGAAACTTATTCAGTGACTTTTGTTCAGTGGCTCTCGTTCAGTGACACTTGTTCAGTGACTTATGTTGAGTGTCTCTTGTGCAGTGACTCTTATTATGTTCTTCTTCATTGACCCTTGTTCAGTGACTCTTATTCAGTGGCTCTTGTTATGTGATTCTTGTTAAGCTACTCTTGTTCACTGAGTCTAGTTAAGTGGCTCTTGTACGGCTACTCTTCTTGAGTTTTACTTGTTCAGTGACTTTTGTTCAGCGATTTATACCTCAGTGACTTTTTTTCAGTGACTCTTTCTCAGTAACTTTTGTTTAGTGACTCTTGTACTGTGGCTGTTGTTGAGCATCTCTTGTTCAGTTACTCTACATGAGTATAACTTCAGTGGCATTCGTTCAGTGACTCTTGTTCAGCGACTCTAGCTTAGGAACTCTTTTTTAGTGACTCTTCTTCAGTGTCTTTTGTTGAGCAACTTTTGTTTAACAACTCTTGTTCAGTGACCTCCAGTTCATCTACTCTAGTTCAGTGGCTCTTGTTGATACACAAAACTAAATGAAGTAACTTGCTTTAAGTTTTACAGTAAACTACTTATTCCGACAACGGTATCGAGAAAGGTTGTTTTCGACAGTCTCTGAATTCACTCACAAAAGTATCGAGAATAAGTCTTAAGTTTTTTGAGATCTCGAATTTGATGGAAAATACTTTAGTCAACGAACCGCAAATTGCAAACGCAATCTTGCAAACTTTTCCTTCAAATTGGAGGTGGAATATGCAAAAGCTACTATAACAAGGCGGTTAGCTTTAGAGGTGAAAAAAGTACCCTTCTCTGGTTTCTTACGAACTTCAAATTGGCATTCTAGGTTATAAAATACTTTTTCTTCTGAATTTGTTATTTGGGATCTTAATCTTATAAGTCGTTCAGAGAATTGTTTTGAATAGATTCAAGTCGGCAGCTTACCTTTCGTAGAACCCACGCACCCTAACAACAATCACACGACAAATATAACCAAAAACAAGCTGCGTGCATTGGCAAACCTTACCATTTAGTTGTCCACACACACATTTGCCATGTTTTTAATCCACTTGAAGGCACTTAAGGCAGATCACTGACAAGCGTAAATGTGCAAACGGAAGTACAAGAACTGCGTGTGTTTGGAAGTGAGGTCTGTGGGAGTTGGTTGGAAGTGGGTGGCAGCTTGTTAAAATTCATAATTCCCATATAAGAAACAGCACTAACAGAAACAAAACAAAACAGAACGAAGAAATGACAACATAACATAACAACTACAATAATAACAACTGGGCGAAGTTTGAGTTGGCTCGTACCAAAGTTTTTATACCCTGGCAAATGTTTTTGTTCCCTTGGAGATTCGCTTTGAAAAGATACTTGTGGAAAATTCTAAAATTTTGTGGTGTGTTTTTTTTTTTTGGCAACTTTCTGAAAAGCTGTAAAACTTTGCGGGAAAAACTTGTCAATGTTAAAAAATTTTAGATCACATAAGTTGTCAACCAAATTTGGGAATTAGAAACATGGCAGTTTTAATCCAATTGGGAATCATGTTTGAAACATATCAGAATACATTCTTAACTAGAATATATACACAAAACCCTTTACCATAATATTGCCATGGAATCTCAGACTCAAGATTGGGCAAATTAAAACTAGCTTAAGTATAAAACGGCTTACTTCTAACCAGTATTTAAAAAGGTACTTATTTTTCATACCAACACCCAGAAAAAAGTAAAACGAATAATTCAAATACGAACGCTCTTGTTGTGGAATCATTCTTACGTAGATCAATAATTTCGTTCTTGAGATTGAAAATTCTTGTTCCAAGTATGAAATTCTCTATTTTTCTCTGAGCGTAGGTGAGGTAAAGGTAATTGTCAAAAAATACGCCTAAGTAAGGTAAAAGGTATGTGGAATCCAGTAGGATAAGGTACAAAAAATATACGTTTTAATAAGCAGTTTAAAGCACGGTTTATCCACCACCACCTACCTACCCGAAAACGATCAGGATGTGAACTATCCAAAAGAAATACTGAAGCTTCATTGAAATTTTAAAAATTTCGGTAGCTAACAGAGACCTGCAACAAGCCACTAATGTTCGATCACACTCGTCGCCTTTGTTCGACACACTCTAAATGATCGCAAGCACATTGAGTCAGAACGAGTAAGCTGTTTGCTTCGTACGAGTAATAATATGAACAAGCTTTTCATAACACGAGTCAAAATATGTCTTTTCCACACGCTACTCTTGTTTACTCGTACGCGCAACAGAATTTACTCGTACGTACTCTGCTGGTTGACGACGAGCTTCGACAAGCCTCTTATGCAATTGTTGTTGTCTTTTGAAAACTTCAAGCAACAACATGCCACTAGAAGAAAAGAGAAAGCGTATGCAAAATACTAATGCAAAATATAGGCCATCACGCTATCTCTTTTGCGCTCACAAATTGTTGTGTGACGATTGTGTACAAGCTAGGAGAAATCGTCAGTATTTGTACCGAACGAACTTTACTCATGACGGCTCGCATCAGAGCTTCGATTTTGTAACAAGGGGCTTTGCGTCGACTCGCGGCCGAAGCGCTGAGTCAACTTGAGTTTGAGTAAGGGCAATACTCGAGTCTGACAAGCATTGAGCGCTGAGCGATTGTACTCGTGGCGGCTCGTTGCAGTTCTCTAGTAGCTAAGCAAAGAAAATAGAAGAAAGTAGAGTAGAAAGTATTCGCTCTAACTAAATAGTATTTTGCAGATTCAATTTAATTGTTGGCACTCTTAGCAAACACTGTAAACAGTCAAATATGAAAAGGTAAAGGTACTCTTTCGTAAAGGTACTCTTTTGATACCCAACATACTCGTATTTTCACCCCAACATCAAATTTTGAAAAAACGACCCTTTTTATGAAGTCCAAATATCATAAACCGTATAGAATTTTGTTTTAAAATCTTTGGAAAAGTTATGGACATAATTAAGACAAAAAAATAGGGCAAAGCTAACTTCCAATCGGCCGAAGTTTTGCATACCCTTCGGCCTCCATTGAAAACGAAACCAATTTTCTTGCTAAGACTTTTTTTCGGACCTTACTTTTCTATGGGAGCTATACTATATAGATGTCCGACTTTGACCAAACTTACTGGAGTCATGGAAAAGCACAACAAACTAACAATTACGAAAATTGGAGGCGATCCCATTAAAAAACAAAAAAGGTTTTCTCACTAAAACTTCTATTTCGACCGATCATTCGTACTGCAGCTATATGCTATAGTCATCCGATTTTGACAAAACTTTGTAGAGTTGTGTAAAAATATATAAAATAGGTATATGCCAATGATATGGACGTTTCCATTGAAAACAAAAATGTTTTTCTCACTAGAACTAATTTTTCGACCGATCGTTCTTATGGGAGCTATATGCTATAGTCATCCGATATTGACCAAAACTTGTAGAATTATGTGAAAGCATGCCAAATATATTAATGCCAAGTTTTAAGACATTTCCACTGAAAACAAAAAAGTTTTTCTATCTAAGATTATTTTTTTAGACTCCACTTTTCTATGACAGCTATACTATATAGACATCCGATTTCAACCAAACTAAGTGGAATCATGGGAAAGCATAGCAAACTATGAAATACACAGTTTTGAGGTGTTTCCATTGAAACCAAAAAAGTTTTTCTCACAAAAACAAGTTTTTCTACCGATCGTACCTATGCTTTAGTCATCCGATCCGGCCGGTTCCGACATATGTGCGGGGTTTTTTTACCGAAAGACTTCGTGCAAAATGTGTTGAGAATAGCTTTGAAACTGGCGAAGGAGATAGCATAGAATCAGACGGATAGACGGACAGGGCTAAATCAACTCAGCTCGTCTTACTGATCAAGAATATATATACTTTATACTGTGGTCGGATATGCTTCCTTTTATGCGTTACAAACATCCGCACAATTTTATAATACCCTCTGCAAGGGTATAAAATCCAAGCTTACTTATGAATTAGGGCTAAATCGAGCATATTTCTCTAATTGTACACAGAGAAAAAGATAAGAATCAATGCTGAGAAGCTTTCACAATCCGAAAAGGCTAACTTCAATATGGGATCCGTAATTGAAAGACAAACAATCCTGATTCCAAATTGAAATGTGTAAGGATGTCCTATGTCAAAGCGAAAGAGCGAAAGAAATCGGCAACAAGAAAATCTATCTTACCTATACTATGAGGCTAAATGGGTACACACACATACACAAAGACTTCTATCAACTGGGCGCTTAGTTTTTTGTGCCGATTTTTGTACTTATTATGCCTTAAGGCTTGATTCCAGATAACATACAAATTTAATTCGGCACATTACTTCATTCAAATAAGACTGCTTTTCATAAGCATTCTTTGAAAGAATTCAAAAGTGTTTCTATTCAAGTGAAGTTCGTCATAAAAATTTATTTTTGTGCATTCTGGAAATCAGACTTTAAAGGCTGTTTTCGAGAACGCACGAAAACACATTTTTATGTCGAACTTTACATGAACAGAAACACTTTTGATTGATGACATAACAAATTTATTTCGGCTTTTCATAAGCATTCAGAATTCAAAGCAATTCAAAAGTGTTTCTATTCATGTGAAGTTCGACATAAGAATAGATTTTCGTGCGTTCTGGAAATCAGCCTTTAGAATTCCCAAACAGTCATACCAATGCTGGCATGTGGATTAAGCTGAAATCTATTTAAGATTAAAGCGGGGGTATGCAATAAACTAATGTCTTCGAGCCGACAAGAACTTGCTGGTTAGAAAATCAGAAAGGTTGTTAAATAAGTCAAATGGGATCTTGTGGGAAGCTATTTTTAGGGTAACATTTAGTTTGAATACAGGAGCTTAAGTCAAACTCGGTGCGTTTCAAAGCAATCCTTTTTCGTCTTGAGTGCAGTTTGAATTCCGTGCTTAATTTTGATTTGATCTTACTAAGCGATACAGTCGAGTTCGGAAAAGAAGCTAAAATCAATATACTGAGCGATTAAATTCAGCCTAGCTAAATCAAGTTCATCAATTCATAATTCAGCTCATTATTTCATAAAGATCCAATAGAAATGAAAAGAGGAAGCTCTTAAAAATTCAAATGGATATATCTTAATAACCTATGTAGTAAAGCGATAGGGCCAAGTTTTAGAAGTAACTATTTGCTTATTTGAAAGTCAATAGCACATTCCACTGGTGAAAGCAAGGAAGGGCGCATCAACACCTGATATTTCACACAGAAGGCAGTGTCCCACACTCCCTTTGCTACCCTCTTTTAAGCTTATAAATAGAAACAACAATGTGTCAATGTGTGGTGGTAGGGTGGGATGGGGGGGAGTTTGCAAAATGCGTGTGTGTAAAACTATAATAACAGTAATAACAACTAAACCCAATGGCAGTTCTATAAAGGCCCTCCTCTGCACTACCTCACCCCTGCGTCAGCCAATCCACCCCTCCCACGATTACAACTGCCAGTTGTGCTGACTAAGCAGAAAACAGCAAAACTTCTTCTCAGCAACGACACACGTATCAGATTACACTACACCAAACCAAGTCTGATCGAAAGCATCTTTCACATCATCACGAAAGGCGGGGACGCGGAGTTGAGAGTGTGGAGTGAGCTGGGGAAAAAGGGGCAAACAAAATGGCGGCGCACGTTCGGCGCTTCACTTAATTAAGCGCCTTTTTGTCTGCTGTAAGTTGATAATTGAGGTTTTGCCGGTTTTGTGGCAAAGCAAAAGTTAATGCCCCGCGTGCCCAAATTAGAAAAGTAGTAACAAAAGGGCCAAAGGAAGGAAAGTGGTTGGAGTATGGTTTTTTGGCTGGGGCAATGCCAGTTAAAATGTGCCGGGGCCATCAAAAACGGGCATCATTTAATCAGATTGGAACAAAACGTAATGGAAAATGTTACACAAAAAGGACATCAAATTTGGTCACAATATCTGCTTCATCATTTATGGCATTAATTACATGGTAAGCATTGGTTTTTCGCCACTTTTTTAAATCGATGACAAACTTTGTATTTCATCAAATTAAAGGCAACTCTTCGTAGAAAGCAGATTTGCCACCACACTTGTAGGTTATCAAGATGTTGTCCTTAGTGAACTATCAAAGGCTTAGAAGCGGTTCACTGACATCCAGAAAGTGTCGTAAAAGTCCACGAAGTTATAGTAAAGGATTGGGGAATAAAAGTTTATGAGGTGGCTAAGTGGTTGCGACCCAACCAAACCGCTTAATCTGTATATTTACCAATTCGCATTCGATAAAATTCGATTCCCAAGTGGGTGAAAACGCCAGGAAAATCGACTTTAAAACCTTTTGGAAAGATGTCCCAAAATTTGTATATGGAAATAATTTAATTATTAGCCGATTGACTTGATACTCGGTTTGCAAGTTTGCAAAATAATAAGACAAGTGATATTTCGATATTGAAGAATCCATCAGAAAAAACTATATTCCATCTGATCGACATGAAACTCGGTTTGCTTGCAAAGTATGTGAAATAGTCAAACATGCTTTTTCACTATTTTCTGAAATTCGCTCTAGTTCAATGGTCGAAAAAGGGGGGAGAAAATCAACAACAATCCGTAGTTTAAGCATTTCTGCTGTATTCGAAATGAACTACGTTCTCGAGCGACCAAGTGACCTTTAAATGTTTGTATCCCTACGATCTTACGATATAAGTTATAATGCTTCGAAGTTCAAAAACGTACTAAGTAGTGATGAATGAACGATAACTTGGGCATACTTAAGAATTACTTAAGAAAAAGGTCAACATTTTTACTTATATTTCAAATCAAGAGATTTATTCACAACTGCCCCACTTGGACTTGGCTTTTACCAGAGACTAAAAACGTTACCGAATTTGTAACCCTTAAGCGGTACCAGCTGTTTCAATATGATGTATACGATATGCTCACAAGCTTCTGTGTGTGTGTTACTAAATACTGGATACTCAAAACTCTGTACTCGATACGCAGAACTCAATACTCAATACTCGCTACTAAGTAGTCATAACTAACATCGTTACTAAGTACTCGATACTCAGAACTCGATTCAAATTACTCAATACTAAGTATTCAATACAAAGTACTTGATACTCAGAATTTGATACCAAGTACTTGATATAAAAAACTCTATTCTAAGTTCTCGATACTAAGTACTCGATACTCAGTACTCAATACACAGTACTTGATACTCAGTATTCGATTCTAAGTACTCGATATTAAGTACTCGATACTTAGGAACCGATACTCAGTACTCGCTACTCAGTGCTCGATTCTAAGTACTTGATACTAAGTGTTCGATACTCAGTATTCGAAGATCACTACTCATTTCTAAGTACTCGATACTCAGTACTCGATTCAAAATACTCAATACTATGTACTCGATACTCATTATTCAAAGATCGCTACTCGTTTCTAAGTACTCAGTAGTCGATTTTAATTACTCGATACTATGTACTCAATACTCAATATTCGAAGATCACTACTTTTTTCTAATTACTCGACACTTAGCACTCGAAGCTAAATACTCGATATTCAGTATTCGATACTCAGTACTCTATTCTAAGTACGCTATTAACAGTATTCGACACTCAGTACTCGATTTCAAGTACTCAGTACTCGGTGCGGTTGTCAACTACTTATCAAGATGTTATCAGCTAACAATTTTCTCGATTCTACAAGCAATGGGAAGAAATTGAAAGAAATGTCAGACTGTGATCCCTTCTTATGTAAGGGAATAATTAAACAATTCTTTCCCAGGAAATGCAAATTCAGACTAGGGTTTGTCAAGAAGAGCGAGGCCGAAGCGTGAGAGTGACAATAAAACGATGCAAACTTGATCTGATCTGCGCTCGCTGGTGTCGGCGAGATTTGTTCGGCCCAGGCGTGACCATCGCTGACTTAGACTGCTTAAATGAATTGGAAAACAATATGTGGATCAGATAGACTAGCGAGCTTGCACATTGCTTTAAGATGTACGAAGGCACATTATGCGGGCCAGGAAAAAGGCTAGACTCTTACAAAAGAAAACCATTTAGGTCAGAAGAAAAATAAATCAAGGGATAACATATGAAGTCTAAAGAAAAGAATAGAATAAGAATGTCAATTTCAGGTATTGGACAACGAGTAAGTGTAATGAGAACATCTAGAGTTGCAATGTCAATGTCAGACGCGGCAATTTCATGTTTGTAGTAAAGTGTTGGAACGTAGTTTGGTGTAAACGAATTGGTAAAAGCTCTTTGGATCGTTAGAAAAGTTATTGAGTAAGTACTCGAGTAAGGTAGCAAACACAGTTTTGCGCTTAAAATTTTGCCTCAGCAGTCTCAGTAATTTTATTCTTGAAAACGAAACTCATTGAGACACGATAATCGCTGAAGCAATTCTACATCATCATTTTTACATGCTTCCCCATTGAATCTACGTGACCTGTGGAACAAAAACAAATACAAGACTTTTCACATCGAATTCGTGTCAGTTCAATAAATCCTAATCTTGAGGCATAGTTGCTTAACCAGGTTTGGCTCTAGACCGAAGACATGTGTTGTGATATGTGCGGCAGTTAATTAATCAGGTTATGAATGCCACCGCCAGATCGCATTTAATAGAGAATTGGAGCGTGAACTTAAACATGATCAACATGAATTACTTCAGTTTAAAAGAACCCCCAATAAACTGAAGTCTGCTGATAAAGCGTAAAACCCGCACATGTAACATTGTAGTAGCGTCTGAAGTCATTTTTTGGGACGAATGCACAATGGCGCACAAACGCGCTTTGTAAGCCCTTAGCCTGACGTTATGAGACCTGCGAAATGACTCGAGATGATTTGGAGCCCCAATGATTTTACTTTATGGCGATTTCCGCCAAACACTGCCAGTCATTCCAAGATCGACTCATATCATTCAATCTGTGGCGCTCTGCGAAAACACTTCAGCTGACAGCAACCGTGAGATTTGCATTGCTGAATGATTCATTTCAAGCTCAAGATTTTTCCAAGCAATTGCTGACGAAAGGTAATGGCTGTGCTCCTGCCAACGAATCGAGCGGAATGATTTTATTTCCTCCGATTTTTTCTAATTTTTGCAATCGAAAAAGGAATTAAAATTCATAGATTAGATGGCGATGTTAGATATGCCATGTGCCATGGTAGATGGCGATGGGCGATGGTAGATGGCGATTAGTAGATGGCGATGGTAGTTTGCGATGGTAGATGGTGATGGGCGATGGGGATGTGAGATGGCGATGGTAGATGGAGATGTTAGATAGCGATGGGCGATGGTAGATGGCGATGGTAGATAGCGATGGGTGATGGTAGATGGTGATGGTAGATGGCGATGGAGATGGCAGATCGATAGATGGCAGATGGCGATGGTGATGGGCGATGGTAGATGGCGATGGGCGATGGTAGATGGTAGATGGCGATGGTAGATGGCGATGTTAGATGCTGATGGGCGATGTGCTAGATGGCGATGGTAGATGGCGATGTTAAATGGCGATGGGCGATGGTAGATGGCGATGGGTGATGGTAGATGGGGATGATAGATGCCGATGGGCGTTGGTAGATGGCGATGTTAGATGCTGATGGGCGATGTGCTAGATGGCGATGTTAAATGGCGATGGGCGTTGGTAGATGGCGATGTTAGATGCTGATGGGCGATGGTAGATGGCGATGTTAGATGGCGATGGGCGATGGTAGATGGCGATGGTAGATGGCGATGGGTGATGGTAGATGGGGATGATAGATGCCGATGGGCGTTGGTAGATGGCGATGTTAGATGCTGATGGGCGATGTGCTAGATGGCGATGGTAGATGGCGATGTTAAATGGCAATGGGCGATGGTAGATGGCGATGGGCGATGGTAGATGTCCCACGGATAAACGCTGAGCTGAATGAACTAAAGAAAATCTGAGAAATAATATGCCTAATTGCAAAAACTCACTGACTTCTCCAACTCCCATCGTGGAATGTTCATGGTAGAAATATTTGTTAGCTGATTTAATTTGTTACATTTTATTCGGAATGACATTGTTGCATGCATCAACAACTTTTTTCACAGAGCTGGAAGCCGCAAAACAAACAACACCGCACAAAAGTTAAGCCACAGCCATTCAGGTGCAAATCAAAACAGATTCGCTTTAAATAAAACAACAGCAAGAACTTGAACAAAGCACCATCAGCCCTAATCCTATCATACTCAAGTACTCAAGCACTTACTAGCTACTTTTCCATTCGCACGATTCACTTGCAATGTTGCCGCCTGCTTTTTGGCCACTTGAGGCTCTGTTTCTCCTGCATTTTGCATATTTTCATAAATTTTGCTTAAGTGCGCGCAATATCGCTCTTAAACCGGATGAGTTTTTCAACCGCAGCAGCAGAGTCGGCGCCGGGCCATGTACTTTAAGCAAGCGTGAATTTTAAGTGTGGGTGACGCAGCACGGAAGTCGTCGGGCTTGTACACGAAACCAACTGAATTAAAACGAAATTAGCATTTTTATTCTAGGTTAGGTTAAAAGCTCGCCTAATTGGCCAAATGCATTTGCTGTCGTGGCGTTAACCGCAAATCTCGTTTTGCATGCAGCGTGTGTAAATTGAAAGAAAGCAAAACAAGGAAACAGAAAACAGAGAACAGGGAAATGCCATTAAAAGCAAGCCACAAAGTTGCACATTTCAATTTCAAGGCATGTGTGAGGTTACCCGAGCAAAGGATTATTTCAATAATTGCCTCAGTTTGTTATTCTGTGGCTGTTTTTTCGACAATTAATCTTGAATTCGCCGCCTCAAGGTGGCCATTTAATCGCGCATATTAAATTGTAGCGTGTTTAGCTGCTGTTTTTTTTTGTTATGAATCCCCCAAAAGCATGCCATGCTTTTTAATGCCATTCGAAATGAAGATGAATGGAAAGAAGAACGTAAAACGTAGAAAAAACGAACTGCAGAACTGCTGATAAGAAATTGGTTTATTGACAGTCGGGCTGGCAGGTGGGTGACACAGCCAACCAGATGACTGATAAGTTGCGGGTCCAGCCACCATAAAAAAAAGCTGATGACCCCTACTCTCCCGCTCCCGCAAGCTGCTTACTTAGTTTGAGTTTTGTGGGTCTTAAAGGGAAATAAAGTTTTTTCGCTCTCCTCTCGCTTTGAAGGAGTAAAAAAAAATGTAATATATTTTTATTGAAAGAACTTTTTTTTTTTAGCTTTTTCGCCGCTTTTTCTTCTTTGGCTTGTGTCATGTGCGTAAAATGTATCTTTGTTGCCCGGCCAACGCAAATTCAATTAAGACTTTACCTGCCACACACGCAAAAAACGCAAACGCAACAAAATAAAGAAGAAAATAACACGAAAACTGCGACTCGTTCAACGTGGCGTATGAGTGATGCGTGATTACTTGGAAGAGGACCCTTTGAAGCGCTTGCATACGCCCTTGAAAGAAAAAAACCCCAAAACGTGTTTAGCGTCGCGTGAGTGCGTGAGTGTGTGTGGGGGGCAAATTTTATGCGAAATTAAAAATCGCATTTAGAGTGAAGCGAAACCAAGACGAGGGTTGCTATGAAACCATATTCTTTTCAGGAATGCTCGCTGCAAGTGCTAGAGGATTAGCTGAGGCTACACCCGAAACATAAGCTTGGATTTTGAAATGAAAATGGTGGCAAATGCGGCGAAGTGGTAGGGTGTTGCGATCACGCAAGTTCAAGTATATTAAATACCAGAATTTCTGCCGAATAATTGATCTCACATTTAGCAAAAAATTACAAAAAACTAAAATTATAGTCGGGCTTGACCGACTTTCTTACTTGTTATACTCTGTACCAGAAGTACACAGAGTATATTAAGTTTGTGCAAAAGTGTCCGCCTGTCCGTCCGTCTGTCGCCAGTCCGTATGAACAAACATATCTCAGAGATGGTAAGAGATAGAGGTTTGACATGTATGGAACATATGTTTCTTATACTTGCAGGCAGATCTAGTTTATTATCAATTTTGGACACGCCCCCTCCCGTACCCGCAATATCGAAAAAACGACATATCTCCCACAGTTTTATGGATAGAAGGTTTAAACCTTCTGGACATATTTAGTATTCGGGATTATTTATCGATCCGCTGAAGGAATTTTAAAGATCGAATGAACGATATTCGAGTTATAAGGAAAACAAACAATTATAGGCAGCACCGGTCGCAACGGTGATAGGCAGCACTTTACAGGTACAGAGTATGTTACAGTCGGGCTTGACCGACTATCTTTCCTGTTTATGTTATTGAAAAGATAATAAATGAAATTAGAAATTATATTTTTGTTCTACTTGTTGTCGTTGCAGTTGTTGTTGTAGCGCCCATCAAAGAAGGGCAAAAAATACCAACTTGGTCCAATCGTTCTCGATTTTTGTCAAAAGCGGCTTATCCGAAAAGGATGAAATACAGAAGGATCAGCTCAGAATTGATGTGATTTTCGCACCTGCCTCCACGTTTGAGGAAGCTAAGAAAAAACCGGAGCTATAGAGGTGCGAAGACAAAATTTCACAAATCAGCCTCGCTATTTTTTGACATTTTTGGTTCACCGTGACAGGTGCGACAATGGTGGGTATTATCAATATTTATTTACTCAATATTTTCTTCATCTTTTTTCCGGAACCAGTTCAAAAAAATAGGGGAAAGCTAACTTCGGCTCGGCCGAAGATTTGTTTACCTTTGCAGTATGTTTTTATAAATAAGACTACTTTTCGGACACTAATATTTTTATAGGAGCTATACTATCCTATAGATGTCCGATTTCGACCAAATTTAGTGGAATCTTGGAAAAGCATACAAAACTAACATGTAAATTTTTTGAAGACGATTCCATTTAAAACAAAAAAGCTTTTCACACTAGAAGTTACTTTTTCGACCAACCATTCAAACTGCAGATAGTTGCTATAGTCATCCGTTCCGGCCGGTTCCGACAAATGTGCTGCGAATTTGTAACAAAAGACTTCGTGCAAAGTTTGGAGAAGATAGCATAGAAACAGACGGACAGACAGACAGGGCTAAATCAACTCAGCTCGCACTCGCAAAAATGTTCTGCCTAAATCCTAAAATGCATTTATGGACTATAATAGAAATATTTAGGTAATTTTTTATCTAAACATCTCAAATGTAGACTAAAATGAAAAAATGTAGGCAAACAATTTTAGGCTCTGTAAAGTCTGGGACCATTTTCCTAAAAATCTTTGCTGTATACACACTATGGTGGACAAAAGTATTTTGACAAACAATTTTTCATAAAAAAACCATTATATCTTTGAAACAAAAAATCCTAAAATTTGGAAATTTTGATCGAATACTGGTATGAAAGTCCGCTTTCAATAAATCATAAGTAGTCCACAATCAGCTGCTGGGGTTAGAAAATATTAATCGAATTGTCCAAACGGAGGTGGGCATAAGTATTTTGACAAGATTTCAAAATTGATATATTCTCAGCACATGATCTTTAAAGCTAAAAGAATGATGGATTCTAGACAAGTTTTTCACGCTGAACCCGAATCTAGCGTTAGAAACTCCATATCTCTAATAGATTTACTGTAAATTAAGCATGAAAATGCAGAAAATGGCAAATTTGGCTGTTTTGCTTGGATCCAATGTGCTAAAAAAATGTTGTTTTTAAAAATTTTATTTGTTTATTGTGTAGTTAATACTTTTTTCTCTTAAATGTGACTTAAGCCTTATTTATTTCATAAGATATAAGTTCGTGATCGATCTGCTAAGTTTGACCGATTTGAATTAGAATTCAAGTTTAAATTAATTTTAAATAAAAGATTTGTATTTTAGTTGAGCGCCAGTGTAGTTTTTAAGTATACGGTGCATTTTGCTTTAAAAACTACACTTTAAAAAACGATAAATATGAATTTTCGTGCAAATCGGCCATTCTTGGCAGATCGATCACGAACTTATACCTTATTAAATAAATAAGTCTTAAATCACATTTAAGAGATAAAAGTATGAACCATACAATAGCAAATAAAATTTTTAAAAACAACTTTTTTCTAGCACATTGGATCCAAGCAAAACGGCCAAATTAGACATTTTTTGGATTTTCATGCCTAATTTACAGTTAATCTATTAGAGATATGCAGCTTCTAACGCTAAATTCCGATTCAGCGTGAAAAACTTGTCTAGAATCCATCATTATTTTAGCTGTAAAGATCCTGTGCTGAGAATATATCAATTTTGAAATCTTGTCAAAATACTTTTGTCCACTCACAATTTTGAAGTTTTATTTTTATTTTCTAAACCTTAATATGAAATGTACTTTTTTTTCCTTTTTATGATCTATTCTACCGTTGTAAATATATATATTTCTTTTATTGACTTTTGATAAATAAAATACAGTTAATCACACAAATATGTGTAACTTTTTTAATGTCAAAATACTTTTGTCCACCATTGTATATACATTATACATATATGACATGCGATTATTTTAGCAACTTCTTATTGTTTCCTGACTTAAATTGGTTATAATACTTGCCCTTGACCGTTGTATTTCCAGATATAGTAGTTCCAAAATGGTTATTAACCTGACCAGTATTTTAATACCATGAACGTGCGATTTTAATTCGGGAGCATTAAAAATTGGGTATCCACCCAAGGCGGGCTTGTATTTAAGAGCTCCCCTGAGCTCTTGTTCTTAATAAATAAACGCTTTAATTAAAACTGGGACAAGACATAAACGACCAGTCGGACTTGACTGCATGCCAGAAGCACATCCCGTATACAACTTTTGCCACTGAGAAGTAGATGCAAAAAGCTGCGATCTTCCTTTCGCTTTTGTATAGGGGCGAAACGCAGCAGGAACTGTTCTATTAGAAGCGACGTTTGCACTTGTTGTTGTTGTTGGTTTAACTTCGTAAGAACGCTCGGCTCACTCTGCTCCATGCTGGGTGCGTGCTATTAGAAGGGACGATTGCATGTTATGCAGGATTAATGCCTTGCAACATACGGCAAAAAGAACATGTTTGCAAAAAACGAACGATAGTCAATCGTTCGGGTCGTATTTTCGTATTTCGTTTTTTGGTTTCCAAAAGCACGGGTGCAGCATGCGTGCTATTAGAAGAGACGTTTACATGTTGTGCAGACTTCTTCGCTTCTAAGCTACTGTAGTAAAAAAAAGTGCGCCTGAAGGCATTCTTTTGGCAACCACAATCCGACAAATCCGACAGGCGAAGTGCGAACGTTGTGCATAGAGGCAAAAATGACATTTAACAATGATTAGTAATTAGTAGTCTATTTGCGATTGTCATAAGTAATCAAAAATACATCCGACTTAGTTTAAAGATTATTTTTGATTATTTTCAACATTTTTGATAGAAAAAGACGACACTACTTATATGCTCTCTTAAATATATATTTTGACAAGGTGTAGAGATGATAGACTTGGCGCCTGTTCGAGGAGATCGGGGTTCGAGTCCCACTGGGGCGGAACCTTAATTTTTTTTTCATTATGAATATACCAATTGCCTTTCCATCCATTTATTTTTATTCTCCATTATTATTTAGTAGCCCCAAATGTTTTAAAATTAATTTTAAAATAAAAATATAGCATCTCCCCAGAGTGACTCGAACCCCGATCACTTCAAACAGGCGCCAAGCTTATCATCTCTACACCACATACGAGGGCCGTCCCAGAAATGGCCGACCTAGCACAGTAGTGTTGGAAAAAGTTCACAATTTCAATGGGAACAGGGTATCAAAATGATAAATTTTTGTGTTTAAGTAGTTAGGTCGGCTATTTCTGGGACGGCCCTCGTAGGTCGTTGGTGCGGTCATCAAACATTATCCGATCGGACCCAAATTTTTTTTGTTTAATTCTGTCCGGCACTTTGAAATTGAGAAAAAAATGTATACTTAAGGGCCAGTCTACTGTATAACTTAGTTGTGTTTATCGAAAGAACAATTTTGGGAGATTTTTTCTCGAAAAATACAGATTTTTGAAAATAAAATACAAACACAAAAGCAAAAAAACAGTTCTTGGAAGGGAATCGGAACTCATGACATCGCCGTTTGTACCATTTTACGCACGGATCTCAGTCATGAATCAAAGATGCAAACTAATTAGGTTTATTTTCAGTTTTTGACAAGCCCCCTGCCTTCCCCGCAATTCGGAAAATAGTCTAATTTAACTTTTGTTGTTACATAGCTACTTCGTTACCTTTAAACATATTTAGCATCCAGCACTATTTATCAATCTGCCACAGGTTTGGTAAAGATGAACGATAGTCAAGCTATGAGCAAAAGATGGTATAAAAAAAACTAATAAAGCAACCCTCGTGTGTGTTGGTGTGTGTGTGTTTGGTAAAGTCTACCTGTCGCCAACACGACCACATCGTCATCCTCTTAAATCTGCCGCTGCCGCCGCAATCTTTGGGGCCAAACCCATGGAACGTATCCCGTCAACATCTCCGCCTGCCGCCTCCACTTGCCCCGCCTCGCTGTCTCCTGCACTTAATTTAATGACCAAAGTTCGCCGCACTGGGCGTTGGCAAGGAACAGTAGCCGGCTGGATGGGTGGATGCTGCTTTGCATAAGCAGCGCCATGTTTATTTACATTTGTGCAAATTGTTATTTAATTAAATTTTAATACGCTTCATTAAAACTTCTGTCTACGGTCGTTTTTTTTTTTGCCAGTCGCTCTTTTTGTGTGCTTTCAGTTTCTTTGTCGCGGATTTAGTCATTTTATTATGCAATGATAATCAGAAATCAATTTATTGTGTACACACACACACACACACACACAGGGGACTGGAGAACTAGAGGGCAAACAGCAAAATGGCCTGTGAATGAAACATCCGACGAGACGCGGCGAATCAAGTCAATAAAATTCAATTTGCTGCTCATCAGCAGGAGACAAGGCACGAGCACGGGGCCAAAAGTGAAGTGGGCGCTAATGTAAGGGCCGGCAGCAACAGCAACAGCAGCAGGACAATGCCTAGCCAAGGTCTACGCTTTCGTAGTAAAAGTAAAAGTCGTTTTGTGCGTTTAAGTAAATACAAGCACATTAGGCTACATCCAAGAACAACAACCAGACAACCTTGTTCTTTATGCGTCGGGGTAAAAGCTACTTGGATGAAACAACCACGACTACAGCTGTAGCTGGCAAAAAACTAGCCCCAAAAAGTATGCTATTCTAAGAAAACCCCAAATCAGTCTGCAACATTCAACAGTTCGCTTATTAGTTCTTTGTCTCTCGGTCTGCTGCCTTCTTCGATTTGTAACACTTTTCAGACTTTATTTGCCGAAGCACAAAAATAACTTAACAAAAATGCCAAAATGTCAAATTATGTGGGATAATTTGCTAAGCGGATAAACAACAGCAAAAGCAAAGGATAAGCTGTCATGGAGCACTACTTATGGGCCAGCCAAGTGGGTAAGCTAATAATGAAGTCGAGCAATTCAAACGGAATGTTGGGACTTCAATACGCTGAATTTAAGTGCCATTGATAATTGAGGTAGAAAACGAGGCTCAGGAATTTTGGGTCGTGTTGCATTGCATATTTTTCTATTTAGACATTTCTTTAGAATTTCCTTTTTTTCCCTTTGGTTTATATTGCGACTTGTGACTTAAACGATTTTGGGTGCAGGCACATAAATCATGGGGCGCTGTTAACGGACAGTTGTCTGCCTAAGCTTACCATTCAACACATATGGAAAGGACTTCAGTTATTGCTTGCTCGTTCCGTTTTGGGCTTCTAGTTAGCATGGGAAGGCGAGTGCAAACCTAGAGTAGGTAAGAAAAACTTACTGATAATGGGACCGGTTGCTTGATCAGTGTTTGCTTTAGCATTATCATACATAACATACCGAGGAGGGCAGAGTGGAAGACTTACATTTAAGCGAATAAAATTGTTTAGGATTTTGCGTGAATTGAAGCCTGCAAGGGTCAAGATAATCTTTATAGCATTGGGCATAGAACGGACAAGCACATAAAGAGAGGAGTCTAGCGCGGTCTTTCAGGCTAAGGTATGGAACAAAATGGCATCGTGCCAAGTTTTATAAGGAGCCGAATGGCACTTTGGAACCAGAGACATTGAAAAAGGCTTTGCTGTTACTATGGGTAGAGAGGTCATCAAAAAGCGGGCCGCCAGATATATAAACTAAGCTTGCTAAGAAGACGCTGCATTTGCAGAATCTTACAAGGGAGAAGCTTAAAACAAGGGAGAAGCTTCAACAATTATCTTCCCAATTTTCTGTACAACTATAGTAAATACAGGAGCTAAAGAGTATAAATTTAGTATGTGGCTTAAGGGGGTCTTCTCATTCAAAACCCGTTTTTTGGACCCTTTTTAAAAAAATTCTTATTTGAAAACGCAAAGAATAATTGAAAACTTTTTTTATTTATTGTATTACAAAAGGTTCAAAGTAAATAAAAAAATTTTTTTTTGCCTCGATACGAGGGCTGTTCAAAAAGTAATGAGACTTCAAAGTTGGTGGTGAAAAAAAAAGGTGTCGTCACGGCGGCCTCGATTCCGGGTCTCCGGAGCGTCCGAAATGAAAAAATCGGGGTTATAATCAGTATAGATGTAATTCTCGGGTGAACCTCAAACTTAATTTTGTGATTTTTTTGACAAAATGGCGGCCATTCAAAAAAAAAATTTCAATTTCGGGCTTTTTTTTTGTAGTTTAGAGTAAAAAAAAAATAGTAAAATTTTTTTTAAAATTTTGGTCGAGGTTCACCCGAAAATGGTGACAATTCTGCGTCGATTCCACTTTGTTTCATGAAAATCGGTTCAGTTGAACTGGAGATATCATGGCCGCCAGTTCGAAAAACGTGGTTTCGAGATAAACACGCTTTAAGTTTGCAGTTGCTTGGGAATTTAGGTCACATTGGGTCACTAAAAGGACTATATCTCCTAAACTAATTCGAGTTTTCGAAAATCCTTTTGGGGGGATATTTTTGAATATCCAAGCTATAAATAAATGCAAAAAAAAAAAAGTCGAAAAAAAAGTTGCTCAATGAGAAGACCCCCTTAATATGTAACTTTCATTTCAAAGCAGTTTCAAGACCGTTTTGTACTATAAAAATAATAGCTTAATTTTAAGGACTTACCCAGAATGGATTGACTAATGAACTGAATAATCAACGCTAAGCCAAAAAGCTTTGCTAAAGACCTTCACTTAGAGATGTTGACGCGCGCAGTAGGAAGGCTGCTGGAAACGTGCTACACAACGAATCATAAAATTTGATTTATATTCCGGCTTAATTGCAATTGTCATCTTGTTTAATTTCATTATTTATTTCTATTGAGACACGAAAATTGTTTGCAAATCATTTATTTACAACCTCACCAATTTTGTCGTTTCTCTGTAACAAAAGCCCAGAAATTACTCAGCAAATTAGAAATGAAAATTATATTATTTCAGTATTTGTGATTATTATTTTCTAAGGAATATTGTTGCATTAAATCAAGCATACGCAGCGTTGTCCAGCTGGTGGGTGGCCTTGAGTGTCTTATTTCTGATCAAAGGTAAATAAATATTTCATTGACATTGCCCTCGCGCAAGTCGTTAAATCTGGAGCCATAATTTTTTGTGATTTCTTTTTGCTATGCTTCCTGCAGCTATTTATAATGCCCACTCATGTACAACGGAGCAAAAAAAAAGATGCTCCCACAGAGTCTAGAGCTTAAATCCATCAAACGCCTTTTTCTGCGCAATGAGTCAAAGGTTAAGTTGCTGTTAAACACTTTTTTTTTGTGCCCAGCTATAAATGAGATAACTAGAGGCAGAGATTGCTAGAGAAAGCCTGAGAGGAGTACTCGAGTGGAGAACGCTTTTACCATGCTGTGTGTTGAGTTTCGCCTTTTTGGCTGTTTTGGAAAATGGTTATTTGGCTTCTTAGCATTTTTTTGCGCTGATCAAAATGCAGTTATGAGTGCCATGCGAGCAAAAGGCTTAATATAAAAATGGTTGAGGAGTGGAAGAATGAGATAAACCAAGGAAAGCTGTCTGACAAAAGTTCATAAAGGAAGAACCGAAAAAAAAATTGACACAAGAAAAGAGACTGTTGAAACAAAAGGCATAAAGAACTTTAGTGGAAGCATCCCTGAAAGGCCATGAAAAAGCTTCTCAAACTTTTTCGTTCGGATTGCCCTTTCTTTTGTGCTCAAATTAGCAGCACACAAGCCAAGAAGCTGGGCCTTGGTCCTTTTGGCTGCTTTGGATATAAAGAAATTATTCCCAAACTGAGAAAATCCATGTCCAATTATCAGGTTTGAAAGCTGTAGGATAAAGTATCCCGTCAGCGGCGGCTACTCATGGTTCAGTAATTCGAATATGTAATGTAATATTAGTTAAACTTTGATGAGATTTTGCATCACTTTGATCACGCTTGAGCTCAAGCTTGGGTCAAAACTGAAGCATTACGGCTACGGCTCGTCAGGGAAGATCTTTTGCTCAAAAACGTAACTGGCTATCCCACAAGATGAATATGTTGACCTTGCCTCTGGTAGTAGTTATCCCATATAATCACCCTACCATGTAAGCAATTGTTCTCTCCTTTCATGCTAACCCTAATACATCACCGATGCTGACTCATTGCGATACCCCCATTTCCTTTCTCTACTAAGACTTGTCCATGTTCATAACTTGTTTAATAGCAACAGTAGTTCACAAACTTCTCCTTCATGGCTATGATAGTAACGCAAGAATAAGAATGTAACAGATAAAATAACAATTTGGATTCCATTAATGTTTATAAATAAATGAATAGGGCTTAACACCAATAAGGCCATTTAGTCTTAGGGACTCTTTGTTCTTGGTAATATGTATGTAAGCTTATGGTAGTTATAAAGCCAATGTCGAAACACTAAATTTATTTAAGATAATTTCAAAGTAAAATGTAGTTCTGAAAATGTAATAAATGCACTCTTAGCCACGGGGCACTTCATTTGTATTGAAGTACCTATAAGCAAAGGTTATGCTACTGGAGCAGCCAGTTGAATAAATGTTTTAAAACGAAGGAGTCGTCTTGTTATTTGGCAACAGCTTGCAAAAAAAGCTCTCTATTATCGCGTCTCAATTAGTTTGTTTTCAATCCAATAAAAAATACTTTTTGGAATTTTCAATGGCGCCCGAGCAGGGACATTGATAATAGTTTTCGTGGAAATTGTAATTTTGGTACCTTAAGAAATTGCTTTATTTGTATATCGCCTCAGCTAGCTGGCTTGCCTGTGTTGTTGCAGCTGCTCCGTACAAAAGATCAGCGACTCAGATCGAACTGTTAAAAGACGCTAAACTTACTTTTCCTGGAGTTTTGAAGCTTACTTGCCTTGGAACTACACATTAGAGAGAAGGGAAGTTTCACCTCATGTTGCTGGCAACTCCCAGGTAAAAAGTGTCAAAAATGGATAAAGTTCCAAGCACTCAAGCAAATCAATTATTGGCGCTTATGGTTTGCATGCCCAGTTGCTTTTTCTTATACGAGGTGTGTTCAAAAAGTATCGCGAATTTTGTGTTTTTTTCAAAAATGATTTATTTATTCATGAATATCTTTTTTGTCCCCTTCAAAGTAATCCCCATGAGATATTATACACTTGTGCCAACGGTTTTTCCAATCTTCGAAGCACTTCAAAAAATCATTTTTTGTTATCTTGTTCAGCTCCTCCTTCGATGCCGTCTTTATCTCGACAAGCGTAGCGTAAGGTCGTCCTTTCATGGGCCTCTTCAGTTTAGGGAACAAGAAAAAGCCACCGATAAACGTTGCTTCGGCCCAAGGTAGCTTCTCCGTATGCCACAGTCAACATTCGGAATGCATCCGCGCACTTAATTTCGTTTTTCTCACAAAATTTGATACAGGTTCTTTGATCCATTTTTTTGAATAGGTAAAAATCGAAGACGATCCAAAAAACGTGCAAGCAAAGCAGCTGTCAACAATTGAGTGAACATTCAAAATGGCCGAGCTTGTCGGCATAAGTGAGAGACATGAGTACCAACATAACACCACAAAAAAATCGAAATTCAAATATACGTAACCCGCGAAAATTCAAAATTCGCGATACACACCTTTGTAACTATCGAAATAAGCATTTTTGAACCATTAACCCTTCTGAGACTACTAACAATTTGCTGCATTAATTTGAGTGTTTTCAGAAAACTTTTAACCAAACATTTAAAATATACTTATAGTTATATCTATTATTCCGACTCGTGATAGGTGAAGATGCAGGAATTCGGATGCAGGACCTGACATTTTTTACACATCCCTTGTGAAGGCTTGTCGCAAATTTTACATCGCTTGACTATATTCACAGGCTGACTCAGCCGACAATTTCTCGTATGTATCCGAACCTACGAGAATTACTTAAGTTTTTCTTAAAATCTAAATCCGCTTTTCCTTTGAGATGCGGGTTTCAAACGCACATCAGTTATTACGATAGTTTCTCTTAAATTCGAAATTCGGTTTTTCTAAGAGATGCGGATAAACGGAAAAGATTTTAATTTCGATTTGTTTTCGCTATAGAGAAAGTTTCGAGAATGGACCCGAGCACGTGCCTCGTGAACTTAACACAAGGGCCACCTCCAATCGAAATTTTAGTTGTGTGAGTTTCCAACGATTTAGTTTCTGTTTTACAAGGCAAATCTATTTCCACGGATATACTACTTACGATTCTAGAACAGCTAGCCAAAGAGTACACCAAAACTGCTTTGATCTTATCGAGATGCGATAGTTGGATAACGCATAAAGCTGTTGAAGTTCCGAATTTAATTTGGCTTGCTGTACAATGGCTGTCTATTTTAATGATGCTTCCTGGTGTTGATTGGTCCACAAAATATAGTTGAAGCCGGGAAGGAAACTGTAAATGGCTTGACCTATTTTTATCGTAGGTATTGGTAGCACCACCTTACTGTACCCGGTGGAAGCCTCCATTATCCTTGATGTGAAGATTTTGCATTATTTTTGTGAACATTGCTCGCGACATGATTTGAGATACAATTGAAACACCAAGTGTTGGATATGTGTATCAATTCTTTTCTTTATAAATCTTTTATGATCGTGTTCAATAATTGACCTGAATATTGTTTGTCAGAAAGCCAATCAAATTTACTATAGAATAGAGTAATAACTTAAACAATTGTTCGACTAATCGAACAGCGGCATAAAATGGGTTAAAAGATCTAGAGCTTATAGGGCCCACTTTATGGTATTATTATAACTTTCCGCCAAAACTTGGCAGTTTTCTGTTGTAATCACCTAAAAGCACGTAAAAATTTAAAAGAACATTCCATCACTATCCATAAAACGGTCCCAAAATTTAATAGAATTTCAATCGCTTCTCTCACCCCCTTCTACTCGTCCCATTGCCAATGTTTTGTCACTCATCACTCAAAGTCGAAGGCCTATAAATATATATGCATAATACATACATACCTATATATCCTTACAAGGACACAACACAACGATTTATGCATAACATTTGGTAAACTTCACTCCTGGCGGCCACCTGGTGATATTTGCTTTGTGTTGCTGTCGGTCTATTCCCTTTTTTTTTGTAGCTTCCTTTCACGCTTCGCTCCGCTTGAAGAAAAATAAAAAAAGAATAAAAGGGCACATGCAAACTTTCTCATTGACAGTCGGAGGAGTCGGTGACTGGCACCCAAAAAAATAGAAAAAAAAAACGAAACAAAAACAAAAAACACTTTCAAAGCAATAAAATGCGCAATTTTTACGATTAATGGTGAAATAAAATATCGTTCTTCAAGCGTGTGTGTGTGTCTTGCCCAAGAAATTTGATAGGCCAAAACCCGCAGCGAAAAACCAAAGCAAACAAAATCGCAAAACTCTCTACGAGATTCGAAAGGTTGTTCAGCGATGGTGGTGGCTGTTGCAGTTGCTCATAAAAATGCCAAATAAAATTGAGAATTAATCAACCGGCTGGCTGGCGGCTGGTGTGAAGGATTTACGAGCTTAGCGAGCTAAAGCCCAGACATTGACCAGATGACCCACCGCATATTGTCCAAGCGTGTGTAGAGTCGATCGAATTTCTTAATTTTATGACCAGTTAGAAGATTAGCAAATGGATTAGAGCGGGGTTGGTCTTTGAACTTACTTGGTCAGCACAATTAGAATTCACATAAAACTGTTATAAATGTTCAATAACATTTTATGAGGCCGGAACTTTAAGAAAATGTAGCTAAACTCAACATATGTTTTCCCTAGAAATCTTGACGGGATGCAAAAATGTTGTGGCTAACCCTTCTCAGCGAGTGGCCCTTCCACCATTTTCAATCAATATTTTTTTTTTTTTTTTTTTGTTTTAAGGCTTGTCTTCTGCACACAAATTGACCAACAATTTATGCTTTCAATTAAATTTTTGGGGCTGGGTCCTGGATATAAAGTTAAGTTACCGACTTTTTTGCAACAACTACGGCACGATATAACTCAATTGAGGGGAAATAGAGCAATATTTACACTTTGAAAAGCAAACAATTCTATTATGTTTTTATTTGAACCCTAAACAAATTTCGTTCTAAGGTTTTTCCGGAAAATATTATTCACTTTTGTCCGCCACAGAACGCCTCTGCCCATTTTCAGCGCACTTTGCAGCCACATTTATTACTCATTTACAGACATTTCGGCTTCCTTCTTTTGACAGAGCACACACAAAGAAGGAGGAGGAGGAGGAGGAGGCCGGAGGGCGGAGGGCACCTTTTGTTATTTGCTTTGGACTACAAAATGAGCAAGTGAGCGAGCGACGAGCAGCAAAAAAGTTTCAAATCTTTGAATGAATTTAATATTCACAAAGTAGAAAAAACACTGGCTGCTGGCTCTCTCCTTGGTTATTATCAAACATCAACATCATCATCATCATCATCATCATCATCGTCATCGTCATCCTCATCGTCAGCAGCCTTCAATGTCGACGTATATGATTTCTGGATTATGTTTATTAATATGTTGATATAATAACTTTTTGGCCTTCATTCTTCGGGTGCTGCCAGCTGCTGACTGGCGTCGTTTTGACGCCAACCACAAAAATATTCTTGGTGGCACTTAAAAGGGTTTTCCTTCATTTTGTATTTTTCCGCAGTTGCTGTATTGAAAACTGTTGGTAAAGTTAAATTACTTTTGGACATTTAGCAGAAATGGTGTCTTTCATTTTTAATGAGATTTAGGTGCAATCTACCTCAGGAAACCAATTATATGTGCATTAGGGTGCACTTTTTAAGGTCAAAATTGAAATTTAGAAAGGGCACCTCCTCAATAGATTCCTTTTGTATAATAGACTAGCATATATTCCGGCGCGCTTCGCTACGGCGCCGTCAGTCTGTTCTGAAATCACATACAGGCCTGTTCCCGTTTCCAAGTGGAATGAAAAAGTAAAACGATCGCAATTCCGAATCGTTTTCATTTTGGTGTTCCCATTTCCGAGTTAAATAGAAATCGATTGTCTTTTCGAACGAATGTTCGAATCGCTTTCGATTTAAATTCAGCCATAAGGCAGCCTTGGCAATTTCGATCAGCACTGCGCATGCGCTGATTCGGAATTGCGAACAGCTCGGTTTCATTTCGATCGTTTTCTTTCGTCTGCTTGCAATTTCTGATGTACAAATTTAATAAAAATGATTTTAAATCAAATTGAAGGCTCGATATATTAATGAATACTACAAAATCTCTACAATATTTGACATGTTAAAATAAATATATCTGCAAGATGCAAAGAATCACCGTTGCCAAGAAAATTTGCATTTACTTTTCATTCCACTGACTCTTAGGCAAAACTTTTCAAACCGAATAACTTGATCGTTTTTCGGAAACGGGAACAGCTACCAATTCCGATTCCGCATGATCTGATCGAAATCGAAAACGGGAACAGGCCTGATAAGTGCGATTTAGTTTTTCTTTTCCGACCGGGTTTGGGTATCATAACCGTTATCGTTATGGTTATCGTAACCGTTATCTCTATAGTTATCGTTATTGATATCGTTATCGATGCCGTTATCGTTATCCTCTCTTTATCGCTATCGACATCGCTATCCTTATCGTTACCGTCATCGTTATTTCTTATAAAGGGTGATTTTTTAAGAGCTATAGGAAAGTTTTTCAAAAAAAACACATAAAATTCGGAAAAATGCATGAAATCTTTATTTGAATCGATAGTACGGTCCATATAATTTAATGTTTGAAGATTATTTCATGCAAATGTTGACCGGCATACTCTTTCCAACATTTCGGCCGGTATCTCACGAATAAATGCTTCAATGTTGTCTTCCAATGCGTCAATCGAAGCGGACATGAGCTTTAACATAGCCCCACAAAAAATAGTCTAAAGGCGTTAAATCGCACGATCTAGGAGGCCAATTGACTGGTCCCGAACGTGAAATAAAATGTTCACTGAACTCGCCTCTCAATAAGTCCATTGTTGCGTGTGCTGTGTGGCATGTGGCACCGTCTTGTTGAAACCACATGTCATGCAAGTCAAGCTTTTGCATTTTGGGCAAAAAAAAGTTGGATATCATCTCACGGTAGCGCTAACCATTCACAGTTAAGTTACAATTCGCATCATCTTTGAAGAAGTACGGTCCAATGATGCCACCAGCCCATAAACCGCACCAAACTGTGACCTTTTCTGGATGCATTGGTAGCTCCTGCAATGCTTCTGGCTGATATTCACTCCAAAATCGACAATTCTGCTTATTTACGTACCCATTAAGCCAAAAATGAGCTTCGTCGCTGAAGTAAAGAAGCACGCGATGAACTTTCTTAACAGAGCACGCATTTTGATAATAAAATTCAGTAATTTGCAAGCGTTGTTCGTTTGTAAGACGATTCATGGTTAAATTATAGACCAAACTGAAGATGTTTAACAGTAAAACAAAACACGAAACGTGCGTGAGCTGTTTAAACCAGTGTTGCCAAAAAGATAATAGCTAAAAAATCACCCTTTACTATCCTTACAAACCAAGATTAAAGCCAATCGAATGAAAATCGGTTTTTGGCTGCAGAATTTTAAATGAGTTTTCCGACCCTAAAGTCAAATTTCCAACATCAGAAAATTATTTTTCAATTTATTTCACTTACTTTCCTTACAAACCGAATTTCAAGTCAATCGGATGATTGACCGGAACCGAACCCCTGAGAACCGGTTCGGTTCGAGATTTTTGTGGTTCTCGAACAGGACCATGAACCAGTCGCCTTAAATTTATGGTTCATCGAACCCGAACCGGACCTCTTTTTCGAAAAATGGAGTTCGGTTCACCAATTTAAATAATTTTTTCAACGATACAGGGAAAAATTGGAAATCTCTGTAAATTAAAGTATAAACGATTTCATTTTTAACTTAGCGTAGTAGATTTTTTATGTAAAATAACAAGATAAATTATGATAACTAGATTGAACAGAAGATTTCGTTCGCTTAACGTGAGTCTTCTGATCTTATATCCGTGTATATTTGTTAATCTTCACATATAAAGGCAAACCGCTGCTGCGCCATTTAATTTGCTCTTGTGTTTGATTTTGCTGCCCACCACTAAGTACTTTGCCATAAGATATAGTCAACGAGTTCGCTTAAATAACCACAGAAAAAAATGTATGTATATATTTGAATTTGGCGCCATTTAACTACTGTTGCACGAGATGACAGTTCCTGGAAGATGACTTGTGATAGCTGCCACAAAATTAATAGCCTAAATCACTTTCATACATACGTGGTGTGTTCAAAGGAAAAGGTGAATTTTGATTTTTTTTGAAAAGTACTTATTTATTCATCAATATCCATTTTAATCACCCTCGGATATAACTTGTGCAAACGCTTATTCCAATACTCGAAGCACTTCTGAAATGCCCCTTTCATGCATTGATGTGTGAGCTGGTGCATTATCGTGATGCAGAATCCACGAACAATTCCGATCGTTTGAGCCGTATTGCTTCACGCAAACGTTGCATAACTTCCTTGTAGTATTCCTTATTAACTGTAAGAGCAGCATGCAAAAGATGGTTTCAACGGTTCAGAAATAATGATTTTGATTTGAGAAATGAAGAACGTGGAAGACCACCAAAAAAGTTAGAAGACGCCGAATTGCAAACGATAGTGGATGGAGATGACACTTTGAGTCAAAAGCAAATGGCAGAAATGTTAAATGTTAAAAGCTATGGGAAAGATCCAAAAGTGTGGAAAATGGGTGCCACATGAATTGAATGAAAGACTGATGGAAAACCGAAAAAACACTTGTGAAATTTTGCTTCAAAGACACGAAAGAAAATCGGTTTTGCATCGGATTGTTACTGGCGATGAAAAATGGATTTATTTTAAGAATCCTAAACGGAAAAAATCATGGGTTAATCCGGGACAACCATCAACATCGACTGCAAAACCAGATCGATTCGGCAAGAAGACAATGCTGTGTGTTTGGTGGGACCAGAAAGGTGTGGTGTACCACGAGCTCCTAAGACCTGGTGAAACCGTTAATACTGATCGCTACCGACAACAAATGATCAATTTGAACCATGCATTGATCGAGAAACGACCAGAATGGGCCAGAAGACACGGCAAGGTAATTTTGCTCCATGACAATGCACCTGCACACAAAGCAAAACCGGTTCAGGATACAATCAAAACACTTGGCTGGGAGCTGCTACCCCACCCGCCGTATTCACCAGACTTGGCTCCTTCCGACTACCATTTGTTTTCATCGATGGGACACGCATTGGCTGAGCAGCACTTTCATTCCTACGAGGAGGTCGAAAATTGGGTGTCTGGTTGGCTTTCGAACGAACAATTTAATTGGCGTGGTATCCACAAATTGCCAGAAAGGTAGTCAAAATGTGTCGAAAACAATGGCCAATACTTTGAATAAAATGTTTTTTACTTTCCCATTAATAATTAGTGTTTTATTTTCACAAATAAACGCTCATTTCATACCGGTATACCTAGTAAGTGGTAATCTTAATTCTAGGTACTATGCTAGTATATGGGGGTTGGGCCACGGTGACTTCTTCGGGGGACCTGGGGCTCTTGTTCCCGGCGACTTCTTCGGGACTTCTTTCCTGTGAACGGGGTGGATGCCCACGCTCAGTAGAGTATTACAACTATGGGGAGGATTGGCAATCCAAGATACTCAAGAACTAAGTGGATGCCCTACGTCTCCGTAGAGTATTAGAACTCTGGGAAGGATTGGCTTTCCAAGATGAACAAAAACGGGGTGGATGCACTACAGCTCCGTAGAGTATTGGAATTCTGGGGAGGATTGGCAATCCAAGAGACTAGCTGCTACCATAACCACTTGCTAAATACAATGCTAAAAACTTCTGCTGGCTTACTTTTGCGCTTCGAGCTCTGGTGACTGAGTGACTTTCTAAGCGTTGATGCTGGTCTTTTATTCCACCATGAGCTTTTTTAGAGTCGCCATCGATAACTATCGCATATTAATCGGTATCGATCGATGACGCCAATTGGATCCGTTGGGTTTAAATTCAAATTCAAACCTGCTTTTAGTTTATTTATTTCTTTATTTATTTGTGAGTGCTGGTACAGTGCTTCACAAATTGTATAAAACATTGATTTGCTGTAATACCATGTAGAATGTTTTCCAAGCTTGCACTTAGTTGTCTCACCTTGAGCCAAGCCAGTCAACATTTGTCACCATGTTTTGATTAGCAAAAGCTGCACTCAAATAGTTGACTTTGACTTTGACTTTGCACGCCATTAAATTAACCGTTGACTGCACAATTTTTCTATCTTAGTTGAATCTGGAAATCATTTTAATTTAAATTATATAATTATATAAATTATATACCCTTGCAACTCGTTACACTTTGGCTTACAACAGTTACACTTTGGCTTTAACAAAAGTTAAAGCAAAAGTTCGCTCCAACTGATATCACAATAAGGACATTTAAATATATTCATATAATTTATTTCTTAGAACTTTAACTCTACTATAAATCGGCATACCAGGAAGTGATCCATTTCCCAATTACTCAATTTAATGCAAATTGGAATATGCAAAAAAAAAAAAAAAATCATTCTCAAAAATTTATACATAAAATTATAATTGAGAAAAGCAAATGGAAATACACCATTTGCATTTCCAGCTGGCTCATCTAAGATTGATATCCCAGGCCACAAGTTTGCCGCAGCCCACGCGACTTGCTTATCCTTTTTCATCCTTAGCTGCTGCAGCATTTTGTAATTTATGATGCCAGTGACGATGTTGAGTGCTTTATGTCGGTGTGTGCGTGTGTTCTATAAAAATTCATAAATTATTGTTTATGCGTATTGAATTAAGCGACACGCATACGCCCACGAAATTACGCCCTCCCAAATGTAACAAACTTGCCAAGGATTTCAAAAATTTATGCAAGAGCAAAGTGCAAAACTTTTGCCGCTGCCATTTTTCTGTCAATATAATTGCAAACATTTTTTAGCCACGCCCAGCAAAACAACAAAATCAAAATGCGCCAAGTCCAAGGGCCAAATGCTAAGTATTTGTTATTTATTGTGATTTGTTTACATTTTATTGTTGTTGTTTTTGTTGTTGTTCGAAAGGAATGTGCGCGAGATGTTGTCCGGGGCGATATTTTTGCATATTTCCTGTGTACTTTATTGAGTGGCAGCATTTTAATATGTGTGCGCCTCTGTCAAAGTGTGTGTGTGTGTGTGTGTGCGTGTAGGTGGGTGTTTGCGTTTGCATGTAAGGTGGGCGTGGCAAAAAGCCAAGAATAGGAAGCCAGGAAGTAGAATATTAGTATACAAATTGATGACTACGAATGACTTACAATCTAATTTTTGAAAGGATTAAAAGTATAAGTTTTATTTTTAACTGTGGTGCAGTGGGTAGAGTGTGCGACTGCAACTACACTAGAATTTTATGAAACTGGGAGAGAAACTTTATTGTTTTCAATGGAAACGCCTTAAAACCTTGTATTTCTTATTTTGTTATGCTTTTCCATGATTCCTCTTAGTTTGGTCGAAATCGGACATCTATATAGTATAGCTGTCATAGAAAAGTCAAAGTAAATGTTAGCAGGCTCAAGGTCGAGGTTTCATTATAGTTCAATAATCAACCAGAAAATTTAACAGAGAATACATATGAACTTGAACAGTAGTGGTCACAAACAACAGAGATACATTGAACAACCATCAATGCCAATGCATATACTTTCAGCTACCCTAAACAGCGGAGCTTAAAGCTACTTGAAATTTCGTGCTATTTTTGCACTTGGAATTCTCAACTTTTTATTCGCCGCCTGGGTAATATAAATAGGATTTGCAAATGGCTTGATGGTGTGACAGCAACTGGAAGTGTACTGACGATGGCGGCAGACGAAACGGCCGTCTACACAGCCACAGCTACTGTTCATGTTTACATGTATTCTCTGTTGAATTTTCTGGTTGATTATTAAACTATAATCAAACCTCGACCTTGAGCCTGCTAACATTCACTTTGACTAAAATCAAAACAGGTCGTTAAACCCATTTTCAGATGTCATAGAAAAGTAGAGTCTGAAAAGTAGTCTTTGTTAGAAAAACTTTTTATACCCTTGCAAAGGGTATTATAGAATTGTGCGGATGTTTGTAACGCATTAAAGAAAGCATCTCCGACCACATAAAGTATATATATTCTTGATCAGCATGACGAGCTGAGTTGATTTAGCCTTGTCCGTCTGTCCGTCCGTCCAATTAAACCAAAAAAAAAAAAAATATTTTTTCTTATATCGTCTCTAGTATTTTTTGAATTCTAAATACCTTAGCCAGTATTAAAATACCTTAAAATATTTATGTTTTGCCATCCCTGCGGCTGTTTCAGGGCTGCGAAGTCAGCTGTTACATAAAAGCTTATCACGCGGTGTGTTTGCTAAAAAAAATTGTTTGTGTTTAAAGCAGTGGCATTTAAACAATTCGTAACGTAAAACTTTTGTAAACCATGGAAATCATAGATCAAGGTATTTGGAAAAAAGATTGTAAAGATAGATGTATGTGTGCTTTTGTTTTGTAATTGTTTTTATTGTTGTTGTTGTGGTGTCTTTTTAGTACGACCTAACCTAAAAGTTATTGTTTTGTGGAGCAGAACTAGTGAAAAAAGTCGAATCAACTGCAGTTGTAAATGTCAGATTAATCTTCAACATGTGCACAATGAAGTGGTTTTAACAGTTTTTGCGCATATTTGCGCCATTTCAAAATAAATTGAATCATTGCAAAGGAAGTCGTTTTTGTCGTTTTTTGGAAGAAAAACAAACAGAACAGTGGTGCGCTGTTGCAATGGGCATTGAAAAAGACGTCTGCCTAAGCCCTATCCAAGCAAAATATATTCGACATAAAAACGGAAATGCGTAATTTTCAAAATTATGTAAAAAAGGACTTCAAAAATGCAATAGACAGATGGGTCGATTTGAAAAAAGCACGAACAATATCTTGTTAACGATTTAACAATTGTAATTAAAAAAGATGCGGTGCAGACTCAGAAAACCAACTGTAAAAATAAACTTGGTCGGCCACGTTTGAAATACGAGGATGGAAAATCGAGCCTTAAGAGAAAAATTGTGACCGATTTATCGAAAGAGAACGATGCCGACGTTCTTCTACACGTAGCATCAGTTTCTGCAAAAAGGCTAAGGATAAGGACTTGTCGTTTGTTTTGCAGCAAACATTAAAAACGCCAGATAAATCTGAGCTAAAGGACACTCTGGAAGTCTTAAAACCGGTTCCTTTAACAGAAGATGAAGCCTTAGCCTTTTTGCTGGACAATTCTTTTACCAAAAGTCAGTATAACTGCGTTCGAGCAATGTGCATTCAGAAGAAATGCGACATATACCCGAGCTATAAAAAAATACTACAGGCCAAATCACAATGCAGACCACAAGAATCCGTAGCTGAGGTATCACTTCAAAATTTGTTAAACCATACCGCCTACCGGATCATTATGTTACAAAAACCTGTCTTGAGAAATTTACCTCAAATTTCTCAGGTCAAATTTAATGAGTTGTGTGAAAAAACTGCTTCCATGTACATGAACAGCTATCCTTGGTACCCCATATCAGCGTCCGTGCATAAATTGTTGGTTCACGGATGCCAAATAATAGAAAAAGCAGTTCTTCCTGTTGGATGTCTTGGAGAAAACGCTTCCGAGGCCCGAAATAAATACTATAAACGAGATCGGAGATCACATGCCAGGCAAAATAGTCGTCTTATTAATATGAGTGACGTTTTTCACAGGGCTATGGATACATCAGATCCGCTTGTATCGAGTATTTTAATAAATAATAGGAATAAGAACAAAAAAGATACCACTTCCACAAGACTTTATTGCAATTTTGGAATCACCGTCTCCGGCGAATTGCAACTTTCCTGAAGAAGAAGATCAGGAATCTGATTATGATGAATGTGGCTATAGTTTATAAATGAAATAAAATAATAATTATTCATTATATCTCAATTTTATTCCAAACTCTGTTTATAAAATTAATACTCTTTGGAGGTTGGCGGATTTGTATGGCAGGTAGGTGAACATGTGGTCCAATCGAGACATAATTTTATTCGAAATTTACATTTGTCCACTCAAAAATATGTGCCAAATTGCAATGTCGTAGCTTTTTTTTTTAAAAACATTTTAAAACTGTGCGTCGGTCTATTTCTCCCGTCCGCTATCTCCTCCGTCAGTTTTAAAAGCTATCCTCACCAAACTTTGCACCCTGAAGTTTTCTGGTAAATAAAATGTTTTTATTTTGGAAAAACGGGGGGGGGATGACTATAGCATATAGCTCTACTAGGAACGATTGTTCGAAAATAAGTAGTTTTGTGGAAAAACTTTTTGTTTTCAATAGAAACTTTTTTTTTGTTTTCAATAGAATTTCCTTTTGTTGGCATATATTTATTTTATATATACTTTTACACAATTCAACAAAGTTTCGTAAAAATCGGATAACTATAAAATGTAGCTGCAGTATAAATGAAAATTTTTGGGCTTATGCCAAAAAAGATGGATAAAAACCACTGTGCCCTTCATAAAATTGGTTTTCAAGCCCACTGTGCTCTGAAGAAGGAATCCTACTTGTTTGTAGTTGGTGCGTAAAATTTTTCGCAATAGTAATCCATTTTCACATAACTTGATTATCCCCCAGTGAAGTACATTAAATCGATATGCCACCTGTGTGCCTAAATATAGTTCGCATCATTTGGTAGCCTTGGGCAACCAGCCAGGCATCCCCCAATCAAATGCCTCATCCGACATCTTTTGTTAGGACGATTAAACTTTGATCTAAGCATTTGGAACTTTGCGCATACTTTTTGAATTGAATGCGAGGCAGCTGGGTTTTGGGTTTCGGGGGCGGCGGTGGCGGATAATAAGAATGGAAAACATTTAAATAGATTTCTTTTCGACCTCGTCCACTTTGTCAGTTATTTCATTTCTTTTCTTTTTCTGTTTTCTGGCAAACCTCAAGAATGCAACTTGTGTGTGCGTGTGTGTGGGCGCCAGGCACTTGGGCGTTGTGATATATCACAGCTACACACACTCGGATAAGGCTACACTCGTGTGCCAGTTTCTTTATGATTCTCTCGTCTCGCTTACAGGGTAAAAAAGGCTTATAGAGCCATGTAAATAGGTTGACAGTTGACACTGTATACACTTGAGATGTTTGCCCAGGTACCTGCATGTACCTACACACAACCGCCATGGGACAAGGATGTGGCCCATTGAAGCTGACAAACAAATCAAATGCGACGCGACACGACGCGACGTGAAGCGAAGCGAGGCGAAGCGCTGAGACGCTAAATGTGCTGACTAAATGTTGGTGCCCAGGTCGAGACACCGTCGAAACGGATTTCTTTATCACCCCTTCCTTCCTGCTGATTGCGCCTACTCGCTTACCATTCGCTTTGGTTCACATCCGCCAAGACAATAACCGATGCTAATGTATTATACGTGTCAATGTTGAATCCTATTTGACTGATATGCCTCGGATATGTGCGTGTGTCTGAGAACGCCTCACTGAGTGTGTGTTCGAGTGTGTACGATGGTTTATATGTGGGTGCTATTTGGGGTTAGGCCTATGATAGAAATGTGCCTGTCGATTTGTGGCAAGTATTGTACCATGGGAAATTGTCAAAAGTCAACAAGCTATGCAGTATCCAGAATCAGTTTAAAGTTTTTAAGAAATTAGTGGCGAGTTTAGCTGGCTCGAGGTCCGGAAACAGTTACGTTTGTTCACAACTGCAAACTACTTAAGCATTGATACACCATAAAGAGCTGGATGCCTATACAGTACTGTTTCATGGATGTCAAAATCCAATCTTCAGGAGGCGTTCGCTAATAACTTCTGTTTGTTTACTGTCTACTGTCGCTACTGTCTACAACTCGTTACTAATTAAACGAACGTTTGTAAGAAATTTGATACAGCACAGAATCATGTTACTTGTAAAATCAAGGTTCGGTTATTATTCAGCGGAGTTCTGAGTTTACAAATCCAATCTTCAGGTGCCTGTGGATTACCTTAATTTGTATTCGGGTTCATTACAACCGAAACTTCATGACTCTTTGGTTCTATGATGTCTGCTAAGAGCACGATATCTGCGTATAAAAGTTCTCGTTGACTTAAATCACAGATTATAGATCTGTATAGATCTCTTTAAATTTCATCATATAGATCGTGGCAATTGCGATTGTCACACTGTCTGCTTATCTACGGCGACGCCAAGAAGCGAGGCAATTTTGAATGCTTCTGAGAGGCGCCAGTTGCCGTAAAAAACCTCTAGGGAGCATTGGGAGCAAGGGCTTGCCCACCGCTGCTATAGATCAATTAAGAAAAGTTTGAGCTACATATTTGCTTTACACCTAAATGTGTCTGGAAAGGTAGTGAGACCACACTTCAAGTTCACAATGAGGAAGATGTATTGTAATACATTTGGAGCTGCAGGTTTTGTAATTGATGCAATGTCTACAAAATAAGTCTATCAGTAAGGCGGAAACTTTTTAGTTTTAAAATTTGAAGATGAAATAGTAGAGTTCCAAAGCCGGAATCCTGCTTGATACAACACATAAATACCCCTGTCTCAGTGAATTATCACTGCTATAATTTATATTTTCAGCAAACTCAAGCCTTTAATATTGAGTACGAGGCTTAAATGAAATCAGTAAGCCAATTCTCAAGTGGTTTAATAACTGTTCACTGACATATCGCATTTAGTATAAGAGATTTAATGCTGGAGCTTGCATTGTAAATGAAAAGAAGCTTCAAATACAGTGGTTCAAAAGCGATTCAGTGGCATTTTCAAAAATGTTTCATATACAAGCCTATTACAATTTATCAAAAAAAGAAATTTGTACCTCTTTTTCTCAAGCAAAACCCCACAAGAATTTTTGCTTGTTGATTGTTTAAATACTTAATAATATAATATAATATAATCATAAATACTTTATGATCAATTCGAAACTTGATTGTAAAATTTACATATTATTTTGCCTACAAATTTAAATAGATAGTCTTAGATACATTAAATTTACACAGAGAAAAATAAATAGTTAAAGACTACAAGAAAATTCTAGGGTTTCTACACGTTTTGACCACCCATTGCACTTATTTTGCTTTTCTACATGCCGCGTTTACTTTTCTCATTTCAATATGCGACATGTAGCTTTTCTATATGCCACGTTTAGGGCCCAGCCCATTCACTGAAGAAAACAAGAATGAATGTCGGCCCGACTTTAAAATACTATGTACCTGTGAAGTGCTGCCCATCACCGTTGCGACCGGTGATGCTCATAATAGTTTCTTTTCCTTATAACTCGACCATCGTTTATCCGATCTTTACCATTCCTTCGGATAAATAATCGTAATTTCTAAATATATCCTGGAGGATCCAACCTTCTACCTGTAAAACTGTGGGAGATATGACGAAATTGCGGGGACGGAAGTGGGCATGGCCAAAATTGAAAATAAGCTTGATCTGTCCCATACATGTTAAACCTCCATCTCTTACCATCTCTGAGATCTGTGCGTTCATACGGACAGACAGACAGACGGACGGACAGACATGGCTATATCGAATCGGCAGTTGATGCTGATCAAGAATATATATACTTTATAGGGTCGGAGATGCTTCCTTCTGGCTGTTACATACTTTTGCACAAACTTAATATAGTCTGTGTACCATTGGAACAGAGTATAAAAAAGGGTGTGAGTATGGCTAACGCTCACGGGGCCTCAATATGAAACATGTTGTATACGTTGTGATCCGCCTTTCACATTTTTGTGCGTTACTTTATACTCCATTTTCAAGACTCGATACTTAGTCATCGATAATAGTACTCGATTCTTAGTTTTTGATACTAAGTTCTCGATATTAAGTACTCGATACTCAGTATTTGATACTCAGTATTTAGTACTCGATACCAAGTTCTCGATACTCAGTACTCCATTCTAAGTAGTCGATACTAAGTACTCAATACTTAATATCTAATACTAAGTTCTCTATACTCATTATTCGATTCCAAGTACTCGATAGCAAGTATGCGATACTAAATATTAGATACTAAGTATTTGGTACTAAGAACTCGATTGTAAATATTCGGGTCTAAGTACTCGATGATAAATTTTAAATACTCAGTATTCTGTGGGTTTGTTTTTATACCCTTGCAGAGGGTATTATAAAATTGTGCGGATGTTTGTAACGCATTGAAGGAAGCATCTCCGACCACATAAAGTATATATATTCTTGATCAGCATGACGAGCTGAGTTGATTTAGACCTGTCCGTCTGTCCGTCCGTCCATCCGTCTGTTTCTATGCTATCTCCTCCGTCAGTTTTAAAGCTATCCTCACCAAACTTTGCACGAAGTCTTCTGGTACAAATACGCTGCACATTTGTCGGAACCGGCCGGATCGGATAACTATAGCATATAGCTGCCATAGGAACGATCGGTCGAAAAACTAGTCCTAGTGAGAAAAACTTTTTTGTTTTTAATGAAAACGCCTCTAAAGTGCGTATTTCTTGGTTTACTATCCTTTCGCATGATTTCACTAAGTTTGGTTGAAATCGGATGACATGCATATAGCTGCCATAGGAACGATCGGTCAAAAAACTAGTTCTAGTGAGGAAAACTTTTTTATTTTTATTGAAAACGTCCTTATCATTTTCATACACTTATTTTATATACTTTTACACAATTCTACAAAGCTTGGTCGAAATCGGATGACTATAGCATATAGCTCCCATAAGAACGATCGGTCGAATAACTAGTTCGAGTGAGGAAAACTTTTTTGTTTTTAATGAAAACGTACTTTTTATTGGCATACACTTATTTTATATACTTTGGACACATTTCTAAAAAGTTTTATCAAAATCGGATGACTATAGCATATAGCTGCAGTATGATTGATCGGTCGAAAAAGAAGTTCTAGTGAAAAAAATTTTTTTTGTTTTAAATGGGATCGCCTCCAAATTTCGCTATTAACAGTGTATTATGCTTTTCCATGATTTCACCAATTTTAATCGAAATCAGATATCTTTATAGTATAGATCCCATACAAAAGTAATGTCCAAAAAGTAGTCTTAGAAAAACTTTTATGTTTTCAATGGAAGCTGCAAGAGTATACAAAACTTCGGCCGAGCCGAAGTTAACTTTCCCCTATTTTTGTCTTTGTGTTTATTTTTGTCTTTGTTTTTGTGTTAGTTTTTCTGTTGGTTTTTGTGTTTTGCTTTTGTGTGTGTGTGTGCGTGGCCAGCCAACTGGAATTGCACACCCCCCCCCTCCGCTCAGCGTGACGCGTGACGCTGAAATCAAATTTTACCCCTACTAAAATCCTCCGTTCCGATAGTAAAGCTAAATCATCTACACCAAAAATATAGCTGAAAGTTGGTTTGTCTGTGTTTTTAGCCTTGCAGTTCCCAACTACGTAAAGCAATGATGGCAGGGATACAGAGACGAAACCAGCAGTCGGCATCGGGGACTACTGATGAGGAAACTGGGAAGTTTCTGAAACAGTACTGTATAGACAACCAGCTCTCTTTTTGGTGTATCCATGCATAAGTCGAGCCAGCTAAACTCGCTCTTACTAAAATTGAAAAAAATATGTTGAAAATTGTTAAATAGCTAGGCTGTATGAAAGTAAATCTTTTCAAACAAACTTGCTTGAAACAACTTTTTCGAAACTTCCAATTTTCTACCCACCAAAATAGATTCTATTGTCCATTATACCCCGAAAGCGTACATACATTTTGTTCCACTTTTCCGAGCACTGACTAGAGCTTTTGTCATTGAGCCTAAATAAGAGATAAACACGCGCACACAAATCGTATGTACGTGTGTGTGAGTGTGAGTGTCTGTGTGCACGTAAGTCGGCAACATTTATGGTTCCTCCCTCTGTCTTGGGTAAATTTTTTTTTAAACTCTCAACATTTAAATTGAATCAAGTTTTTGCCCTTAACCCATAAGTCCCTAATGAACTCGTTCTACATTTAAGTGACATTTTCAGCTTTTTTATGAAATTTTCATAGTTTCTTTTTTCTTTTTTTTTTGGAGGAGAAACAAAAATTGAACTTGTCTGACATTTTTATGCCACTTTTCATATACTTTTCGTTAGACTTGGCCAATGCCAACTTGGCGTATAAAAAGCAAAAGTTTAAACAGTTTACAGCTGGCCCCGCAGGCAATAAAGGAAGGGTTTTCTAGACTGGGGAGGGAGGGCAAGTCACCAAATTTATGTAGAAATACAAATGTTCGAAGCAAAAAAAAGTTGAACGAAGCTTGGTCACATCGAGCATACGCACTGTTGCCTCAGTGCGACCTTAGCCCCTGGGTTTCTGTCCCTTCCTGTTGTCCAAAATTAAACGAAGCAATAAATTATGCCGATGCCGATGTGTGTGTGTGTGTGTGTCTGCGTTTAAGTATCCAACATTATATATGCAGATTTCTCTAATCTTTTTGGACATGCTTGAAAGGATTTCTGTTGTCGAGGAAAAAACGAGAATGATTTTGGAATATTTATACAGAAATAATTGTATTGAAATTTGTGCGGGCGAGTTCTTCAAGGGGTTGCCATAAAGTTTTGACAAATGTTTTGACAGGTTTACATGCCGCATATGCAACGCATTTGTCATTTGTCCCGATCCCCCCCTTTGGCCAAAGGAGTGTTTTTTGTGTTTATGTTAATGTCTTCATTTTGGGTTGCCTTCCTGTTTAATCCTCATATTTATTTGATTTTTTCGTGTATTAAGTTAATTAATGCGTTGCGCAGCCCTTGTTGTCCTTCATCAAGTCAATCACATCAACACAAAAAACAAACAATTTCTAATGTGCTTTTGGCATTTTTAATTAATTTTCCCAGGGATTTTTGCGGCTTATGAACTTTAAATATTTAACTTCAGGACAAGCAAAGTCAACAAACAGGTGAATGGGAGCAAATGGGCGTAGTCAATAACAGCAGAAAAGCCAGAAGAAGGAGGCGAAAATAAATAAATGGCCTGGAATTAAGCAATTCTACTCTTCTGACCTGCCGGTAACGCCCACTAAACTTGCACACTCCCAGACAGAGGATGTCAATGTCACTCATATGTATGCCTGCCAATTATGTGGGCCTTTGGATAGTAAAACAAAAAAAATTTCAAACGATAGAGTCAGCAATAGCCGACTAGATGAATATGATTCTTTGGCCACGCTAAGCCACAATAATGAGTGATCCCTGATGAACAGCAGTATTTGTCCTCAGTTTAAGTAATATAGTAAGACCAAAGGAGAAAGCTGAGCTACTCTTAATTCCTTTGGCTTGTGTGCTTCTCATTACCCGGCCATTAGTTCAACTTAGAAAACTTCGCAGACAAGAGTCAGCATTGCTCAATGTTTCATTGCAATCGGATGAACAGTATAATTTTGCAAATTTCGCGGTCTTAGGACCATTTCCTAACCATTTCATACTTTTGGTCAATATCAATTTGATATGGGCTGGTCAATTCGATATTTTGTCCAAAAATATTATTTTCAAATCATTTCTAAACTATAACATGCAGTAGCGGATCTAGGAAGGGAGCAATGGGGGCTGAAGCGACTATCATCCATTTTTTTCTTCGTTTTATGAATATAAAAAGAGAGCGTAAAGACAGGCCAGAGAAAATAATAAAAAAAATAGGGGAAAGTTAACTTCGGCTCGGCCGAAGTTTTGTATACCCTTGCAGCTTCCATTGAAAACAAAAAAGTTTTTCTAAGACTACTTTTTGGACCTTACTTTTCTAGGGGATCTATACTATAAAGATATCTGATTTCGATTAAACTTGGTGAAATCATGGAAAAGCATAATACACTGTTAATTACGAAATTTGGAGTCGATCCCATTTAAAACAAAAAGTTTTTCTCACTAGAACTTCTTTTTCGACCGATTATTCATACTGTAGATATATGCTATAGTCATCCGATTTTGATAAAACTTTGTAGAAATGTGTCCAAAGTATATAAAATAAGTGTATGCCAACAAAAGGGACGTTTTCATTACAAACAAAAATCTAGAACTAGTTTTCGACCGATCGTTCATATGCTATGACGTCCATTTCGACCAAACTTTGTAGAATTGTGTAAAAATAAATTAAGTGTAAGCCAATGATAAGGACGTTTTCATTAAAAACAAACAAGTTTTTCTCACTAGAACTAGTTTTTCACCGATCGTTCCTATGGCAGCTATATGCTATAGTCATCCGATTTCGACCAAACTAGTTGAAATCATAAGAAGGGACAGTAAACTAAGAAATTCGTACCTTGGAGGCGTTTCCATTAAAAACAAAAAAGTTTTTCTCACTAAAACTAGTTTTTAGACCAATCGTTCCTATGGCAGCTATATGCTATAGTCATCTGATCCGACCGGTTCCGACAAATGTGCAGCGTATATGTACCAGAAGACTTCGTGCAAAGTTTGGTGAGGATAGCTTTAAAACTGACGGAGGAGATAGCATAGAAACAGACGGACAGACGGACAGGGCTAAATCAACTCAGCTCGTCGTGCTGATCAAGAATATATATACTTTATGTGGTCGGAGATGTTTCCTTCTTTGCGTTACAAACATCCGGACAATTTTATAATACCCTCTGCAAGGGTATAAAAACTATTTTGTTTTCAATGTAAACGTCTCAAATCTTTGTATTTATTGGTTTTCTACGCGTTTTCACAATTTTACCAAGTTTGGTGAAAATCTGACAACTTTATGGTATAGCTACCATACAAAGGATAGGTCTTGAATAATTTACTGAGTTACTGAGAAAAACTTTCTTGATTATAATGGCACCGTCTTAAAATTCGGTATTAGTTTGTTTTATATGCTTTTACATAATTTTACCAAGTTTTGTCAAAATCGGGTGACTATACGATCGGTCTGAAAATGGGTCAAAGTAAAAAAATATTTGTTTTAATTTTTCATTCAATGTTTCAGTTCTTTAATGCGGACAACAATAACACGGTGTGACAGTCAAAAAACTTCTGGGATGCGACATAGTGTAGGTTGTAGATATAGTTAAATGTAGCATTGTGGCATACCACAAATTTTTCGTGCACATCAAAATTTGGAATAACGGTTAAAAGTCCGTCTTTTCGAGGTTGATATAGTTAAAAAATCATATTTCTTAAACTAGGCGTCCTATAATAGTTTGCAATGCGTCTTTGGAAAGAGAAATATAACACCTTTCCAACGGTGTACTACATTGCAATCTCGGATAAAAATTGGGGGGAGCTACATGAAAAACGAATAGAATTTTTTCAGTTTTTTGCGACTTCACCGTAGTTTAAATGAAAATGAATAGGTCAAATTTATATAAAACTATTTAATTTTGGTATGCAGTTTCAAAAAACATTTAATTTTGCGTCTTCTGCAACTTAGTTTATTAAAATCGATTAATATTTGGTTGAGTTATTTAACTTTTTAGGGAAAAAAAACCTTAAAAAGCCTAATTAAAACAAGTAGGAAAGTTGGGGACGCCCGACTATAATACACTCTTTACCCACAAAAGTGTATGCTCAGTGTACATTTAGATGCTGCAGTAGCTGCTGAAAGCAATGCTTCTACTGCGCTGCAGCAGAGAAGTTTCTTTCGCTTATATCTTGACTATCGTTCATCCTATCTTTACCAATCCTTTGGTGGACCGATAAAGAATCCCGATTACTAAATATGTCCAAAAAGTACGAACCTTCTATCTATAAAACTGCCGAAGATATGACGTTTTTTCTACTTTTTGGGGGCGGGAGGGGGCGTGGCAATAGTTGAAAGTAAGCTTGATCTGCCTGTAAGCATATGAAGCTTATGTTCCATACATGTCAAACTTCTATCTCATACCATCTCTGAGATCTATTTATTAATATAGACAGACGGACTGACAGACGGACGGACAGACAGACAGGCGGACAGACTGACGGACAGACGGACATGGCTATACCTTAAATATTCGAAAAAAAATATTCAATAATTTACTCTAAAAACTCAACAATTTTTCGGTCGACAGTGCTTTTATGGCGCGATTCATCACCATATTGCGAAAATTTCGTTATCCGAAAAACTTTATAACTTTGCTAATTATTGACCGATCTTAGAAAATAGGCATACGTTCAAACCGTGAAGATGTGTTGTTCTTAAACAATAAAACAAATATTGGGGATTTCTAACCAAATAGTGTTCAAAAACGTCACCAAAGACGAAAAATGGGAAAAAAAAACCAATCAAAAATGGTTTACGTAGCAAATACTCCAAGATAGGAAATGAATCCTGATCAGTCATATATGGTATCTTTAAAGAGCTAAATTTCTTCTTTCTAAAACCGGTAAGAAAATAAAAATCATTTGATATATGACAAAGTTATGCGAAAAAAGGTTTTTTTATCGTTTTTCAAAATTTCGATGTGCACTAAAAAATTCTAGTATGCCACAAAAATCTGAACCATATCTACAACCTAGCTAGATTTCTTTTTTTCTTATAATTCATTTAATAGTTTTGCTAGTTTTGTTTTTTTTTTTTTTTGGCATTGAAATTTTTGGCTAAAGCTCACCTTTCTGACAAAGAGGCACTTTTTGTATCGCTCATATCTCTCCGAGCGCTGGCTTCGCGTTCGCTTGTCTTGCATACACTAAATCTCCTGGAGATGAGAGATGAATAGGCTTCCTGATAGTGTGACCATAGCCGCCAGAGTAACCGATAGTCGTTCGTCTCTAGTGGTGGCAGAGTCGCCACACTGGTCACAGAAGAGGCGCCATCTATTGGTCAGCTTAGGAAATCACTCTGCTAGCATTGTTCAAAGCGAAAATGCAACTAGTGTATAAAATCATTTTATACTTGCTGCAAGGGTATACAAACTTTGGCTGAGCCGAAGTTAACTTTCCTCTATTTTTTGTATTCTGCCAATATAGACTTAAAGTTCTTTGGCCGATTCACAAATTCTATTGCAGCGACTGGAATTCTGCCTACACCTCTGCTTTCACGGCCAACCACTAGATCGAATTAATCATAAATTGTTGAAGTGTGTAATTAAGCTTATAGAGCTTATCCGATTCAATTCAGTACAAATTAAAATTGGCGCAGCAAAGTACTGCACTTTTATTTACAACACATTACAGATGTTGCCTATGTTGTCGCTGAGCTGCACTATAGAAAATTTTACCATTTTCTGTCTAAAACTAAAATATATACACTTTACATTCAACTGTTAATTGTTAGCGTCAGCTGACTTTAAACAGCTGATTCATTAACATTTCTGCTAAATAACAGAGAAAATCAATGTATGTATGAAATTTTAAAGCGACTTTTGCCCAGAAAAAGTTTGAAAATGTCCCCCAGTGAACTGTTTGAGTGTGTGTGTGTGTGTGGTTTGTTATGTAAGCATGGAAATTTGCTTCAATTAATTTAACACGACTGTCAGGCCCCCAACCCCACCACCCACCAGCCAGACTGTCCCACTAGGACAATGGCGTAAGTAAGCATCGGCGGTGACGATGACGCTTCACTTACAAACAGCATAAGCAAATATTTAATTTGTGTGAATGACCACATCCGTTTACCATGCGGGCCACCACCACCTAGAGAGCGGGGAAGGCGAGAAAAAAAACTGAATGAAATGATCCACTGCCATGACATGTACGAAAAATACCCATTGTGCCTTGGACACGCAACAAAAATGAAAAGGAAAATGCCACCAAAATAAAAGAAAGTTACGAGCATTCACATGGTACATTAAGCGGCGGTACTGGTGGCTTCTGCTACAGCTCCTGGTTAGAGATGTCTTACCTTCTACTAATGATTTCATTAATAAAATCTAATTAAGCTTTTGTATGTGGAAAACTACTTAGCATTTAAGTGGAAATTATGCAGAACTAACGCAGAGAAATTCCTGGAAATGATTTCGATCAAATTTCATCAACAGAATTATTTTGGTCGAAAACAAAGCATGCCATGACATTTCTGTCAAATTGATACAGATACCAAATTGTAATGTGGAAATTAGTCATTCTGCTGCGGCATTTGAACGAGTAAAGTTCTATTTTTGTTATATTTTTTTTTTCATTTCCTATTTTGGCTTAATCAACATTTGAACCGATTTGAGAGTAATTCTCTTTTTTTCATTCTAATATACAATTCTTACTATATGTGCTCGCAATGCATCGCCAGTATTGCCTGAATATGTTCCCAACGATTTTAGTTTGTAGTTCTCGTATCGAGCATATCGCATTTGGTCATCAACGTCAATCAGATGAATATGCAACCAATGATGCACTTTCTTAAGAACAAAGCCAAAATGTACAGAAATCATCGTAAGTCGTTGCGAGTAAAGTCAATTTCTCCATTAGAGCAACGTTGCATAATCAATTCAACAAACGTCTCGTACAACAAAAATATATCGTGAGATGAGACGTATTCAAAGAATGATCTATATAATTTCTTACGCGCTAAGTCAGCTATATTGTATGGCAAAATATTAAAACTTGAGGTACATAACTTAATACTTGTTTCTATTGAGTTCTGCCATAGAGAACTTGCCTGCCTCTTTACTTTTTTGCCTGAAGATTTGCCAGCCTGATATTATAATCTAGCTTCACCCCTTCAGTACGCTGCACTAGTTAATGGGTGCTGAGTTCAATACTTACTAATAACCAGAAGTACTTACAGCCTAACCCACCCGCAATGCATTTCAGTACTTACTTCTTGCTGGGCATGTCCTAGGGGGTAACCAATCGCCACCTCTTCGCTTTATATGTAAGTAGTGGAGTAAGTACCGCTACTGTATTATTGTCGCTACCCAATCGTAGGTACTTACAGCAGTAGTTACTTGTAAAGCGGTAAGGTAAGCACCATCGCCACCAGTAAGTACTCATGTAAGTAGTGCAGGTAGCTATCGCCACCTCCCGTACTGCAGGGACATTGCATTTTTCGCCATATATCGATTTCAGTATTTCAGTTTTCCTTATAACTCGACAACCGTTCATCCGATCTTTACTATTCCTTTGGCGGATCGATAAACAATCCTGATTACTAAATATGTCCAGAAAGAAAGAACCTTCTATATATAAAACTGTGGGAGTTATGACGTTTTTTCCAATTTGCGGGGGCGGGAGGGGGCGTGGCAAAAATTAAAAATAAACTTGATCTGCCTGCAAGTATAAGAAGCATAAGTCCCATACATGTTAAACCTCTATCTTTTACCATATCTGAGATCTGTGCGTTCCACCATCATTGAGTATTTAAATTTTTTTTTTTGCATTTAAAAAAAATTTTTTTTTTGAATGCACAACATCTCGAGAATATTGTGTTAAAATTTTAGATCGATCCGAGTAAAACTTCCGAAGTTATGCGCAGTTGCACGCAGGTCGGCCGGCCGTTTTATATTCGATTTTCGAGTGTCCAAAACTTTAAAACGCTCTCCTGAAAAGTTACCATTTTCAAAGTCGGTGTACACGATCCTGCAAAATCTATCGGACGGATAGTTTTGAGATTTTGCACAGTATTTCTCTACTAAATTCCTCAGGTAACGCTGTCGATTTTTTTTTTTTATTTTAAAAATTTATTTTTTTTAGAGCAACATATATCTCGACGTTTTGGGCGACAATCGGTGTTTTTGACTTTCAAGTGCCTTAAAAAATCGAAAAAAAAATAAAACACTCGCGTATGAGGAATATTGTCCTTTAACTAATGAAATTTGATTTTTCTTAGGCAATACCCTTCATTTAAGACGACTTCTGTTAAGCACAGTTATCGTGTACACCGCAAAACGTGTTTTTCTTCGAGGCGCCGCCGGGGATTGCCTGTATCTCACCCACATTTTTATATTTTTGTTTTATCACACATGATGTTTAAATGTTGCCCTATCACATGCAAAAACCAAAATTGAGCTGAGACTATCCATATCGCCAATAAAAATTCTTAAAAAAAGACCGATTTTGCACCGAATTAACTATACCCCCGATGTTCCTCCATAGCCCCCAAGGGCCAAGCGCAATCCGATATTTACACGCACACGAGCCGACCGCATGCCGAAGTCGGGCATATGAGCGTAAGCAGAACTCTCTTTGCCTTCATTCGCCCAGCCGTCGTAGATGGCAATTCAAAGCTGGGCTGTGTCGCTTTGATAGCGCACACCAAAACACTCTCACTTTTTGGCCTCGCTCTTTTTGAACATCGCTGCTTTCATACGACTTCTTGCAGACGCTGATTTTCAGCAGTCAGTTCCTTCACCCTAGTAGTCAAATCCTGTACAGTTCCTTGTATTTCATCTGGAGTTCCGCATTCTACCTCATGTGGGGGTGACTCCAAAAGCGCGATGGCTTCTTTTGGAAGTTTGTGTGTCTCGACTGCGCACCGTGAACTTAAATCTTGTGTACCGTAGCGTTCGTTGGATACCAAGGATATTTGTATACCCTTGCAGAGGGTATTATAAAATTGTGCGAATGTTTGTAACGCATTGAAGGAAGCATCTCCGACCACATAAAGTATATATATTCTTGATCATCTTGACGAGCTGAGTTCACTTAGCCTGGTCCGTCTGTCCGTCAGTCAGTTTCTATGCTATCTCCTCCGTCAATTTTAAAGCTATCCTCACCAAACTTTGCACGAAGTCTTTTGGTACAAATACGCTGCACATTTGTCGGAACCGGCCGGATCGGATGACTATAGCATATAGCTGTCATAGGAACGATCGGTAGAAAAATTAGTCTTAGTAAGAAAAACTTTTTTGTTTTTAATGGAAACGCCTCCAAAGTACGTATTTCTTAGTTTACTATCCTTTCCCATGATTTCACTAAGTTTGGTTGAAATCGGATGACTATAGCATATAGCTGCCATAGGAACGATCGGTCGAAAAACTAGTTCTAGTGAGAAAAACTTTTTTGTTTCTAATGAAAACGTCCTTATCATTGGCATGCACTTATTTTATATACTTTTACACAATTCTACAAAGTTTGGTCGAAATCGGATGACTGTAGCCTATAGCTCCCATAGGAACGATCGGTCGAAAAACTAGTTCTAGTGAGAAAAACCTTTTTGTTTCTAATGAAAACGTCTTTTTCATTGGCCTCTAGTTATTTTATATACACTTACACAATTCTACAAAGTTTGGTTGAAATCGGATGAATATAGGAAATCGTTACGCCTGCTTCTTCTTCGCTTGATTTTTGTAAGAAACTTCTCGTTACGTCTTCAGTCCGTCTGGGCCTTTAGCTATTTGCAAATAAGAAATTAACTCTCTGTTTATATGCAATAATTTGTCATTTCCAAAATTGATATTTGCAAATAAGGCGTGCGTATAAACGTAGTATATGACTATCCGAGAGAGATATTTAGAAAGAGATTCATTGTGTTTGTTGCCAAGTTGCTTATCCACGCATTACTCTTTATGCTATAATAATAATGCAATTATTCCACCATGTCTTGTATTGTACCTTTTGCCTTTGCTTCCACTGTAAACACATAATCAAGTCAAAGGAAAAGTATATGAAGCTCACATACACATGCTGCTGAGCTAATGCTGCCTTGTTGAGTTAGTTTTTGAATATAGAGCTTGCTTTAAAGTTTATTTGAGGGAAACACAACCTGCTCTCTTCATGTTGATTCAGCGAAACTGAATGCTAACTTACTTTGTATTTTAGAATATAAATAAGATTTAGTTATTCATTGCCTTCTTAGATGTCCTTTAATTTTTTTGTATTGAAATATTGTGAAATATTTTTTGATATCTGTGGTATTATATTACAATTATGGAACTCCTGGAAAATTATAAAACGACCATAAAAAACAACCACAATCATCTAGAATCACTCCAATTTCTTCTATAAAGCCAATCTCCCAGCCTGGTGTAATCCCTTAAAAAGGTTTGCGCTTTTCGGAATGCTCTAAGCTTAAAAACTTTGCGTACTTTCTGCTTTACCCACTGGCCTGGCGCCCCTCGACATGATAAGAAGCTGTGGCTTTGGACACCAAACTCGCCTCCTGTCCTCCCTCCTTCTTTGGCTTCGATTTCTGTCACTGCCTCACTGGCACGCACGGCACACATGCATTGTTGAGTTCATAATTTAATGTCGGGACCGCAAGGACCACGCCCGGATACGAATATGTACAACTAGGGCCTGCTTAACCCGATGGCATATTTTCACATTTCTTTTGTTGAATTTTTTATGTTGTTGCTGAAGCAACCAGCAGGAGCAGCAGCAGGAGCACTCCTTTGTGACATTTGACTCGACACACACGCATACACACGCACACAATTGACTACTGTAACATGCACATTGCATACTTTTGGGCGTAAAAGTTTTATTACTTTGACGGCTGATGGGTGACGACGGGTGACTGTAAGGGGGGGGAAAGCACTGTGTGTGCGGATAGAAATTATAATTTGGCAAAAGTTGTAAAACTTTTTAGCTACAGACACACACGGGAAAACATTCATCATAAATTTTAATAAGCAAACGGTCCGGTTCACTTGAATAATGCTTAATCATGTGCGAAGAAATCTTAAGTCTAGATTGGCTGTGGAAATGGGACGATACAAATGTGAGGGAATAACTGGAAGTTATGGATGGAATGGAATGGAATCGGTGGGACACCTGGCAGACCCAAAAGTAACTTGGAGGAGGACTGACGATAGAGAAGCGGAAAGCATTGGGATAAGTTGGGATTGAGTTCGCTGAGGGGAGTGGTGGAAGCCCTATGGACCACACGGGATAGGAAATAAAAGAACATAAGGACTATTTACACAGCATTATAGAATGTTATACTATTTTTAGGCTCATATACTGTCTTCTAACTTAAGAGCCCTGTGAGCAGTGGAGTATTTGGAAGGATGGCTATAGGATCAAAATCTGGATCTTAGACATTATAAACAACTTAAGCAAGTTTCCCCAATGAATTTGAGTGTTTCCTACTGACAAGAAAACTAAACTAAACGAGAAACAAACTTATGCGGAGCATCATATTCAGTTTAATATTTCAGCTGCAGCTAAGTCCCGATAGAATAATCGATAAGATCCTCGATAAAATAACAGCTGATTCGAGCACTTGATCTAGCTTATTTTGTATACATATTTAACAGCAATTACGAAAACAAAACTCAGCTGATTCTGTTGATAGGATTGGCTGTTTCTGGTCACACCATTGGCTGCAACAGCAATTTATCGATATTTGGTGTGCCTGACATTGAGAAATACATAGTACTTAGACTCTAGTTAATTAATAAACAACAAATTTTTCCGCAGTTCAACTTACCTGAAGTTTAACCAGACTTTGAGACATAGGACCTAAAAAAGATAAAATATTTATATTAAAAAAACGGTTTCCAAACAAAAAATTCTTTAATCTTATATGAGGCTTTTAGGCATTGGACAAAAAGACATTAACACGTTGTGTGGCCTCATGGATATCGGCAAAGGTGTGGGTAACAGTTTATATTACGCTGTCCTGGACAACGTTCATACAGCTGCAAGAGTGATCTATGAACACACTCTTTCAAAAGCCGCGAAAGAAGAGAAAGATTATATGGTCACAGCCAATCCACAGTGCGATCCAACAAAGTTTATTGTATCAGGTGATGGCACTTGGAAAAAACGTGGCTTTTCTTCACTATACGGCGCTACAACGTTGATCGGCAAATACACTAAAAAATAGTCGACTCTGTTGTAAAGTCCAGCGTATGCAACAGTTGCAAGTATTGGAAAGCTGAACAAGAAAAAGACCCACTGGCATATGCAATTTGGATTGAAGACCACGAAAAACAATACCGTGCCAACCATCAAGGATGCTCTGGTAAGATGGAGGTGGATGCGATAAAGGAAATGTTCGCCAGATCAGTTCAAATGCATGGCGTAAAATACTGCAAGTTTATCGGCGATGGCGACTCAAAAACATTCAAAGCCATCTTAGATATGAATCCGTATAATGGCGACCCAATCGTCGAAATAAAAGAATACATATCGCATGTGCAAAAAAGAATGGGCACTAGACTCCGCAAGGCCAAAAAAGACAACAGAGGCAATGGCTCTGAAACTCAGAACAGCAACGAATCTTTCAACTCAGTGCTGTGGTCCTTTGCACCGAAAGCATATGCCAATTATATTGCAACTGTCATATAGGGTGGCTGATGAAAGCCGCTACTAAAGAAACATTGAACTACTTTTTTTTCTATTTGATGAATCTGCTTAATTTTTTTTTTATTTTCTAGATTGATCTTTAAAGTTGTGGAAAATGGATAACTGGGACACTGAAACAAGAATTTAGATTGTCCACCGCTATCACGCTCTGGAGTCCGTAGTTTTATTTCAAACAGACTATAGGCAGATGGACCATAATGAGACTTGTTAATTCGAAATCAGCGACCCCGAAAACCCCCGAGTTCAAGCTTTCAGCCCAATCAAAAACGGTTATCGAGTTTTGGCCAGCTTTTTGGGACTTGGGACCACTGTGCGTCGTCAGAGAAATCGAAATACACTGCCTCCTATTAGTGTCCTGCTGGTAAAGACCAGGAAGTTTTTTTACATCCGAAACTGCTTCATATTGGTGGGTACTTCCCTCTCCCAAAATAATACAATAAGTTGTATAAAGCAGCGGTGGGCAAGCCCTTGCTCCCGAAAGCTATTTTGCGACAACTGGAGCCAAGCAGACGGATTAAACAGTAGACAGAATGACAAGCCGATTTGAGCGAGTTTGAAGATAGCAAAGTAAAAAAGGCAACTAATAAATATATTGAAATGGATTCAGCGGGCTTGAATAAATCAAACAAAAATATAAAATTTAAACAAAAATTGGAAATGAATTTGTGCGATCTTAGCATAGTACACTCAGAAAAATCCGTTCAAAATCTACCGAAATCCAGACCATTCGTTGACAAACGAAGAGTAATCCCTCTTTTTCGTGATTCCATGTCATAAACGCATTCATTTAGGACCCGTTGTTCGATATTCATTATCGTTTAGGTGTTACGTTTATACCATTTTGGGCTCAACTTGGGAACATTGTGGGGTCATTTTACAATCTTTCAGTCCTATTAAGAAACATTTTGGAAACGTTTTAAGGCCACTTGGTGCTCTTTTTGGCAACATTTTGGGAAAAATTTTGGAACATTTCAGTGTTATTTTGGGAACATCGCGGTCTCATTTTGGTAACACATCGGGTTCAATTTTCGAACAATTTTGGTACATTTTTGTGAACCTTTTGGTTAAACAATGTGACTTATTAAAAGACATTTATGATATTCAAACTAAGCCGGCTAGAGGTCATGTTAAGTTTTCAATTAACTTTAATAGTCAAACACAACACCAAAAAGGAGGCTGGTCAGCTGAAAAGAAGGTCTTAGAATTTCCCAGTTTTATCATTAGAGCACAAGTAGTGGTTTCCTCATGCCAGCATTGCTAAAACTGCTTGGGAGTTCCAAAGCAGCATAAGTGCAAAACCAACACCAGAACACCAATTGTTCCAGATTTCCAAACTGTTCGCTTTTTAAACGGACGCGCCTGTTTGTTGTAATGTAGTGCGACCAGGGCTGGTGTTTTGCCGTGGACGTCGGGCTTGTTTTGTGAACAAAAATTCATGAACGGCTTAAATGGTTTAAAAAGGAGTCCGCTTGGGCTGCATTTTGGACCGCTGTTTTTTTCTTAGTGTAGTTTTAAGCATCTCAAATAGAGAATTGCTTATCAGCTAAGGGTGTGAGGAAAGGAGAAAGAAAGGAACAACTTGTATGTTGAACATAAGGGAAAGAATGGCAAAAATTTAAATGATATTCAAATCATTTTGAAATATTTATTACTTGAATGATGATTAATTTTATGTTTTTTACATAAAGCTGCTTAATTTAAGTCTCTGAATTACGGACTCTTTCATGCCAAACCATAAACTGAAACTTATAAATAAAATACACTCGAACTTGAAACCTAACCAAAACACCTTTACTCTGTAATGGTTTTGACTTAAAAAGTTACCTTAATTGCAGTTGCAGTAACAAGTGTAGAAAAACGGACGGCACCTCGTAATTGTTGAATACTAAGAAAAACAACTTGCCCTTTGCAAGTTTCTGGGAAAGACTTCTGATATCCTGATTGACTACACATGACAGTCCTTCTTACTCAGTTATGACAACATAACTAACATAACCTTTAGGCTACCGGAAGTTCTTAGAAATATTTTTTGCTAGATTTTGTGTAGCTCAGTTCTACAAATGAAATATGAAATGTCACCGGTCTTTTTTTTTGGGGAAAATCTTCTGGCTGTCTCGCTCACAATTAGTTAATTGAGTCAGATGGGGGCGAGCCCACTTTGGCGCCGCACGGTTATCGAGATGAAAGCGTTGAGCATTTGTAAGAAGTATGCAGAGACATAGCAAAATACTAACGTAAGCTAAAGTTACTTTGAAGTCCTTCTCATCCTCATCCTCATCCTTATCCAAGCACACACACACACACAGACTCCGCTCCACTTGCCTGTTGTTGTGGCTGACGGCGATTGCTGCTGCATGCTAATCATGTAGATTTATATGTATGCCACAGGCTCTTCCTAATGCTTCTTTCATTGCAATGGCATCTCTTGTTTGTCGCCGGCATTTGCTAAATAATTTATTAAGAAATTAAACTGTTTGTTGCTTTTTATCTCGCACACATTCATGGCCCGCCTCGAGGAGGGGGGCTGAAAATAAACAAGCATTGAAATTCATGGACTTTATAATTAATTTAAATGTGGGAATTTTATCATAAAAATGCCATAAAAATAAGAGATGAAATTGAAAAATATTTTCCATTGTATTAAAATTGGTCCTCAGTTTAAGGCCATGTGCATAGGTGAATGTTTGTATAAGTGTCTATGTTGCTTTTGTTTCGTCCTGGCCCTAGCCAGAAAAATCCAGCATCTAAGTAGTGGGGAGCAGACGGAATGGGGCAGAAGAACACTTTATTGTCCTTAGCCACCAAAATAGTTTGTTTTGCAACGAAATTGCGCACATTCATTTCCGTTCCAGGAAATGTCTATGTTTTTCTGTGTGTCTATGTGGGCGTAGGAAATAACCAGGGTCTAGGCCCGTCCATGAAATGAGCAACAAGCTGGCAATATTTATTTGTGTATTTATCAGAAGCTTAAGATTTTTGTTTTCACAATTTTTAAACATAGTGGACTTCCTTGGAAGGCAGGAACTCTCCTGTGGTTATGGGGGCGTTTGTAGTGAGGTAAAGTTGCTGATCGGCTTAACAGGGCAAACCCAAAGCGATCCCGCCTTATTGCGTCTAAAGTCGACTCACACCTCCCCGTGGTAACCCCTGGTAACAGAGCGATACACCCGCAAAAGCTGCTGGCTAACGTGAGCCGCGATCTACGATTTGAGGATATGCACCCTCAATGGAGAGGATGCGGATTTCCAGCTAGTGAATGTCCTCGAGAAATATTCATCGGACATTACCGCACTTCAGGAAATGCGATGCGTTGGACAGGGGCGCAAGTTGAGAATATCGGAAACCAAGGCCCCATGGGAGATCTACTACAGTGGACTTGCTTCAAAGCACGAGTTTGGCTGCGGTTATGTAGTCAACGAAAGACTGCGTCGCTCTGTCATCAGCCTCACACCAGTTGATAAACGACTCGCCGCACTCAGACTTATGGCAAAATATATTAATATTAGTCTTATCTGTGCGCACGCCCTGACAGAAGACAAGATCGGATCGGTAAAAGGAATTCTATGAGCCCCTGGAAGTCTTATATGAGAGCTGCCCCGATCGTGCTAGGTGACTTTAACGCAAAAATCGGGAGAGAAGGAGTCTTTAGCCCAACTGTCGGCCGATTTAGCCTGCTCGAATCAATTAGCTCAATTCAACTGCGAATCTGATTCAATTTCTGTTCAATTTATATTCAACTTTTTCTTAGAATATTCTGCTTAGGTTTAATATATTCAATCTCGCTCAATTTCAATGATTTCAACTCTTCTGTTATATAACAGTTCAATTCTGATTCAATTTCTGTTCAATTTGCTTTCAACTTTTTTTCAATTTCCCTATTACGGGTTGATATACTTACGCTCGTTCAAATTAATTTTAAGGTACATGTCTAGTTTCAGCAGCCCAAAAGTAAGGGTTTACGAAAAAATTTATTACTCGAAAAGTTTACCACATATCGACTAGCGGTTTTTGTTCGATAGATAATTGATCAAGCTAACTTTTAAAATTTTTTTGTAGTTGTTGTTGCAGCGGTTGTTGTTGTAGCCCGCTTCAAAGTCGACCCATTTTTAAAAACATAGGTGCCTGGTGCGTCAGATTTCCAGAGAACGCGTCATCGGATAAAAAAATTTAAATGAGGTTTTGTTGGGAATTGATGTGGTTATGGTCGGAACTAGGATATCTGGGATCGGTCTATATATAGGGGAGTAAGGGGTTCTCAAAGTCAAAATTTCGAAAATTGACCTATTTTTACCCCTTAAAATGGCCCTAACTCCGCTATTTATGGACCAATCAAAAATATCCTAGTTCCGACCATAGCGACGGGTATTACGAGCAATTTAAAAAAACTATAAGAAAATCGGTCAACAAATGGCCTCGCAATCTGACGCACCAGGGTGAAAAAAGTGGTTCCGAGATAATCGCATTTAAAGTTTAAAATTTTGTGATTTTGCGCCCGACCTACCTGTACAAAAATCAAAATATCTCGAATTTGTATTTTTTTTTGCTTAAAAATTTCAGGGGATGTTTTTAACATTATAACGCATGATTTAAGCCAAAAAAAAAAACGAATTCGAACAGACATGTACCTTAAACTATTAAATTGCACTTCAATTTTAATTATTCTGTTCCTTTGTTCACTCTAGAATGCTCTTCTAGTCCTTACATTCTACGCGAAATTGAATCAAAATTGAAGTGCAATTTAATAGTTGAAAATTAATTTGAACGAGCTTAAATATATCAACCCGTAAACATATTAAACATATATCTAAACTCGCTCAAATTGATTTCAACGTATAAAATTGCAGTTCAACTCTAATTCAATTTCAGTTCAATTAGTATTCAACTTTTTTAAATTCTTCTTTTCGTCACTTAAACATATTGGGGTCTGTGTTAGCAGTGTAGGAAGAATCTCTCTCAACTCAACTTTGGCTTAAATTTGCCATTTTACACCAAAAATAAACAAAAAGTTGAAGTTTTTGTAACGAAGGCTACCCCCCTTACAATTTAAATCTTTATTTAGCCAACACTTACACCAACAGAGCCTTTAAACATGCAACATGCATTTTCATTTCAATTTTCCACGCCTAATTTACACATTTAATGTGGGTAATTTTCCCAGCTAAATTTAATTGGCCTAATTAGGTGTGACATGGCCGTAAAGGCTACCAACGCGCTTACGAGCATTCAACATTAAGTGATTAAACTCCGAAAAGAGTAGGGTGTTAAATTTGTACTCTAATTGTTAGCTGAGTTTATGATGCTTTTATTTTAAAGTCCAACTCTTGCCCAATATATGCACAGAAAAAGCGACTCAAATTCATTGTCACGTAAATGGGTACAAAATGAAGGCCAAGAGCTACAGCATAGTCATAGAATGGAATGGTTGGTTGGTTGGTTGCTTCACTGACCAAAAGCTTCTCTAAGACTTTTTTGTTTTGCTTTTGCGAATCAGTTGAGGCATGCAAAATGAGCCATAAAGTGCAGTCAGTCAAGATGTAGCTCTGCATCTCTCATGTGTGTGTGTGTGTGTGAGTGCGTGACGCTCTCTGATAAGCACTTGACTTCTGACTGGCTTGTGGAACTAGTTAGGCAATTTCTTTTTCTTTTGTTGCTGCAAAGTTGCAATTTATTATACTTAAATATTATGATAAGCTCGTAAATAGAGTCAAAGGTAGAGAAAATTACTTTCTAAGAGCCAAGGTGTCCTTTATTGAAGTCAAAGGATCCGTAAAGTGGCACTCAGAATTGAAGTCAGGTAGATAGGGTGTTCATGCTTCTCGCCAATATTGGTTTGTTTTTAGAAGAAATTCGATTTTAGTTTATATGGATATTATTTCAAGAAGAATCTATAGTATTGATTTTTCGTAGACCTCAAACAACCCTGAAATCACGAACTTGCCTCTAGATCAGCGATATTCAAGAAGAGCGAGGCCAAAAAGTGAGAGTGTATTGGTGTGCGATATCAAAGCGACACAGCCCAGCTTTGAACTGCCCTCAACGATGGATGGGCAGAGAATGAAGGCAAAGAGAGCTCTGCTTACGCTCATATGCCCGACTTTGGCATGCGGTCGGCTCGTGTGCTTGTAAATAGCCGATAGCGCTCGGCCCCTGAGGGCAATGGGTGAAAATCTCAGCTCTAGATCCTTATAATTCTTAAATGTTTTGTTTTTAGCTATGTCCGTAGATTAGGACATAGCTAAAAACAGGTAAGAAAGTCGGTCAAGCCCGACTATAACACTGTGCAACTTTTTTAAGGTCATTTTCTGGTTACGCCTTCGGACCCCGATATTTTTGAAGTACATACCGAAACTAAAAAAAATCCCAAAAAGGAGTTGGCCCCATCACATCGTAAAGGTACTTTTTTGATCCATTTTCCACCATTTTTCCACCCCTACCTGAAACTTTGAAAAAATTGCCCATTTTATGAAATCCATATATCATAAGCAGCTTGGAATTTTGTTTTCATATCTTTGCCGAAGTTATATATATATACAAGAGGAAAAGAATACCCTAACCGACTGACCCAAAAAATGGCATCTAGTGCTTTAAAACTTGAAAAATATCGGGAAAATTGCAATTTTTCATGTTTTTGGGCAGAAGCGGCTAAACTACTGGTAGCTTGGCAAATCTTTCTTCAGCAAAATTATCCCAAACAACAATATAAACATCTCTCAAATACATGCCAGCTTCATATGATCTCCCCTTCAAACGATTTCGGTACTCTGAAAGTGATATTTTATATACAGCCAACCGGGAAGTCCATTTCGTTTTGTGTTAGCGGTTTCGGTCTATCATCTTCAATATCAGGCTCGTAATCAACATCTTGAAATTCGTTTTTATCGGTAAAAGTAGTGTTGGCCGTCCATGTAAACATATCATCCGGACATCCAGAGGCTGGGGCGTTTCGGCACCATCAGGCCTTGAAACTGGATGTAGCCAGTATAAGCGGCCACACACTTTATGCATTTCAGCTTAGGCAAAAAATTAATGCATTTTGTAGCGTTCTTTTATCCACACCAGGTATTTTCTTGCCTCGTCGGCCCATTGTTCTGGCTGTAAATGATAAACCTCCGGTGCGATTGGTCAACCATTGGCCCCGGCCACATATACCCTGCCCTCCCACCCACAAAGTTTTCTTTTCCTACACGCAGGTTCTCGCCGTGACTCAGACTCTCACCTGAATTGAGCACGATCCCTTTTTGTCCTTGTTAGTCCCAGCACTACCTTACAGATGGCGCCCGAGCAGGACTTCATAAAACTCAATTTTATGCCTAGTCGATGATACCAATCCAAAAAGTGGCCGTAACGATTGCCGTCTTCACCGCTTGTTTCAACTTTATCGAAATAACGTGTATTTTTTGTAGGCTTTTTTTTGGGGTTGGGGTGAAAAAATGGTGGGTATCAAAAAAGTACCTTTACGATGTGATGGGGCCAAGTCTTTTGGGGTTTTTGTTAGTTTCGGTAGGTACTTCAAAAATATCGGTGTCCGAAGGCGTAACCAATATATGAGTTGCACTGTGTACTCTGTACCTGTAAAGTGGTGCCCATCACCTTTACTACCGATGTAGACAATAATTGTTTGTTTTCCTTATAACTCGTCTATCGTCATCCGATCTTTACCATTTCTTTGGCGGATCGATAAATAATCCTGATTACTAAATATGTATGTTCAGAAGGAACGAACCATAATAAGGTAAAGCTTTGAATAAGCTGGGACAGAGATTTGGTCATATAACAGTGTGAAATTACGTTTGTCAGCCTTATGGGCGAAATAAGATAAAACATACCCGTTCAGTTTTAAAAATCTCTTTCCAAGGTCGGAATATATGGCCGATCTATATTAAATTTGAATCCTAAACTCTCTATTGGAAAATGTACAATGGAAAATGTTTAATGCTCAAAGCTTATTTATTCAGTAAAGTTTACAGTCTGTTTTCGGTACAACTGCAGACGGTTTGTTCTAAAAGTAAGCTTCAAGACAAATCATTCGTATTCTGCATTATAAATTCTTTCAATTTTCTTTCATATGCCAAAATTCCTTCAACTTAAGCACCTTTCCTTTACGCCCATTAAAAGAAAATTGTTGTTTTTTTCTCGTATTTTTTTTTTGTAAAAAACAAATTAAGCAAATGCCTTAAGTAGCCAACATTCGATTATCCTTATGCCTGGCCAAGCAGGTTTAGTAGGAAGGCAATTTACATTCGCATTCCCATTCTCATTGGCATTATTATTTTTTTCTTCTTTTTTTTTTTTGCGTGTCTTTTACGCTTAAACGATGTCAATCAATTAAATTTACACACCAAGCAACACGGAGCTCTGTGGCATCGCTGCGAGAAGGAAGTCACCCCGCTGGCAGTGCTTTATACATTTTTCATGTGAAGGGAGCATCAAAAAATTTGTAAACGTGTTTATCTTGTTTTGTGTTTTTTTTTTTGTTTGTGCCACAAATTTTTGTTTTTTTTTTTTCATGGCAGCAAGCACCGCAAAGTATGCAGCAGTTTTTTGTTTTGTTTTGTACATTAGCTTGTGGCTTATTGCTGAGGGAAGTTTTAGGTAGCCTAAAACTTGACAAAACATACCATAACATTCAAATTTTTTTGGTAAGGTAATAAGGATGAAATTTCATTGGCTGCATTTCGAGGAGGGGAAGGGGGAGCTGTTAAGAACTAACCCAAAAAGTTGAGTGTAACGTCTTCGCAGTAAACTTACCTAGGAGGCAAAGTTATATTGAAATTGTATGGATTTTGAAATTAGAAAGACTTACATAGTTCATGCTCCATGCTGGTTGCATTCGGCACAGCATCTTGATCCTTGATCTGTGATTCAAATTTATTATTAATTTTCGCCACGCCCCCGCAAATGGAAAAAATCATCATATTTCGTACAGTTTTATAGATAGATGGCTCTAAGGATTATTTATCGATCCGCCAAAGATATGATAAAGATTGGATGAACGATAGTCGAGTTATAGCGAAAACCTACAATTTTGTGGGCAGCACCGGGCGCACCTTCACACAAACTTTACGAGGTTCAGAGTATGTTATAGTCGGGCTTGACCGTCTTTTTCACTTGTTTTGAAATAAATGCCAAATTTGTTGTTTAGTTATTTGAAAAACTTGAACCTTAGAACAAATGTCGACACATATTAAAAGTTCTTCAGATATTTCTTTTCTTACAGCCCTTTAAAGTTAGTTGTTTCTGACAGTTTAAGTGTTGTTTGTGACTGTCTTTCAACTTGTTTCATTTGGGTGACATTTGGACATTATTGCGATGCTTTATTAAATATGGAAAAAAGGGAAGAAAACTAACTTCTAACAAGGTATGCAGTGGCGGTTTAGGAGGTGGTTGATATATGATGACGCTGTGGACCGTGAGTGGACTGAAAAACAGCTGATGCCAAGAAATAAATAAAGTGCAACCTAATATTTTCACGTCAAAAATTAAATAAATGGAGGGAAAAGAGTGCAAAGGAAACGATCTGAAAGTAACCACCGCGAGTATAAAGTTGCGTTTGTAAAGGAACTCACGCGTGTTTAGAGAGCGAGTGGGTACACGCACACCCCGCGCCCCGACGCTGCGATTCAAGCGGGCACGCGCCGCAGCCGTAAAAGCGACCGCTCTAAACACATTGCAGTGAAAAGTTCGTGGAAAAGTGTTGGCGCGAAACTGAAAATAATAGCCTCCAGTTGGAACAGACGCAGCTTAGCGACATCGTGGACTGGGAATATGCTCAGTTACATTGGGTTTCTCTCCGATATGTCTTCGGAGAGATGGTGAGTCATATTGACTCATACAGCCATGCTCCCATTTTTATACCCTTGCAGAGGGTATTATAAAATTGTCCGGATGTTTGTAACGCATAGAAGGAAGCATCTCCGACCACATAAAGTAAATATATTCTTGATCAGCACGACGAGCTGAGTTGATTTAGCCCTGTCCGTCCGTCCGACCGTCTGTCCGTCTGTTTATGCATATGTTATCTCCTTCGTCAGTATTAAAACTATCCTCACCAAACTTTGCACGAAGTCTTTTGGTACAAATACGCTGAACATTTGTCGGAACCGGCCGGATCGGATGACTATATCATATAGCTGTCATAGGAACGATCGGTCGAAAAACTAGTTCTAGTGAGAAAAACTTTTTGTTTTCAATGGAAACGTCCGAAGCATATAGAAAAAGAAGTTCTAGTGAGAAAAACTGTTATGCTTAAAATAGGATCGCCTCCAAATTTCGTAATTGTTAGTTTGTTATGCTTTTCCATGATTCCACTTAGTTTGGTCGAAATCGGACATCTATATAGTATAGCTTCCATTGAAAAGAAAGGTCCGAAAAGAAGTCTTAGTTAAAAAATCTTTTTTGTTTTCAATGGAGGCTGCAAGGGTATACAAAACTACGGCCGAGCCGAAGTTAACTTTCCCCTATTTTTGCATTTGCAAAAGTTTTGCGTTTTGAAGCCGAATAAATTTGCTTCCCAATCGCAGAACCTGGGCGATTGCGAAAATTGAAGCAATGTTTTTCAGATTGCATATAAAATGTTCTTACTTTCAGCACAACTGTGTCGAGGTTTTTTGGAGAGAGCTTCATGTAGCCGTTCTTTTATTTTGCCATTATGGGAAGCTGCAAAACAGCGAGAACTCAGGGTAAAACAAGTATGGGAGCTGTAGTCGAGTTCCCCGACTACAAAATACCCTGTTCCCTTGATGTCGTGTGTTTTCCTTTACTTACACCAACATACACACAAAAGAACTCGCGCATGCGGCCACGCGCGATAACTGACAATGCAAGACCCCCTCTCTACAAACTCGATTTGAATCTGGTATACACCTACCTACATGCAACGCGTTCATACGGACAGACGGACATGGCTAAATCGACTCGGCTGTTGATGCTGATCAAGAATATATATTCTTTATAGGGTCTCAAATGTTTCCTTCTACCTGTTACATACTTTTGCACAACTTTATGATCCCCCTTTTCCCATTTTTAATGGGTATAAAAAGGGTATACAAATAGGGGAAGTTAACCTCGGCTCGGCCAAAGTTTAGTGTACCTTGCAGTTTGTTTTTCTAAATAAAACTACTTTTCGGACCTTACTTTTCTATGGAAGCTATACTATATAGATGTCCGATTTCGATCAAATTTATTAGAATAATGGAAAAGCACAACAAACTAACATGTACATTTTTTGAAAGGGATTCCTTACAAATACGTATTGTCCGGATGTTAGTAACGCATAGAAGGAAGCATCTCCGACCACATAAAGTATATATATTCTCGATCAGCATGACGAGCTGAGTTGATTTAGCCTTGTCCGTCTGTCCGTCTGTCTGTTTCAATGCTATCTCCTCCGTCAGTTTTAAAGCTATCTTCACCAAACTTTGCACGAAGTCTAGTGGTACAATACGCTGCACATTGTCTGAACCGGCCGGATCGGATGACTATAGCATATAGCTGCCATGGGAACGATCGATCGAAAAACTTGTCTCAGAGAAAAGAAATTTTTAGTTTTTAATGAAAATGCCTCCAAAGAACGTATTTTTTAGTTTACTATCCTTTCCCATGATTTTACTAAGTTTGGTCGAAATCGGATGACTATAGCATATAGCTGCCATAGGATCGATCGTTCAAAAAAAAAGTTTTATTGGGAAAAACTTTTTGTTTTTTTTAAAAAATTTATCATTCCACATACACTTATTTTATATACTTTTAGATTTAAATGGGATCACCTTCAAATTTCGGAATTAACATTATTCTTTTATGCTTTTCCATGATTTCTCCAAGTTAGGTCGAAGTCAGACATCTATTGTATAAAGTATAGATCCCATAGAAAGTAAGGTCCAAAAAGTAGTCTTAGTTAGAAAAATTTTTTTTGTTTTTCAATGGAAGCTACAAAACTTCGGCCGAGCCGAAGTTAACTTTCCCCTATTTTTTTATTTATGATCCCATAAAAGTTTAACAAAATTTTCATGAAGTCTTATTCACTAAGGAATAATTTGAGTGATCTTGAGATGCGATTCTTATTCGTTGCTGTTCTTTTAGGTATTCTGTTCTTATAATAGAGCTTAAATCGTTCTTATTCGGGATTTTTTAGGCGGGGATACTTATTTTAACGGAGAAAGCAAACAAAGTGAAATAATATAGAGTCGAAAACTAAAAAAATTAAAAAAATCGTTGTATTGTACAAGTTGTATCAAGAAATTCGCTCTTGGACTTAGAATTTTAATTTTTACTCTTCCGACATCAAACATTCTTGATTCAAGCATGAAATTCTCTGATTTACCCCTGTAATACAACAATAAACTATAATATTTTCGTTCTAAGAAAATTTTCTAGAGATTCCATAGCCCCCCAAAGTGGCTTCCTAGATCCGCTCTTGGAGGTATGAAAAGGTAAAGAAAGCTTAAATGAAATGCAGCCCACTGGAATTTAAAAATAATATCTACTCAAATCATGATACTGATTTACTAGACTTTAGTAGCTATGAAGTAAGTATTCATTAAACAGCATATCAAACTTGCTGATCGAAATCGGCATTAATCAGTAGGTCCCTTTCTCTTTTTAAGCCAAATATTATACATATTTATTTATCAGATAGTTTAATAAGAATGTCTGATTATATCAAATTGGGATGACAATAATGTTTTTTCCAGGTATGCAAGTCCCATTAAGCGACCCAATTGACGTCCGCTGTCGATTTCGCAAAATTTGATTGGAATTTGAAGACTGCTAGTTAGAATTTCCAGAATTCAAGCACATCAATTTCATCAATTTTCAGAAGTCAAGCACATCAATCTCAGGTAGATCACTAATGAATACGTAATGAGAACGTAAAACCAAAATTCTGAGAATATGCTGGACAGAATCATGTTTTCTATGAATTTGTTCTCAATTCGTTGGCATATTGTAGATGCAAATTTTAGAACCATGTTTTTTTTTGCTTTGACTATAATCAATTTTAAGCAGTTAAAGTGTTAACCTTGCCCGTAAGTCCCGCGTAGTTGGAAAACATAATAAATGATGCGCAGGTCTAAGTATGGCAACACTTTGAACATAAATATTAGCATCAAGAAGTTTAAGGTACTAGTTGTAAGTGAATGAATCATAGATAACCGATGAGAATAGTAAAGTCCATTAAACACCTAGAATTGACACGCTGAACTAAAGCTAAAAGGCAACCAAGAACCAAAATTTAACAATAGTTAAGGTTCGGAAATTTAAGACTGTAGGTTTTTGGACGAAGGTTTTGGTTCGAAACTTGGTTCAGCCCATGCTTTACACAATATTAAAATAAAAGAAAATTTATTTTGTAATCAATTTAATCCCATGTAATCTATGTAATCATGTGGAGAGCGTGGACCTTAAAACGACCAATCGTGTGGAAATTGGGTCTTTTTGGGTCGGAATTTTCAAAATATAATTTACTATGAAGTAAAATTCCATTTCGTACTCTACAAATGAAAAATACTACCAATGTTATGCAAAGCTCTTGTTTTGGGAATCATTTAATAAGCTTTGCAGTCGAGGATCTTTAAAAACAGAGGCTATTATGGGTGGAGATAAGTTGTTTTGAACGTTTTTCTGGATGTCTGGATTCCGATTGTTTTTAATTGTATAATTTTTGTTAAGCCGAACCGAGATATTGGGTATGGTGCCGGTTCAGGTTCGGCCTTTAATTTCAAATAGTCTTGGTTCAAGGTTCGATTCACAGGAAGAAGAAAAGTCGGAGTTCCGGGTTGGAACCGGTTCGATTCAAAACTGGTTTGCAGCCCTGCTAAATAGGCGACAGCAAAAGAGAAAACGTGCTACTCGGGACAAGTATGGAGATGTTTTCAATATTAGTCTAAGGACCTTTATGAAAAAAAATTTCCAATTCCCTCAAACACACACCCATTTAAAATCGCCGCAGCTTCATTTTAGTTACATCAAAAAAATTTTCCATATGCCTGAACAAAAATATGAAAACTTTCAAGATGCTACTGGAACATATGTACAGTATGATTTCGCGCATTATTACGGCTCTAGTGGAACTACAGCTTAACTACAGTAAGAACCAGTAAAGGCACTGCAGTCAAGTGTCCCGACTCTAAAATACCCTGTTCCCTTGATTTCGTGTGCTTTCATTTATTTTCTACGAATGTGTTCACACATATACACACACGCACATGCGCACGCGCTAGCTGACAATGCTAGACCTGCTTTGGGGCAGCACTGCTTTGGTTTAGCACTGCTTTAGTACAACTACCAAATAAGGCCGATTAAGTTTCACATTTTTACAACGGACACCATGGACTCCTAAGTGCATACTTCGTAGACTCGGCGATCTTTGTTCGAGTCCTGGTGCTGATCAGAATTTTTATTTTTATACTCTGTACCAGAGGTACATAGAGTATATTAAGTTTGTGCAAAAGTATGTAACAGGCAGAAGAAAGCATCTCCGACCCTATAAAGTACATATATTCTTGATCAGCATCAACCGCCGAGTCGATCTAGCCAAGTCCGTCTGTCTGTCTGTCACTTTACGGCAGAGTGGAGAAAGTGGGATGGCTGCTCTCCAGTAGGAATAAACTCTCACTCCGTAACAAAGTGCATACTTACAAGGCAATAATAGCACCAGCATGGAGATATAGGATCCAAGTGTATGGAATAGCTGCAAAATCTCATCTGACAAAGAATCGTGTCCTCCAGTCCAGGTGTCTGCGCAAATTTTCGGGAGCGCCATGGTTTATATGCACAAGACATTTGGAGAGCGATCTCAACGTGCCGAAGATTGGAGACGTTATAAATACACAGGCAGGCAAATACGTGGAGAAGTTGAGAAGTCACCCCAACACTCTTGCCAGAAGACTGTTGCGTAGACGAAGGAAGCCGGAAGCAGAGTAAGACGACGCCTCAAGAAGATTTTCCCTAAAGAACTCCCAAACTGACAAATACCTTAGCAACCCCACACACACTAGACCGAACCAATACACTAATTTTACACATATTTTATATCATCACAATCAACCCTCCCATAATCAGAATTACACAAAGTCACACTTACTCAAAGTAAGTTAAAATGAATGTACACATCAATCTAAAGAAAGTTGCCATTGACAGAAGACAGAAAATTTAGATAATAACAATAAAAAACTAGTTTTAGTGAGAAAAACTTGTATTTGCAATACTTTCTTTCTTTTAAATTTGTCGAAACGACTCCAGTAAATGAAAAAGTAAAACACCCAATTCAATCGTTTTCATTTTGTTCCGTTTCCGAGTGAAATGTCTTTTCAATAATGTTCAATCTTATCATTTTATTCAGCCTTTTTTCGATATCTTTACGTTTTTCTTCGTCTACTGCAATTTACTTAACAAATGTTTTAAATCAAATTGAGTCATATATCTATAGATTTCATTTTAAAAAATTTGGTCAAAATCAGAACATCGAAAAAATAAAAAAGCTGTCAAACAAAAATAAGGTCTAAAAAGTTTTAGTCTTAGTTAAAAAAAATAGGGGAAAGTTAACTTCGGCTCGGCCGAAGTTTTGTATACCCTTGCAGCTTCCATTGATAACAAAAAAGTTTTTCTAAGACTACTTTTTGGACATTACTTTTCTATGGGATCTATACTATAAAGATGTCTGATTTCTATTAAACTTGGTGAAATCATGGAAAAGCATAATACACTGTTAATTGCGAAATTTGGAGGCGATGTCATTTAAGACAAAAAGTTTTTCTCACTTGAACTCTTTTTCGACCGATCATTCATACTGCAGCTATATGCTATAGTCATCCGATTTTGATAAAACTTTGTAGAAATGTGTCCAAAGTAAATAAAATAAGTGTATGCCAATGATAAGGACGTTTTCATTAAAAACAAAAAAGTTTTTCTCACTAGAACTAGTTTTTCGACCGATCGTTCCTATGGGAGCTATATGCTATAGTCATCCGATTTCGACCAATCTTTGTAGAATTGTGTAAAAGTATATAGATTAAGTGTATGCCAATGATAAGGACGACAAAGTTTTCCTCTTAAAAACAAAAGTTTTTCTCACTAGAACTAGTTTTTCGACCGATCGTTCCTATGGAGCTATATGCTATAGTCATCCGATTTCGACCAACTTTGTAGAATTGTGTAAAAGTATATAGATTAAGTGTATGCTAATGATAAGGACGTTTTCATTAAAAACAAAAAAGTTTTTCTCACTAGAACTAGTTTTTCGACCGATCGTTCCTATGGGAGCTATATGCTATAGTCATCCGATTTCGACCAAACTTAGTGAAATCATGGGAAGGGATAGTAAACTAAGAAATACGTACTTTGGAGGCGTTTCCATTAAAAACAAAAAAGTTTTTCTCTTTAAGACTAGTTTTTCAACCGATCGTTCCTATGGCAGCTATATGCTATAGTCATCCGATCCGGCCGGTTCCGACAAATGTGCAGCGTATTTGTACCAAAAGACTTTGTGCAAAGTTTGGTGAGGATAGCTTTAAAACTGACGGAGGAGATAGCATAGAAACAGACGGACAGACGGACAAGGCTAAATCAACTCAGCTCGTCGTGCTGATCAAGAATATATATACTTTATGTGGTCGGAGATGCTTCCTTCTATGCGTTACAAACATCCGGACAATTTTATAATACCCTCTGCAAGGGTATGAAAACAAACAGCAAGGGTACACAAAACTTCAGCCGAGCCGAAGTTAACTTTCCCCTATTTATTATACCCTCGTATTGTAAAGAGGGTATACTACAGTCGTGCAAATGTATGTAACAGGCAGAAGGAAGTATCTTCGACCCCATAAAGTATATATATTCTTGTTCAGCATCAACAGCCGAGTCGATATAGCCATGTCCGTTTGTCCGTCTGTCTGAATGAACACCTAGATCTCTGAGACTAGACGAGCTAGAGCCACCAAATTTTGTAAGTAAACTCCTATTGTCCCTACGCAAATCAAGTTTATATCAAATTTTGGCCACGCCCCCTCCCGCCCCACAATAAAAAATGTTGAATAACTCCAACAATTTTGCAGATATCAAGCTCATATTTTGCAGTGTAGTGTATGTGCACAATATCTACAATCTCTAAAAGTTTCATAAAGTTCTGATAATAAATGGCAGAATTATAAAGGTTATAAAAAACGCTGCATACTTTTTGGCGCCACATGCACTTTTTGCTCACATACGGGGGTGTCCTGGAAATCTCTAGAGATTTTGGCTTCGGTTGGTTTGCAAATCGCTAGAGAAATCCGTCGGTGTCCCAGAACTTCAAGAGATTTCGTTTTCTTCGAAAGTCTTGTTCGAAAGTCGAGTTCGAAAGGTGTGTGTTTAAGATTATGGTCCTACTACAAAAACAGTGATAAATTGCGTGGATTTGTTTGGTTAATGTATTGGCTGGTTTGTGTATTGGTTGATTTGCCGAAATCTCCCAACAAAATACGAGAGGTTTGAAACCAACCGAAAGAGATTTCTAGGACACCAAGAATTGGATTTGGGGTGGAAGAGATTTCTGGGACACCGCCGATAATGTTGAAATTTTCACATTAATGTTAATGCTCTGTTAATTAACATAGGGAAAGGCTATTAAACACTAATTGCCCTGAGTAACGGGTATATCGAAGTCGGGCAGTATCGACTTTAACTTACTCTTTACGCCCGTGGGCGTAATGTCCGGACATAAGACCCAGAAAATTTCTGAGTTATATTTCAAAGTATTGATTGAAATTTTTCATATGGGTCTTGTGTCCGTGGGCGTTTTGTCATGTCACCATTTTTAGCTCCCTAGACGATTACCAAATTTGGTTCAGTTTAAAAAACTATTAACACTGCTAAGTACAAGTTGAAAATCACAGCTAAGAGTAAACTTTGGCATAATTACTTTTTGCCACAAATTGGCAGAAAATAGTTTTTTAATCCACAATACACGAACACTTTGGCAAGATTTTCTCCAAAAGAAGTCATAACAAAGACAATCCACAACTAAAACATTGAAAGCATAATTCGAAATCATTTAATAACAACTTAATTTGGCATACCTTGAGCTTTATTTTGCATTTTGTCAGCAAAGATTTGGATACCTGGTGTTGCTACAATAGAAGCTAGTTGTTGCAAAGTTGAGTTAAAGTTTTCGGCTAGTTTTGACAAACATCTGAATTTGATAGTGCGACAAAAATGCAGCGTTTCCAATAAAATGTTTTTATTTATTGATTCGATGTTCCCATTGTATGCTTTATGCAAAATATCAAGTTAAATTTAAAAAAGGTTTCACAAAAATTTTTGACTTTATGCCAAAAAAAAGGGAATCTGGCCCAATGTGTGCGGCGGTGTACAAAGTTAGATCCATATTTCGTATGCTCGCCAAAGTGTTTGAAAAAATTAAGCAATTATTGTTATAATTTGAGCCTTCAAACCTTCTAAATCACCATCAGTCAAGTCTAAGTTCAATAATCTATTCAAAAACCAAATTAATTGGGTTTTATTTAAATTGTTTCATTATCTAACAAATGCACTTCAGTGGCTCAAGCGTTGAAAATTGTCAACAGAAAGCTCTCACTCTGGTGAGGAGTGCCCAAACAAGTTCACTGAAAACTTTCTCACTTGCAGCAGTAGCAAAGTTATAAAACCAGATGGGAGTCTTATTCCTTGATTTGTGTAACAAAAATTGGCATTTAAGCCCGAGTGTTTCAATGTCTCCTCCAACTGACAGCTCTTGTTGCATTTCCCCATCTCTCTCGCCCTTCCCCACCCTCTCAAGCTAATTTAAAAGTATTTCCGTACATTTAATCAGCATTTTCAAGGTCCCCATTCATCTGCCTCATTTAACTTGACTCAAGTTGAATCCCACACATTTCTCAAACAAACTGTCCCTAATTAAAATTGTTTTAAATTTTTCGTTGCCTTGAGGAAGCATCTCATTATTCAATTAGCCGGCGAAGTACTCACCTGGACACACAAAGTAAGCGAAACTCGTGCACCGGAACACGTGGCTGTCACTGTCAGAAAATTCAATGCAATCTTTGACACTTAAAAACTAGTTTTGATGCATTTGGTTTAGCTGAAAACACTTAACAAAAATTGCAGAAAAAAATTTTGTCACGCTTTTTACTTTTTCGAAAATCTACACTTTTTGGAATATTCTTTACGTTTTTGTCGTTATTTGAAAACCTTTGGGGCCCCGTTTTGTCCGCCACACACAACCGTCAGTGAGGACATTCGCCAGCGAACTACGCGCCTTAAAATTTCGAAACAGAATCCAAGTGCTTGCTTTATCGTAACCAGCCAAAATAACAACACGAACAAAACGAACGATGCCGAGCAAAAGACAAACGCACGAGCCACACGCGGTGGCGTATGAGTGATTTTTGCTCGAGTGAATTCTGTCAGGACACTTGCTCACTCACTTGAGGTGCTTGCTTGCATAGTTGGTGGTGTTTTGAGAATTATTCATTATTTTGACAGATTTCAATTAAAGCAAATAAGTAAACAAATTAAACAACTGAGAGGGAAACTGATTAGAGTCGATGGACTCGGCACTTGGATGAACTGTAAACTGTCTAATCTGGACTATTTGATGAGTAAGCAAGCACTAAGAAGACATAAATATGCATCAAGCTAACAAAACTTAGCTACAAATTATAAATAAATAGGTATGTAAAGAGATTAGAAAATGGAATTAATATTCTTATTTTATTTGGCTTCTATGAAATAAACAAGTTTTAATTGTAGACAAGTTTGATGTACTTTTTGAATACAAATTTTTGTTGCTCATTTCATTATTTGAACAAAACGTTTTTGGCTCCCTGAAGCCAGACCTAAAACCTCACCTACAAAAGTCTGCACATGCCTAGCTTGAACCTCAACCGAACCCAGTTCAAAAATCATAAAACTTGCTTACTTTTATGACTGGCAAACAATAATTATACTATAAAATTTCAAGAATTAAATAGGGCATAAGTCAAGGAACATTTATGTACATTAAAGGTGAGGTTTACTTTCAATGACCAGGCACTTTTGGACACCCATTAAGAAAGTGGTTCATTCAACTATTGATTGACTTTTGAAATTGCTTGTTAAAAAGGTCTTTGAACCAAGATTCAAACCAAAACCTCATGTCCGATAGCTACACTTACCTATCCGCGAATGGAAAGCGAATGAAACGACCATTTCTAAAATATCTAAAAATAGTTCATATAGGGGACGCTCAATTATAGAGAAAACAATGACGGGAAAATTTAAAGCCTTAAAAGAATGACTTGATCCCGAAGTAGGATTAAAATTTTAAATACGAGTAAGCCTGAATAATTCGCGAATCGAATTGTTTTAAGTACCCATTGTATTTTTGGACGTTATTGACGATGTAAGGACTATAGAGCATTGTAAAAAAATATAGACAATGCTACAAATATTTTATCTCCATAAAAATAGAGGAAGTTAACTACGACTCGGCTGAAGTTTTGAATACCCTTGAAGTTTGTTTTTCTAAATAAGACTACTTTTCGGACCTTACTTCTTATGGAAGCTATACTATATATGTGTCCGATATCGACCAAACTTAGTGCAATCATGGAAAAGCATAAGAAACTGTTATTTACGAAATTTGGAGGCGATCCCATTTAAACGAAAAATGTTTTTATACCCTTGCAGAGGGTATTATAAAATTGTCCGGATGTTTGTAACGCATAGAAGGAAGCATCTCCGACCACATAAAGTATATATATTCTTGATCAGCATGACGAGCTGAGTTGATTTAGCCCTGTCCGTCTGTAAGTCTGTTTCCATGCTATTTTCTCCTTCAGTTTTAAGGCTATCCTCACCAAACTGTGCACGAAGTCTTTTGGTACAAATACGCTGCACATTTGTCGGAACCGGCCGGATCGGATGACTATAGCATATAGCTGCCATAGGAACGATCGGTTGAAAAACTAGTCTTAAAGAGAAAAACTTTTTTGTTTTTAATGGAAACGCCTCCAAAGTACGTATTTCTTAGTTTACTATCCCTTCTCATGATTTCACAAAGTTTGGTCGAAATCGGATGACTATAGCATATAGCTGCCATAGGAACGATCGGTCGAAAAACTAGTTCGAGTGAGGAAAACTTTTTTGTTATTAATGAAAATGTCCTTTTTATTGGAAGGCACTTATTGCATATACTTTGGACACATTTCTACAAAAGTTTTATCAAAATAGGATGACTATAGCATATAGTTGCAGTATGAATGATCGGTCGAAATAGAAGTTCTAGTAGGAAAACCTTTTTGTTTTAAATGGGATCGCCTCCAAATTTCGCCTAAGAAGAGTCTTAGAAAAACTTTTTTGTTTTCAATGGAAGCTGCAAGGGTATACAAAACTTCGGCGGTTAACTTTCCCTATTTTTCTCACTATAAACTTCTTTTTCGACCTTTCATTCATACTGCAGCTATATGCTAAAGCATCCGATTTTGACAAGACTTTGTAGAATTGTGTAAAAGTATATAAAATAAGTGTTGCCAATGATAAGGACGTTTTCATTAAAAAACAAAAAAGTTTTTCTCACTAGAACTCGTTTTCCGACCGATCGTTCCTATGATAATGCCGTAGTCATCCGATTTCGACCAAGCTTGGTCGAAATCAGCTATATGCTATAGTCATCCGATCCGGCCGGTTCCGACAAATGTAGCGTATTTGTACCAAAAGACTTCGTGCAAGTTTGGTGGGGATAGCTTTAAAACTGACGGGTATAGAACACGGACGGACGGACACAAAAACAACTCTCATGATGATCAGAATATAACTTTCGGTCGGATGCTTCCTTCAATGCGTTACAAACATCCACACATCAAAATACCCTCTGCAGGTATAACAAACTGCAAGTATACAAAACTTCGGCCGAGCCGGAGTTAACTTTACCCTATTTTCCCTAGAAACGATCGGTCGAAAAACTAGTCTTAGTGAGAAAAACTTTTTTGTTTTTAATGGAAATGCCTCCAAAGTACGTATTTCTTAGTTTACTATCCCTTCCCATGATTTCACTAAGTTTGGTCGAAATCGGATGACTATAGCATATAGCTGCCATAGGAACGATCGGTCGGAAAACTAGTTCTAGTGAGGAAACCTTTATTTGTTTTTAATGAAAACGTCTTTTTTATTGGCATATTCTTATTTTAGTATACTTTAACACATTTCTACAAAGTCTTATCAGTATCGGATGACTATAGCATATAGGGCCGTCCCAGAAATAGCCCCTAACTACTAAAACACAATAAATCTTTTTTTTATTTTCACTAGACCTTTTAGGTCGAAACTTTCCCAGCGTGTTAATAGTTTCTTACTAAGGGTATTATAAAATTGTGCGATGTTTGTAACGCATTGAAGGAAGCATCTCCAACCACATAAGAGTAACTATATCTTATCTTCCATAGGAACGATCGGTTGAAAAACTAGTCTTAGAGAGAAAAACTTTTTTGTTTTTAATGGAAACGCCTCCAAAGTCCGTATTTCTTAGTTTACTATCCCTTCCCATGATTTCACTAAGTTTGGTCGAAATCGGATGACTATAGCATATAGCTGCCATAGGAACGATCGGTCGAAAAACTAGTTCTAGTGAGAAAAACTTTTTGTTTTTTAAAGAAAACATCCTTATCATTGGCATACACTTAATTTATATACTTTTAACACAATTCTACAAAGTTTGGTCGAAATCGGATGACTATAGCATATAGCTCCCATAGGAACGATCGGTCGAAAAACTAGTTCTAGTGAGGAAACCTTTTATTTGTTTTTAATGAAAACGTCCTTTTTATTGGCATATTCTTATTTTATATACTTTAACACATTTCTACAAAGTTTTATCAGTATTGGATGACTAAAGCATATACGAGGGCCGTCCCAGAAATAGCCGACCTAACTACTAAAACACAAATATTTATCTTTTTTTTTTTATTTTTCAACATAGGATCCTTTTAGGTCGGTACACTTTTCCCAGCGATGTTCAATAGAACTGTGAAGCTCTTCAAAATAGGCATTAACCTCGGACTCCACCTCTTCATTGTTGCCAAATCTTTTTCCTCCGAGCCATTTTTTCAAGTTTGGAAATAAGAAATAATCAGAGGGAGCTAGTCTCGAATAAGGGGCGTGAGGTAGCAATTCAAATTTTAATTCATTAATTTAAGCCATTGCAACGGCAGAGGTGTGAACCGGCGCATTGTCATGATGGAACAGCAAACGCGGCACCCATCGCGCATAACTTTTTCATGTCCAATTTTTCGTTCAATATGCGATGTACAGCACTTTTTGAAATGCCTACACATTCAGCTAACTCACGAACTTTCAATCGCCGGTCACTCAATACACATTTTTTAATTTTGACCACCATTTCTGAAGTGGTCACCTCATTTGGACGCCCATTACGATGTTCATCTTCGCAGCTCAAACGACCTCGCTTAAACTCAGCCACCCAATATTTTATTGTTGTAAACGAGGGAGCAGAATTACGTAAGGTAGAATCCAGCTCCTTTTTAATATTGGTTGGACTAAGACCTTCTATATGAAAGTATAGTATCACATAACGGACAATTTTGTCATGTTGCAAATAATAACAAGCGTTCTCTATTAAAATCGACAAAAAAAAAACTGTGCAAGGTAAAGGCACCAAACTTCAAACTTAAGCTTTTAATAGTCGGTACTTCCCCTTTTTAATATTTTTTGTGAAAATTTTCCAACACTACTGTGCTAGGTCGGCCATTTCTGGGACGGCCCTTGTATTTCCAATTTGCAGTGAATCCAATGGAATAAAAAGCTCCCAAAACTAGATTTTCGGCTAAAAGTTTAGTGTTGGTCACCTCAGCTGGCTCTAATAAGCGTACTATTTCGCGAACTGAGTCCCACACCTACCGATGTGGAAGAATATCGTTATCTGCGTCCACTAAATTGAAGAAATGTTGAAGATGTCTTATGATTCCCTCTTCGCGTTCCAAACATCTGACCGGTATTAATCCCTGATTCAAATTAAGTTAAAACTGCTTAGGTATTCTTCATCTATTTTAGCAAATAACACCGTGCTACAGTGCGAAAAAAAAAACCCTGGGAAATGACCCAGTGTACGCTGTAGAGCAATTCCTCATACTTGATTTTCCTCGAGGACTCCAAAAACTGAAGATATGGCCCAAAAACCGCTTTGCGCTCATTTTCCTCACTTAACTTGAAATAACTCTCGAATTGACCATCAGATTTTCCTTAAACTTGTGAAGCATTTCCAAAGAAATGATACAGCAGAGTTGCAATAAGAAAAAATGTTGAAAACAATGCAAATAATGAAATGTCGGTCCAAATCTGTTTTCAGATGGTTGATCGGATGGTTGATTATGCAGCGTTGCTTTAATGGAGAAATAGACTTCACTCGCAACGACTTACGGTGATTTCTGTAAATTTTGGCTTGGTCTTGAGAAAGTGCATCAATTGACAAAAAAGAAACGTCATGAGTTATATATTCATCTGGTTGACGTTGATGACCAAATGCGATATGCTCGATACGAGAATTACAAACTTAAATCGTTGGGAACATATTCAGGCAATACTGGCGATGCATAGCGAGCACACGAGAAATGTATATTAGAGGCCGATGCTGTAACCTAAACGGAATTTATTATAAAAAGACAAATAAAAAATAATTCCAAAGTGAAAAAAGAGAATTACTCTCAAGTCGGTCCAAATGTTGATTAAGCAAAAATATGTATTATAAGAAGGAAAAAAAAACAAAAAATAGAACTTTACTCGTTCAAATGCCGCAGCAGAATGACTAATTTCCACATTACAATTTGGTATCTGTATCATTTTGACAGAAATGTCATGGCATGCCTTGTTTTCGACCAAAATAATTCTGTTGATGAAATTTGATCGAAATCATTTCCAGGAATTTGTCTGCGTTAGTTCTTCATAATTTCCATTTAAATGCTAAGTAGTTTTCCACATACAAAAGGTTAATTAGATTTTATTAATGAAATCATTAGTAGAAGGTAGGAAATCTCTAGCCAGGAGCTGTAGCAGGAACCAGCGGATGCCACCAGTACCGCCGCTTGATGAACCATTTGAATTTTGGTGGTATTTTTCTTGTCATTTTTACGTTTCCAAGGCACAATGGGTATTTTTCAGCGTCTTTGTTTGCCTCCCATCCGCCGACTTCTGCTGCATAGCAGCAGAGTTTGTACGTTGCGGCGGCCTCGGTCTTGGAGTGGCGCTATTTTGCCTGGTTCCCGACAGGCTTCGGCTTGTGTCGCAAGGGTCCGAACGTACGATTGTACGTCAACGTCCATATAGCATATTATCGATCTGAAACACTTTGTACTTAGTTTCTGCGCTTACATATTTTTCCCCATAAGCGCTTTCCACGTACTTTTTAAAGCTATTTTGACCTCTTCAAGTTTCAGATGTATGTGCTCCTAAATCTTCTTCTTCTTCTTTGGCCATTTGATGGTAATAAAATCATCACAACCGTTTTACGGTCTCGGCCGCTGCAACTAATGCCCGCCACTCGCCTCTGTCCCGAGCGACATCCCACCTGAAGGACACACCCAGCTCCGCAATATCTCCCTGCACCTGGTCGCGCCATCTTCGCTTTGGTCGACCCGACCCGGGCATGCCGACTGTACACTCGCTTTGCTGAAGCGTTATCATCCATACGGGTAACATGTCCTATCCAGCGCAGCCGTGCTTGGTGTCCCCCATGCCAGTTTAATCGCGAATTTTGAATTTTCGCGGGTTACGTATATTCGAATTTCGATTTTTTTGTGGCGTTATGTTGGTACTCATGTCTCTCACTTAGCCGACAAGCTCGGCCATTTTGAATGTTCACTTAATTGTTGACAGCTGCTTTGCTTGCACGGTTTTGATCGTCTTCGATTTTTACCTATTCAAAAAATGGATCAAAGAACCTGCAAATTTTGTGTGAAAAACGAAATAAGTGCGCGGATGCATTCCGAATGTTGACTGTGGCATACGGAGAAGCTACCTTGGACCGAAGCAACGTTTATCGGTGGTACAAAATGTTCTCAGAAGGCCGAGAAGAGTGAACGACGAAGAGCGTGCCGACGCCCGAGCACTTCAACAACAGACGAAAAATAATGAAGTGGGAAAAGGTAGGCCCGTCGACACCGTTAGAGAAGTTGCTGAGGACCTAAACATATCGATTGGCTCGGCCATTCGATTTTTATCAAGATTTGGGCATGAGACGGGTCGCCGCAAATTCGTACCAAAATGCTCAATTGCGACCAAAAACAGCACGGACATTGCTAATGAGATGTTAAACTTGTCCGCGACACATTAGAGGCATAACTGGTGACGAATCGTGGGTTTATGGTTAGACGTGGAAACCAACCAACACTAATGAGCTCCACACCGAAAAACCAAGTTCCCGATAAGTTTTAAGTTTCTTCGATTAGGGGCGTGGCATCAGAGTGCGGGAAGACGATCGTTACGGAAACCGGAAACCCCAGATTTTAAAAAAATTGGCTTCACACGATAACGCCCCCAAAGTTCTTCACGACTTACCCCACCCGACCGACCCCGTGACTTTTTCTTGTTCCGAAACGAGAGGCCATGAAAACGACGTTACGCACGACGAGATAAAGACGGCATCGAAGGAGGAGCTGAAAAAGATAAAAAAAATGTGCTTGAAGATTGGAAACCGTTGGCACAAGTGTATAATATCTCATGGGGATTACTTTGAAGGGGACAAAATAGATATTCATGAATAAATACGATACTTTTTGAACACACCTCGTACTTTATGTGGTCAGAGATGCTTCCTTCAATGCGTTACAAACACATCCAGAGAATTTTAGAATACCCTCTGCAAAGATATATTGAGTTAACCGCTGCTTTGGCCAGTCGCGTTGTGGTGGAGTCGGCTGAGATGTCGAGGTCCTGAGTTTAAATCCCAGTTAGGTTAGTAAGGTAAAATGGTATTTCAAAATCAATCGGAGCTTGATAAAATGGAGATGGGTGGTGTATGTGTATAGTAAGTGACCCGTGCCATGTGGGTTTTGAAAATAAAACAAAAATTTCTTATTCTTTTTAGATTAATAACTTATTTTATTCACTCGCAAATCTTTTTTTTTCTTTTACTAAAATACCTCTCCACTCTGTACAACTTCGAAAACGTTTACCAATTTTAAAACTACAAATTTCGTCAGATATCTCGAAAGTGTTTCACATCATGTCTGCTTGCTTTCGCCGCATGCCATTTGGTACAAGAACTGCACCAGGGTACGTGTAGGGCGTCCCGTCATATAGCAGCGACTCAGATAGGGAACCAGTCCATACTTGCTAATCAATCCAGTGCCACGTGTATCAATATGCGCCCAATCGGCACAGGGTATCAGCTCGTGAAGTATGGCCGCCGCCAGGCAGGAGGAGGCAAGGCCACGTCCATCGTTGCTCAAATCATAGCATAGCTCGTCAGTAACTTGTCGTTTGTAGTACTGCCACAAGGGTAAGCGCCACAAGCGATCGCCGCTTAGCGAGCCCGCGCGTTGCAACTGCTTCCAGATGTAGTGCGAGTTGGAGAAAATACCAGAGGCACCGCCACCAAATGCATTCTTCACGCCCAAGCCCAAGGTGGCCACATCTATGACAAGACGCGGATGGTAGGTGTTCTGGCCGTATATTAAGGGATCTGCCATGACCACCACGCCGGCCTTGTCCAAATCACGTATGGCCATGGAACGATGATTGAGTAGGGTGACCACATCGCCCGGCTTGCAGCTCATGCCAGAGGGCAAGTTCTCGCAGAGGGGAATGACACAGCTCACATTAATAGGCAGCGAGAGGGCGGCACAGGCACGCATCATTGCAACAATGGCCGCTGCGCCCGACATGCTGCCGCGAAACTCGTCCATGCCCTCGCACGGACGCAGATTGATGCCACCCGAATTGAAGGTGATTCCCTTGCCCACAAACAGTATGGGCTTGTCCTCCGGATTGGTGCCGCAATAGCTTATCTCCAACACCACGGGAGGCTCGCAGCTACCCTTGGCAATCATCAGAAAGGCGTTCATCCTCTGGGCCTCGATCCACTCCATGGTACGCACCTCCACCATAATGCCGCAGGGACACAAAGCTTCCACCGTGTTCTGGGCGAACTGTGTGGGAGTCATACAATTGGCCGGAGCTTCGCTCATTCTCCGCGCCAAGTTCTGGGCATCTGCTTTGAATACACCACGCTGCCAGGCCTCCGTATCGGGGTTGTCATACGGATCCAACGTAGGTATCATCGGTTTATTTATGGACAACATATTATCCGTGAACCTCCAGACGGCAAGCAAAGAACCTTCCGCTGCCTGTTCCGGATAGTCCATGGCATCCACGGATATGGCTTTGATGCCCATCTGCTGCAGGGATCTGGCACCTAAGCCGGCAGCTACGCGTACATTCTCCATGCCCTCGTCCAGCATTTCCAGCTCATTGAAACCTATGCCCTCCAGGCCCAGGCCCACCACGGCCACGGCATTGAACTCGGCATCAATGTTTTGGAACACCTTACCGTAACCAAGTTTTCCATCGAGTTCCGTCTCACATATTAATTTCTGCAGTTTTCCATTCAATCTAGTGTCGATCCGTTGACCCGTTGGCGTTAGCTTGGGGCCATTTTTGCCCTCCTTCTGATAAAGACCCAGAACGACGCCCTTCCGAGTGGCTCCGCTGCCCGTGCAGCCAAAGCGCACGCACTGCAGTGCATATTTGCACATTGATTTCAGGGGACAATGGCGAGTCTTGAACATTTTGTTTAGTCACGGTAAATTTTGAGAAAAAAAAAGAAATGCCCAAAAAATTTTGTTGGTTTTTTTTTTACTTAAAAAAATATTTAAAAGTGTTGTTTATCGGACGAGGTATGTAATAAAACTGATTTTCCTAAAATTTGGAAACCGTAGGCAAACCAAAAAATTTGGAATAGGGATTGAAGTATTTATCAACGCCTGCCATTTTTTTTTTTTTTTTTAAGATTATTTCGTGTAAATTTCACAGTTCTACAAATTGAAACCATTTGTGAGTAACCCGAGCTTGTTTATAATAATAATTTTTTTTTATTTTATTTTAACAGGTTAAATCTAGTATACAATACTAAACTTTATAATAGTTTAACAAGCACTAGCTGCTAGGGCCTTCGACTCGCAAATTTGGGCTACAGTGCCATTATATGTTGATTTTAGCTTCTTTTTTGAAATTGTTTTTTTTTTATTTTTTTTTTCTGAGGAGTTATCTAAACAATCGGAGGGGCGCTGGGGTCCAAAGAGGTGAACCCTAATGCTCTCTAGTTAACGGCAGGAATCCAGAATTTGAGTTGTGGTTAAAATTTCCCCACATAGTGGGCTGGGAGGCCGTGTCGTTGAGTAGGTGTTGATGTGTACATTGTGTGTGTCCGATGCGCAGGCGGATGAAAATTCCGCACGCCCGTCTCCATAGGTTAGCGGGAAGAACGATTCTTCAGCAGCTTGGGTTTATTGCACTGTATCTGTGCATGAAGAGTCTCCATGCAGCCTGTTTCTTTTCATTGAGATGTAGCAGGATTCGATTCTTTATATCCTTGGCGTTGATTGGCGTAAAAAGAAAGGATACAGCGGACCTCATATCGGTGGCAGCCTTGTCAGCGGCTTCATTGCCTGGGATCCCTTGGTGGCTGGGGGCCCAGAGAATGGTGATTTTTTTGTGATGAGTTGAAGTGAGATTCCCGGCTTTGTAATGCTGATATTGTCGAGAGACTATCGGTGCATATTACATACTGTTCTTCGTTGCTGGCAGCATGTTGGCAGGCTTTTAGTAGAGCAAATGCTTCGGCGGAGAAAATGGAATTATATTGAGGGAGGGATCCTCCAGCAATAATGGCGTTTACGCTGTCAACAACGGCGAAGGTGGTGTCATCAGCTGTTTTTGAACCGTCTGTGTAGAGCCAAGTTTTGGCTCCAAGCTTGTCTTTTCGCTTAAAAAACGAGCTAGAAACTCTGAGCTGCATATGTTTCTTTTGGCTGCGTTATTTAAGTTGATGTTGATGTTAGGCTTCTTTCTGGACCAGTGCGGAGGCGATTTGATGGGACGATGTGAATTAGGCAGTGGCAAGCCGAGCTGTGTGCTGTAGCAGACGCATCGCCTGAGGGTGGAGAGACACTTGTGTTTCCGTTTTTGCTTAAAGATGGCTGAGAAGTCTTTTTTAACAGGTGGTTGGAGGTAGTGTATAGTTTTGGAATGAGCTGCATGGTTGACTCTTCAATACGATCCGGGATGCTGGGTAGTCCGGATTCTGCCAGAATGCAGGCGACGGGGGAGGTGGGGAATGCGTTAATTGCGCGACGAACAGCACCATGATATGGAGATTGTATTTTTTTGATGTGAGACCTTGCGCACCATCCGAAGATTGGAAGGCCATAATCGATTTTAGAGAGCATTAGGGCACGGGTTATGTTTATAAGCGAGTTTATGTGTATGCTAGTATATTTAGAAGATAGGAATTTTATAATGTTAAAACGGCTTTCAAGCTGTTTTGTAAGGATATTGCAATGTTGTTTAAAGAGAATCTTGGAGTCGAAGGTTATGCCTAGAATTTTTAAATGATCTACATTTTTTATACATTGGTTTTTAAAATCTATATCAGAGAGGTTACATCGGTGTTTGCGGCAAATGTGTAGTAATTGACATTTTTCAATAGCGAGAGAGGCACCTGACAAGGCTCCCCAAGATTCTACGTCCTGTAATATATCGGAAAATTTGTTCTTTACAGTGGTCCAACTTTTTATTTTAGTAAAAATGATAGCGTCATCGGCGTAGATTAATACCTGGATGTCCTTATGTCTTGTCAAAATGCTGTTAAGTTCTTCGAAAGCTATTATGAAGAGAACTACGGAGGGAGCTTGTGGAATTCCGTTGAAGAGATTGTGGGTGTTTAAAGTGATGTTGTTGACTCGAACCCTGAAAGTGCGATTGGTCATATTATAATAATCTATATATATAAAACAGTTTGACCTGACTGACTGACTGACTGACTGACTGATTGGCAATCATCGCACAGCCTAAACGGTAAGAGCTAGAGGGCTAAATTTGGACAGGAGTTTCCTTATGTGGTGAAAGTGCGTACTAAGACGGGGTTTTGGAAAATTCCACCCGGAAAAGCCGGAAAAGCGTCGGGAAAGTTTGTATGGGGAAAATTTTATTTTTCATCCGATTGACTTGAAATTCGGTTTGTAAGCATAGTATGCAAAATAATTGACCCTTTTTTCGGAAAATCCGCCCACAAGAAAAATTCTCGGAAAATTCGATATGCAAAAATCTATTTTTCATCCGATTGACTTGAAACTCGGTTTGTAAGAACAGTAAGTGAAATAAATTGATATGCCATTTTTTAATGCTGGAAAATTCGACCGTAGGGTCGGGAAATTCGCGGAAAAGCGTCAAAAGTTTCTTGGAAAATTATTTTTGATCCGATTGACTTGAAATTCGGTTTGTAAGGACAGTAAGTGAATAAAATTGGACATGTGATTTTCCGATGCTGGAAAATTTGACCGTACGGTGAAACGGAAAAAACGCGGGATCGAATAAAATCTCTATCAACCGATTGCATTTAAATTCGGTAAATAATGAAAAAAAGATTTGTGTTGGAAATCTGTCCTGTAGGTCGGAAAATTTTGGAAAAGCGTCAACAAAAATTTTTTTTGGTTTTAATTTTATGCAAAATAATCGAGACTTGTTTCACGATTTCGGAAAATTCGCCCCGATTCCCGGAAAAGCGTAGCAAAAATCTTTTTCACCGATTACTTATTCGGTTTTAAAGCGTTGATACCTTGAGCTGTCATTTCCCATGTTTTCTACAACAAATAAGAACTTTAAGCAGCGAAATATTGGACACATTACGATAGTTACGAGCGATATATCATGATACCCCGATAACGATTACGATAAGCTACCAATACAGAAACGATAACGGTACAAAAAAACCGAAGTTAACTATAACGATTAGATGAAAATTTTGTTGAAGGAAAGAGAGCGAATGGTCATTGCATTGTAACGTTACCGCGAGCAATTTAACGTGTGACGATAAGTAAAAAAAAGAATGTGTGGATATGTGTGGTGTATGTGTATGAAAACACAAGAAGTCTAATGCGGGAAGAGGGGGTTTTGGAATAATCGGAAAAGCCTCGGAAAACTTTTGTATGGGGCACCCAATTTCATTTTTTCATCCAATTGTGCTTTTGCCGATTGTGACTTGAAAAAGTTTGCCGGTCAGTATAATATTAATGTTTTCCATCAAAGATGGGCAAACACCGCGGATCAGTCTCCTACCAATTGCATATAAGGTAAATTTCCTGTATCTTATGAACTTGAAATTGAGTCCATATACGAGTTGTATAATTCCCTTGACCCATATATCACATATGTAGGTATATTGGTAATATGGAGTTGAATATTTTACTTGTTCAGAAGTTATTTAAGCTAAGACCTTGAAATTTGGTGTGTAGGCTGGTAATATGAAGTTAGACTTTTCTCCTGTTTCGAATCGTTCGGCTGAACCAATTTAAAATTGGTTGAGATCCACATCATTCGATTGGAAAATTGATCTCTGAATATATTTAAACTATGAACTGGAAATATGTTGTTGGAAATTTCTCCAATTTTAAACTGTTATCCTTATAAACGCTTTCATAGGAATCATATTCTCTCAGTGCAAAGGATACGGGCGAAGCCGGGTATTCAGCTAGGTTAAAATGAATAATTGGGATATTCCTGTAAAAAATTTTTGAAAGGAAGAATCTTTTGATATAGTTTTCGAAGTGCTGACACTACGAGGAAGCTTTCAAAGTTCAGGGGGATTTTGTGTTATTTTTTCGGGGTGGCATTTAATAAATGCTTTTTGATCGCTTTCGGAGGGTACTACAGCACATTTTTAGTTGCAAAAATCCGGCTAAAGTGGCTTTATGAATTGTTTGTGAAATTGCCAAGGCAAATATTCTGGTTTGAGTATAGAAAATAAAGTAAAATATTGCTACTTTCCATAACAACTGATAATGTTTTTGTCGTCTTCATTTCTTTTGGTCTTAATACCTGACTTTAAGGCATTTTTAAAAGCTTTTTATATAAATTTTTAAGTTTAATATTCTCCGTATTTCGTGCACGTATTTTAAGTTTAGTTTCTTAGCAACACACACACACACACACACTTAAGTCGTGTCGCCAGAATGTCGTTGTCAACAAAATTGTTTTCTTCTGGCAATTATTCTTAATTAATTTGATTTGTCCACATAAATTGCCTGGCGAATTTGTCTTTTGTGTTTTGTTTTATTTTCTATTTAGGCTTTTTTTTTTGATTTGATATGGAATTTGTGAAATAAACCTTTGTTTCATTATTTCCAGTTGGAAACTTGATTAGGACCCACCTAAGTGACTGTTAGCTGTTGCTTTGCAGGCCACATAATTTGATTATCACTAAACGCAGAGATGAAGCACAGGGCACAGAGGAGGAAACGGAAACAGCAACAGGCGCGCAACGCCATGTCAATTTGTAAACAAAACAGAGAGACGAGGCGAAACGAGTCAAATCCGGTCGAGTCTAACCGAGCTGAGCCGAGCCAAAGCAAACGAACAGCCAAAACGCTGAAAATTGAGTGGGAGTCCGAGTGGGTTTTTGGTTATGAATGAAAATCAGATCCAAGAGGAGAGGGCGGTGGAGCAAAACTCAAAGCCCATAAGAGTGGGAGGAAAAATGGCTCAGAGATGGAAGTTGTTATATGCGCTAATAATGTGCATAGTTTTTATTTGCATCAATTTGTCAAATCCATTAAATCTTCGAATGGTTTCAAATTCAGTTCAATTTTAAAATTTGCCGCCTTTTGTTGAAATACTTACGATAACATTTCAACTTCAACTTATCGATATTTTTGAGTACATTATTAATGTGACCAGCGTAGTAAGTACAAGTCGTGTCTCAGTGGACGCGTTCAGCAGACTTTTTTTTTGGGTGGGATTTCTGAATTTCAAATTTTCTTTTTCAAGGTCAGTATACACCTCAAGAAAGGAGCTCCTAAAACAAAAAAAGTTCATACAAAAAAACTCACCAAACTTTCGCTTTGTTGCCAGTACACACTTCCCACAAAAGGTCTTAACAAGTATACTAGATTGGTATTTTACCGATAGCCCAAGAAATAATACATTTCTATTGTTGAAAGAATTATTGCAAACTGCCGCTATACACATTTGCCATTATTAATAGAATTGCCGAAACAAAAACTTCAAAATAAAAATAGGGCAAAGTTAACTTCGGCTCAGCTGAAGTTTTGTATACCCTTGCTGTTTGTTTTTCTAAATAAGACTACTTTTCGGACCTTACTTTTCTATGGGAGCTATACTAAATAGATGTCCGACTTCGACCGAACTTAGTGCAATCATGGAAAAGCATAACAAACTGTTAATTACGACATTTGTAGGCGATCCCAATTTAAACAAACAAGTTTTTCTCACTAGAACTTTTTTTTCGACCGATCATTCATAGTGCAGCTATATGATATAGTCATCCGATTTTGACAAAACTTTGTAGAATTGTGTAAAAGTGTATAAAATAAATATATGCCACCGTAAGGGACGTTTCCATTGAAAACAAAAAAGTTTTTTCACAAGAACTAGCTTTTCGACCGATCGTTCCTATGGCAGCTATATGCTATAGTCATCCGATTTTGACCAAACTTTGTAGAATCGTGTGGGAGCATATAAAACAAATAGATGCCAATTTTGAGGACATTTCCATTGAAAACAAAAAAGTTTTTCTAACTTGACTACTTTTCAGACTCTACTTTTCGATGACAGCTATACTATACAGATTTCCGATTTCAACCAAATTTGATGGAATCATGGACAAGCAGAGTAAACTAAGAAATACGAAGTTTGGAGACGTTTCCATTAAATACAAAAAAGTTTTTCTCACTAAAACTAGTTTTTTAACGAACGTTCCTATGATAGCTATATGCTACAGTAATCCGATCCGGCCGGTTCAGACAAATGTGCAGTGTTTTTGTATTAAAAGAGGAGGCAGCTTAGAAACACGGACAAACGGACGGGCAGACGGACAGGGCTAAATCAACTCAGCTCGTCACGCTGATCAAAATATATATTCCTTATGTGGTCGGAGATGCTTCCTTCTATGCATTTCAAACATCCGAATAATTTTATAATATAAAAATAGGGGAAAGCTAACTACGGCTCGGCCGAAGTTTTGCAGCCTTCGTTGAAAACAAAAAAGTTTTTTTTTTCAGTAACGTCGAATTTTTGTACTTGGAAAATAGTTTTTTTTCAGGTTTTTTGCAAGTCAACTGTAGTTTCCTGAAAAACAACTTAAAAACCCCCAAAAACATCAAATTTTTAATTTTCTAACTTTTGTTTGGTAGCTCGTCTTGGCCCTAAATTTCTCGAGAACTGCTTAACAGATTTTAAAAGCTAAAACCTAAATGCATCAAATCCATGTTTAAAATCAATTAAAAATAGTTTTCATTTTATGGGTTAATGTAAAACCCAATATCCACATTTTGAGTTGTAGAAATTTTAAGTATATCAATAAAAACTTATTTGAACGTCCCAATATACTTGTTTACACTATGACACATTATTCTTACAAACTTTTCATTTTTCCTTCGATCTGATCTCAAAAAAAGTGATGGGCGTTTGTTAAATTTGTGTACTTAAAAAAACAAATCCACAACAAAAAATGATAAATTTATTTATATCGAATAAAAATAGCCGCTTGTTAAGATCACCTATAATTTTTGTGTTATATAGTTTTTTGTAAAGCTTTAAAAAATGGCACTAGTACCCTTAATGAACTCTAAACTATATGAAACCTTGACAAAAGAAAAATGAATTAAAATTTTTGAGCAGCTTAAAAGTTCACGTAGAGTGTCGATTTTGAGCCACTGTACGTCACACCAGTAACGTCCTATCGATATATGCCTATCGATAGGCATCAGCTGCTTTGGACTTTAGTTCGCAGTTTACGGTCACATTGCGTCGAAACAAGTGCGGTCACTTTAAGTTGTTTTCATATCAAATACGGTCACCCAAACTTCTCAAAGAGAACTTACAAATACAGCAATTTCGTTGAAAATTTCAAGGCAAACAAGTTGCCAGGAGCCGCAGGAAGCAGCGGAGTGTGAAGATAAGTAAGTTTGTTCAGATTCACTGCATATGGCAGCCCGAAACGGGACAAAGTAGACAGCAGCAGCAGCAAAACAAAAGCCGTTGCCCGTTGTGCCCCCCTCCTCACCCCACCACAACACCACCCAATCATCATCATCATCAATGTGCGGGGGGAACGTATCAGCGGAAGCAGAGGAAGTTGAATCATCGTGCGGAACTTGTTTTTGTTGTTGTATTGTTTGTGGCCAAGCATAATAAAACATAAAAACAAAGAAACAAGCAGCGCAGCAGCATCAGCGACGGCGGCGGCAGCGACAATCGAAATTGGAATTCCATTACACACGTACATACAGATATACGCATATGCGCACATACATACAAACATAGTATATATTTCTAATTTGATTCCAAGTTTATCAACTCGAAGGCGGAGATAGCAAATGTCGTGTAAACAAAGATTTTGCAACGGCGGGAAGTTTCTATGACTCCCCTCCGCCGAACCCCAACCTTCCGCCTAATCAGCAATGTGCTTTGTTTTGGCTAACAAAAAGTTGGTGGTCCAAATCCATCTCAGACCCAAGGGCAAAGGAAATGTTACCAAAACATTATAACCCAAGCCTGCAACCGAACCCCGCAGAACCTTCTTAATTTATGACCAAACCGGACACCTACTGTAGGACAAAGGTTACGTGGAAGAAATTACCTAAGCTTCTTTTTTGTTAAGAACTTATATAATTTTCTTAGATCGGCTGAAAAATTTCATACTGCTTAACCCTATGGTTATATAAAATCAGGAATGCAAAACGATTTTGAAACGAACCGCTAATTCCAGCTGGTAAACCGAACCGCCAACAGAACCGGCGAACCAAAAACCACAAATCAAAGCGGTTCCGTTTGGTTTGGATCAGTTCACTAAAGAGTTTTTAGACGCAAACATTTTTTCATGTCTCCCTAACATGAGTCCCTTATAGATGCCGGATTTATGCAATTCCTGCAGGCTGCTAATACGTCGGAAACGACCGGATCGGATGACTATAGCATATAGCTCCCATAGAAATGATCGGTCGAAAAACTAGTTTTAGTGAGAAAAAATGTTTTGTTTCCAATGGAACCGAACCGATGGTTCAATAACTTTTTGAACCACTGAACCGAAGCAACCCTTATTTGCGAGCGGTTTGCATCCCTGGTCAAGCCCGACTATAGTATACTCTGTACCTGTGAAGTGCTGCCCATCACCGTTGCGACCGGTGCACCCTACAGATTCATTCATATAAATAAAAGCTACTTTACTTATGACTTAGCACGGACACAAACCAAAGCTACTCTACTTATCACTTAGGACGGTCATAAACCAAATCTACATTACTTATCACTTAGTATGGACATAAACCAAAGCTTCTACATTACAACTTTACCATGTACTAGAAAAGATGCTTAAGGTCTAACCTTCCAACTCTTCTCTTACAGCCCATAATTGTTTGTTTTCCTTATAGCTCGACTATCCTTCATCCGATTTTTACCATTCCCTTGACGGATCAATAAATAATTCTGATAACTAAATATGTCCAAAAGAAACGAACCTTCTATCTATAAAACTGTGAAAGACATGACATTTTTTTAAATTGCAGGGGCGGGAGGAGGCGTGGCCAAAATTGAAAATAAACTTGATCTGCTTGCAAGTATAAGAAGTTTTTGTCCCATACATGTCAAACCTCTATCTCTTACCATCTATGAGATCTCTGCGTTCTTACGGACAGACAGACGGACATGGTTATATCGACTCGGCTGTTGATGCTGATCAAGAATATATATACTTTATGGGGTCGGAAATGCTTCCTTGTGGCTGTTGCATACTTTTGCTCAAACTGAATATACTCTGTGTATCTCTGGTACTGAGTATAAAAAATAGCATAAGAAACATCTTAAAGATTTCACCAGTCTTGTCTGGTATTACATTGGGAATCGTCGTTGAAAGATAACCCTCCAGTTCGACTTAGTGTAGTAGTAGTTGTTTCTTTATTTAAAATATTTTGTAAATCTACTGATTACTTTTAAATTGATTTTCTTTAGGCTTATTTACACTTGTCTGATATCTCGTATAAGTTCAGACAAGTGTAATAGTCAAACTGAGAAGCACTAGAAAAAAGCTGACTTGACTTTCTTATCAGGACACATAGGTTAAAGCTGTACTGCACAAATCTACAATTCATGGAATAACTTGATGCTTATTGGGAAAAACTTAGCTTCTTATCAGCTGCTGGAAGTAAGCTGATTAGCAAGGCCCAGTGCACAGTCGAATTCTGGGTAGTCCACTTTTACACACTAAAATTAATCCGACACATAATTTGTAATGCAATTTTACTTGGAATCTTTTGGCAATTAACAAATTCACTTCCGTTATTGACCAATCGGTTTATTTTATCTGACGAATAGGAATCACGTCTGTGGAATACATGATTAAATTCAGTAAATTGGGTTTGCAATAGTTATGATTCATCTGCATTGAACGATTACCGAGTTTTCGGGGGCTTATAGAGCAACCAGCTCAAGTCGGTTTCGACTTAGTTTTGGAATAGTTTCATCCGAAGAAAGTTTTATTGGTAACAGATATTAAAGCCTGAGTTCGAGTTCTTTTTCAGCCATTTTCAACAATATCGTGATTTATAGTACATTTTCCAATCAGGGCAAACCTCTTAAATTCTTCAAAGGGTTCGATCCGGAAGTTTAAATTTGTCTTCAGGTATAAGGTCTGGTTGGGCGACTTGTCAAACCTGAGATTTTAGTTCGAGCCTTGGTTCATTACTTCTAAATTCTTTGAAACATTTTTGCCTCTAATTTCTATTAATTTCAGCAAGTCAGTTAAAATTTAAACCGCGGCTTGCCCTTATTTCTAATCATACGTCCCCGTTCCAAAAGTTTCCGGTCATTCCAAAATATACTTTTATATGAATATGAGAAGTTTGTATTGTCGTGTTACAACTTGACTATTGCTGTATTTCCCTTCTCATAGAAGTCCAAACAGTGACCCGAATAGTGACCAAAATGGTGACCAAAACAATGTCCAAATAGTGACCAAACAGTGACCAAAACAGCAACCAAAACAGTGACTATACAGAGACTAAACAGTGACCACAACAGTGACCAAAGCAGTAACTAAAACAGTGACAAATACTGTGATCAAACAGTAACCAAAACAGCGACTCAAGCTGCAAGTCCAGTCTCCGCAGAGTTGCCATAATGTTAGCTGCGAAGTCACACGTTGCCTTCCAGTTTCCCTCCGACATCAGCATGTAAGGAACTAAATTATCTTCGGCTATATCTCCGCCCAACACCCTGGACAATTCCGCCCTCTCGGTGTGAAACCTTACACACTCGAATAAGACAGAGGCCTTACTGTTTCAAGAACGGGTCGTAACTAATTTGAAGAAGATCAAATGTGGAAAACGTCTGCTAGCCGATATCGAAATTTTTTTCAATTTTGTGAAAGAATCATACAGATCATGCTAACATTTTCGCATTCGCAAAACTTTTGCGATTTGAAACCGGTTTTGCGACCCAATTTTCTCTCCAAGCTGCAAAGGTTTTGCGAATGCGGAAATGATAGCATGGCTGATAGTAACACAACAATTTAGCACTTTATTCGACACAGAAAAATATATATTCCTATATATTATTAGAAGTACAGAAGATTTCCAAATCAAACAAAATATATATCAATGCAAGTGTCTTTGTCTTTTTTAAAAGTAGACTTTTACCTTTTTAGTTCTTTGCTACTTATATTTTTTGAAAAGTGAATAATAAAGGCACCCTTCTGCTCAAAACCGATCCCGATTATATTGTTCTATAATTCAGTAATTGAGTCTCTTATCGAGCTTATATCCAACCCAAAACACTCAAGTTTAATGGGCCCCTCGGGACCGATTTTAATGTTGAGTAATTAAAACAATCGATTTCAATGTTCTTTAACTTCTGATTAATATATTGTTCCTTGGTATTTGTTCCTTGTGTTCCGGGTCAAGTCTATTCTTCGTTTTTCTGCGTTTCCAAGCTACCAGCCCCAGTCAAAAATGATTAAAAATAACAAGTAATGCCTTTCCTTCTCTTCTTCGATTGTTGTCAACATTCGAGTATGAAATAAATGCTGATGCTTCTTTTTTTTAATATTCTTCGCGCATCTAAACTTCCTTCTCGGCGGGATTTAAATCGTTTTTGATGTTGTACAGTTTGATGGCATTAATATCATTCTCCTCCATCAGGTTATCCTCCTGCATTGTCTTAATGGTGCCGGAGAGTTTGGGAATTCGAACATCTGTTTCGAAGATCACTCCTTCGGAGGACTGTAACTTGACGCTGGGCATGATTATATTTCTGGAGTTTCGTTTTCTTTTGTATGTTTATCTGTATGACTCTTTTTCTGTAGTTTCGTTTACTACTGTATGTTTTTATTTTGTATTGTTATTTATTAGGTGTCACACAAGAGTTGTAAATAATTTTGTATTCAATGTTTGAATGTTTAATCTTACTGAAAACAAACTCAACGAATGCTTTGCCAAGCGAACGAACGAAAGCGAGCTTACAGCTCAAAAAACTCGGTTTCAGTCTTATAATTGAGACACCCATCGGTCAAACAGCTCAAAACACTCGATTTTATTGTAATATAGTAAGGAATTTAGGCACCCATCGAGCACACAGTTTAAAACACTTGATTTCAGTATTCTAATGTGTGTAATTAGGCATTCCAGCGGGGCTTACAAAATCAAAACACTCGATTTCATTGTTCTTTAGTAAGGAATATTGTGCTCGACTTTTAAAAGGAAAAGATTCCTATCAAATAATATCGATCAGAGCACAATAAAAAATAGACTGGCGTTCCTAAAAGATCGTTGAATCGGGAGTACTCTCGAACAACTTCCAACACTTTCAAATGCTTCGACCAATCCATTCCTTAATTTTGTAATATTTGCGCTTTAAAAAAAATGTAGATCTATTTGAGAACATTTATTTTAATGCTGAGAAATAGTTTGATACGTTGATTGCATAGTAGTTCAAAAATCTTTGTTGAATGCATATACAAAATGCCACTAAATGGTCAAAATGGGAATGGTACCCACCAGAGCTGTAAACTATTATTACTACTAGCTGACCCTGCAAACGTTATTCTGCCATATAAATTGTTTCTAGCATATTATATTTTTGTGAATTTTTCGGTTGTTATACTCTGTACCGAAGGTACAACTGGCAGAAAATCGATATTAACCGTTTTACAAAGGGAAAACTACGAATTTCCAGCCCATTCACCAATTTTCCAGTTCATGGTTTAACTAACTTAACATTATTATTAACATAATTACCAATTCTCTAATCGAAAGGTGTAGGTGAACCACTTTTAAACCGTTTGACTGCTTATGCATTTATGATTCTAACTGAAAATATTCGTTTTCGAGATGCGACGTAAAAATGAGAAAATTTCGCGATATTTTTGACCGTTTGATCTTCTCCTCTACATATTTGACCGTCTAAATCAGCCATGCCCAGCCGTATACTCTTTGGGTGCGTTTTGTTTTTGTAATTGCACCGAAGATAGGAAGTCAATGGTCGTATACATACAGGGCGAGCGGCATACAAAACGACACACATGCAAACATTTCGTGTGTGTGTGTGCGTCGCGTAGAACAAAAAACTGTTTTTTCTCTTATTTGATTGGCGTTTGCGCGTGCAAGCAAACTGACCAACAACGATGTATTGGTTTTTTTCTTTGTAAGTATTGGAGATTGCTCTGCCGTATGCTAGTTTTGGGCATGTCTGGTCTTAATAATAATTTAAACTTAAGAACATTTTGCGACTTCTTTGTTCCTTTGGTTTACAGCTCCTAGCATTTTGGACCCTTCAATCTGCATCTTCCATATACCAATGACTGCATTGTAATTTCAAAATTCGCGGTTTTTGGAACTTAGAAACCATAGCCGGCAAGCATCCAACCATATTTCAAAGTTTTTTCGCAATCGGATGATCGGTATAATTTTGCAAATTTCGCGATTTTTGGATCATTTTCCGCCCATTTATTCAACTAAACAAACCCATTTGCAGGCAAGCGTCCAACCATTCATCGCAATCGAATAAACGGTATTATTTCTAAAATTTCGCGGTTTTGGACCATTTTCCGCCCATTTCTTCAACTCAGAACCCGGGCCACCGTCCAACCATGCCCAAAAGTTTCATCGCAATCGGAAATTTAGCTTTATCGCGGTTTTTGGGGGCATTTTCCGCCCGTTTCTTCAACTTAGAAACCTTCCCGGGCAAGCGTACGACCAGTCCTCAAAATTTCATTACAATCGGATGAACGGCATAATTTTGCAAATTTCGTGTTTTTTGGAGCAATTTTGAAACAAACTCTCTCTTGGAGTTTGTTGACAATGTCCGTCTCCCTCTATGAAATACAAAAAAAAATTGTCTGCAGAGGGTCACCCAATTTTTTGGCCAAAAAGAACACCGTAATCATGCCTCAACCACCGTATTCAGCAGATTTGGCTCTACGACTTTTTCCTATTCCCAAACCTACAAAAGGAAAGCGTTTTGCCACAATTGATGAGATCAAGTCAGAATCGAAGAACGAGTTGATGGCCATACCGAAAGGCGCATTTCAGAAGTGCTTCGATGATTGGAAAAAGCGTTGGCACTAGTGTATTATATCCGAGGGCGATTACTTTGAAGGGGACAAAAAGGATTTTGATGAATAAATAAGTACTTTTCAAACAAATTCAAAATTCACCTTTTCCATTGAACACACCTCGTATATTTATTCTAAATCTTCACAATTTCTTTGGGCTTATGAAAAACTTTGTGAAAGCAGATGGTCGAGTTTCGACCACGACGCGAAGCTAGTTGAGATTATTGTATTGAAAAGTAATCAAATACGGGAAGTAATGATTACAATGCAGCTCTGGTACCCGCTTAATGAAATGGAGTTTCTCTTTTATGCTGTTACTTTTACAATTCGACTTGCAAATTACATTTAAAATTGTAAACATTTAAAAACAAAACTACTTTAAATTCTTTTGCAAGTATTATAAGTACTATCCCTCGTAAAGATCTTTGCTCGTACCGGGTGTTCCGCGGCTAATCGGCTCAAAAATAACGTTTTGTCTAGATCCTATACATGCGGCAAATTTGCCGATTTTGGAAGTGAATCTTTTTTTAAACTAGAATGTAATGTTCTCATTTTATTCACTAATTTTCATTCATAAATAACGATTGGCCTTGAACTCGTCTCCAATATCCATACAGATTGGTTCTACCCTCCCTCATTTTTCTACCTTGCTTGCTTATAAACTGGGTTTGACTTTTTGATAATTTTTTTATCACATTGCAAATATATCTTCTCCAATCTAAGTATATTTTTTTTTTTAAATACACAAATCGCCAGCTGTCTATATGTAGGTATGTTTGTTGAGGCGCTTTGAATTCATTAGAACTCCAATGTAATCTATACTCAACCCTCTTCATTTCGATATTAATACTTACGAATCGTATTTATCTTATCTGCTTGCCATCGTCGTCCCTCCACTCCCTCCCCCAATTCTCTGCTGGTTAACCCCTCCAATTTCAAGTTTAGTGTTTGATGTCTCTTTATTTTCTTGTCTTTCAGTAGTTGGCTTCTTGGTTGCCTAACCAGACGATGGAGGAGAAGCGCATTGCTGACTATTTTGTGGTTGCTGGCATGCCAGAGCAACCGCAATTGCTGCAAGACAACATCTTCAATGATTCGGGTCGTTTGAGAGCGGCAAATACCATTGAACCCATCACCGATATTGGAGTATTCTATCCATTGCTGGGTGAGGAGATACCCGAGGGTTATGAACTGCTCGAGTATACGCCGACGGGTCTGCCAGCGAATCTTAATCATGGTTCAGTGAGAACCACCGAATGTTATATCTACTTTCGACGTGGCAAGGATCGACCGCCATTGGTGGATATAGGTGAGCATTAGGTGTTATGCTAGTGGTCATATTTTGTTGATTACTTTGTTTTTAGGTGTGCTCTACGATGGCCATGAGCGCATCATGTCCGATGCTGAAATTGTGGCCGAAACTCCGGGTGGTCGTGTGGCCAATGTGAATAACTCATCAGCAAAAACTTTTCTCACATATCGACGGGCACGTGCTGATATGCCCTGCAATGAGCTAGTGGTCACCGAACTCTGCGTCATTGTCCAAAGCAAAGGCGAACGGGCGCCACACGCCTTCTGCCTGATCTGCAAGACCCTCAACAAGGGCTATGTGGGCAGCGATGTCTATTTGTGTTATAAGAAGTCCATGTACCGTCCCAAGCATATTAGCTATAAGCCAGAAATCTTGCTACGCTATCCCACAGTGGATCACAATGATTTCCCCCTGAATCTGTGCCCGAGTGTGCCTCTGTTTTGCCTGCCCATGGGTGCCTCACTGGAGGCCTGGCCCCATGTGAATGGCATGGAGAAAAGGAAGCCCATAAGTCCCGTTTTTAGTACCTTTGTGTTGACAGTGAGCGATGGCACCTACAAGGTGTACGGTTCGGCCTTGACTTTCTACGAGGATTTTGAGTAAGTGAAGAGCTGAGCTTCCGAGAGAAAGGAAGGAAGTGGATTTTCATGGCCAATTGTATTTCAGTGAGTCGCAGTTGTCGGAAGATCAAAGAGAACTGTTGGGCTGGAATGAGGAATTCGCTAGCCAACATTCGCTGCACATGATCAAGGCCATTTGTTTGCTCTCGCATCATCCGTTTGGTGACACCTTTGACAAGTGGCTCAAATATTTGCATGTAAGTGGGAAATGTGATGCCAGCAGTCGAGGAGGGGGTGCAATTTGCTGATGTTTGTTTATTTTAGCGCATGGTTTTGTATGGCATCAATATACCCATTCCAGTGGAGCGTTATATTACACAACTGCTGGATGAGGTGCCCTTTCCGGCACCCAGCATACACTTGCAATTGTCCAGCGAATCGAATGATCGTATTTTACTTACTCAGCCTGAAGATTCACCCTTGCCGCGTAGCGGTGCCGGTTTTCAAATGCTATTACAGAATCTAGGGACAGATAACTGTTTGCATGTCCTACTGCTGGCCCTGACCGAACAGAAGATACTCATACATTCGCTGAGGTGAGTAATATTCAATGGATGGTGGGATAAGACTAATAATATCAGTGAAGAAAGTCACTTGCAGTGCACAAAGTAGGTAGTTGCTCTTTATTGTTCAGCTGCTAAACCTTTGGGCATAGATTTGACCCGCATTAAAGAGCAATTTAGTTTGACTAACTTTCCTCTTCACTTCTCAGACCCGCCACTCTAACCGCTGTGGCCGAGGCCATTGTTTCGCTGCTGTTCCCCTTCAAATGGCAGTGCCCTTACATCCCTTTATGTCCATTGGGCCTGGCTGAGGTGCTGCATGCTCCTTTGCCTTATCTGATTGGTGTGGATTCGCGTTTCTTTGATCTGTATGAACCGCCCACAGATGTTACCTGCATTGATTTGGATACGAATAACATAAGCGTGAGTTTTGAATGGCCCTCAAGTTTTTCTGCTCTGAAATGATAAAAACTGCTTTTGTTTTGTTTTAACAGCTCTGCGAATCGCAACGACATTTGACACCGAAACTGCTGCCCAAACGTGCAGCCCGCCTGTTGCGTCAAACGCTCACCGAATTGGAGAATGCCAAACCGATTAGCTATGATTCTACCAATAGCTTGGATCGGGATATACGCAAACGGAAGCGTGAGGTAAGCAAATATGCTCTTCCCACAATTGAGAGAGTTTGTACATAGAAGTACTACCAGACCATTGCCTTCTTAGTGAAGGCCCAACGAGTTAGCTTAGCCTCGCTCATGAGAGATCAAATAACGTATTCTTGTGGCATTTCCTACAGTTGTTACCGTTGGTAATGCCTAATCTGACCACTAAACTGACACTAAGTTTAACAGTAGGGCGATAGGGCTTCCACTTTGAAAAGGTGCGACCGTTATTGTATGATTGAAAAAGATGTAATGACCAAACAGTGTCATAGATTGAGGAAAACCCTTCTGCAACTTTAAATCCTAAGTGACAAAAATATTCCTATTCACAAGATAATCACAAAAAAAAGTTCAAAACATAAAAGATGCCAAATTCCGTATGTTCACTTGTTGCTCATAATTAAAATCTAACCATTATTTTTGTATGCAATTTTTTCACAACATTATATTTTTTTATATCTTCTTCAAAACTGTTTCTAAAATTCAAGTCCACCAAGTAAATCGAATAATGACTTTTCACTAAAATTTTTCCTAATCGTGCAGCCTCTAAGCCACCGTCTTCAACTAACGTAATTACAATAAAACTACAACATTATTTCTTTGACAACATTATCCAATCGAATAAGACAACTTCGCCCCACTTTATTACACTATCTATTAAAAATCCCTACTACAACTTTTGATTTATACACCTTGATATATCTCGACCGTCGTCTTTATGATCCTTGAACGAAATTTTGTTAGAATTTTGTCGCTCTATCTATTTTGGGTAGTTTTTTCTGAAAATTTCCCGCGCACCATGTTGCACGGACACAACGATGGCTATATCGACTCGGTGTTGATGTGATCATATATACTTTATGGGGTCGGAGATGCTTCCTTCTGTACCTTTGTACGAGCCTAGATTGTTGGATATAAAACTCCTGAATCATTTGGAGAAACTCAGTTTTCGATCCACTTTCACGAATTAGAAAAATTCGTGTATGAAACCTTGCTGATTTTAAGAATTTGTACTAATATGGCCCCATCAAAAGAATTTGTCCCAGATGGTATAGTTACGTCACTGAGAAGGAATGAAAGTATGGGAACTGAAAAGTAGAGAAAAAACAGTAGAAAAGATCAGTAGAATAAAGAATAAGGATACTTGAAGGTGACTTTCTTGCAACTTTGTCAGTATCGTAGCTGTGTTTTCCGCTCTTGTTTCTTGTGTGTAAATAAGCTCTCTCCGAAAGTCCAGCAACTTTCTCTGTGCTGAGCTAGCTACTGCTGCCTTCTTTTTGGGTTGAAAAACTAAATTTTGATCCCTTTCCCTCTCTATCTTTCTTAGTTGGTGCTGGAGCAGCGCATTCAAGAGGCCTTCTTACTATTCATGGCCTCCATATTGCGTGGCTATCGTGATTATTTGGTGCCCATATCCAAGGCACCATCGGTAGGTGCCACCGATCCAAGTGCCTTATTTCAGCTGAAGGCGTTTCTGAGATCGCGCGACAAGGTAAGCACTTTCTACCTCATTTAATTCACCCAGACAACTCAATTATACTCCTTCCATTTGCAGTCGCATCAGAAATTCTTCGAGCTACTCATGAAGACGCAAATGTTTATACGTTTCATTGAGGAGCGCTCCTTTGTCTCGGATGGTGATCATGGTCTTAGTTTCTTCGACGAGTGTGCCGAGAAGGTGGGCGGCTATGATGAAACACCCGCCCAATTGCATTTGGTTGATTGGGATACGGGCCAGAGTAGTGAGAGAACCAAATATATTTTTCCACCTGACAGCGTAAGTCCAGCGATTGGCGGTGGCACTGCCAATGGAGTGGCCTTCAACTATGAGAATTTCACGCTGCAACCAGAGCTGTTGCAGAGCACACGAAAGACGGCACTGTCCAAGTTTCTACAGCTGCAGCTAAACGCCTCATTGTCGCCGGGATCGCCCATAGCACGCCGCACCAAACATGAGATTAAGTTGTCACAGAAAATGGCAAGTCGTTGCCAGCAACATCCCGAGGCATGGTCCAAGTATCTGCTGGCTACCTGCTATTCGTTGTATTTCCTGATACTCCCGTCCATGGTGATGGATACACGACATGCCGGCAAGGAGCATGACATACTGCGCTCCGCCTACGATGTGCTGGTCAGGGCCAGCAAATTGAAGATCACCTGCGATGAGTTCTGCTATCGCATCATGATGCAACTCTGTGGCATACACAATCTGCCGGTGCTGGCGGTGCGACTGCACTATCTGATGAAGCGTTCGGGTGTGCAGCCCAATGCCTTGACCTATGGCTTCTACAATCGTTGTGTGCTGGAATCACAGTGGCCCAGTGATAGCACTACGTTGAGTCAGATACGCTGGAATCGGATCAAGAATGTGGTACTGGGTGCAGCCCAGTTTCGGCGCGCGGGCAAACGTCAGGCGGCGGCCAAAGTGTGCAAGTCATTGAGTGCCTCACAGGATCAAAATCTGAGTACACTTGAAACGGTGGATGGACAATCGCACAGCAGTCTGGCCTCGTCCACGGGCGATGGTGCGGGTGGCGGTGCCGGTGGAGTGGGTCATGGTCTATTGGATTTTGCGGCCTTTGATCGATTGCGGTATAAACTGGGCAGCATAGTGCGTCAAACGGTGACGGGTGGCGGTACAGGCGATGCACTGCCCACCGAGGATGTGGTGAACAGTGCTGGGCTGTTAATGCCGGGCAATGAGGCAAGTGCGCCACATACACCCACTTATGGTGGAGACACGGAGATATTGAATAAGGCCCTGCAACAGCCCCGAAAGCAGGGCGGCATCATGAGCATAGGCGGTGGCGAGGAGGAGGATGATGATGAGGAGGAAGATGAGGAGGTGGTTGATGACGATGAAGAGGAGGAGGAAAAATCTGGCAAAGCAGCTTTTGAGGACGATGAAGTGGAACGGGCAGATCAGGAGGTAGAGGCTTTGGCAGAGGATGAGTTGGATGAGCATGTGGCTGCCCAGAGAACGCGTCAACGTGTCCAAAGTCCCACCAAGTAAGTAGCAGATGGTGGCACATTCTAAATTCGACATTTCGACGTCTAATTCATTTCCCTCTTTTTCACAGAATCTCACCCCGCACTCCTGTTACCCAAAACGATCCTCTGGGCGCTCTCAACGAGGAAGAAGTCGCGGCCGCTGCCGCCACACCAGCAGCCTTGCAAAAACCACTGATCGATCCCACTCCTTCGGCCAATTTGAATTTGTACAGCGATAAGCCCATTCTGTTTCGTGGTCAACGTAGCGCCACCTTCGATGAGTCCACCCAAATAGGCAAGAGCATGCATCGCTCGGAGACCATGCCGGTTGCCAGTAGTGGTGTTACCCATAGCCTGGCCAATATAGGCTCCTCGCTGAAGTTCACTTTTGGGTAACTAAAGAGCCCAGTGCCCCTTATCAACCCCCCCAATCCCTACCAACTTCATGCCACTCACCTGCATCTTTCTTATGATTTGATTTTATTTTTGCCCCTTATTACACTCTCTCTCTCTCTCCCCCTCTCTATTTCTGTCTCTCTCTTTCTCTCTCTCTCTCTCTCTCTAACTCACTGTGTGTCTCTGAATTGATTCAATTCGTTCTTGTGCAATTGCATCTTTTTTTTTCGTTATTTTTTTATATATATCGTAGACGTTATTCACCCGCACGATTGTCCCTTAAGAAAGACTTGAAATTGCCCGCCAATATTATAGAAAATATATCCTCAAGCATAAGGTAAGTCTATCACGCATCACTGATAAAGTCAACTCATTAAAATGAACATATCTATTAAGTGCTGTCTTCCACTTGGCCCTCCAGTTAGACTTGCTAGTTCAAATATTACCATGCTAGTCTTGCTTCCTACAGCTAGCTTAAGGCTTTGGTTCACCACTGGCAACAAATTGGGCAAAAATTGAGAGAAATGTTGTCCAAAACCGAATCAAATAATGGGTCCTTATGTTGCACCACCTGAATAAGAATATGGGCAACATTTTTTTCTTCATCCAATTGCTTTAAAACTCGGTTTGTAAGCAAAGTAGATTGAAAATTTGGATACATATTTTCGCTTTTTCGTTAAAACTCGCCCACAAAGAAAATGACTAAAGTTCTACTTGCTAAAATATATTTTCGTCGAATTGACTTGAAATGTGGTTTCTAAGGATGCGAAGTAATTTGCGATGTGATTTCGAAACCAAGGTGGGAAAATTCCCGGAAAACTCTGCTTGCAAACACTATTTAACATCCGATTGATTGGAAACTCCATATGTCCGGATGAAATGCGAGATAATTGTTGATTTTTCGATGTTGAAAATCTGACCTGATGAAAAAGGACGCAAAATTTGTACGGTAAAACTATTTATCACATCCGATTAGCATGAAACTTGGTTAGTAAGGATAGAATGCGACATAGTTTGAGATGTAATATCGCGGTGTTTAAAAATCCGCCGCAGGGTGGGATAATGCGCGGAAAATTGTGTATGGGGAAGAATTGTTTGCATCGCACTGACGTGAAACTCGGTGTGTAAGTAGCATAGTATGCAAAATAATTGAGGGAAAATATCCGGAAAATTGTTTACGGGAAAATGTATTCTTCTTCCTCTGACATAGGGCATCAATAACTCCTCTCTTCCAGCGAACTCTGTTGTTAATTGTCGCTTTGAGTTCTTCCAAACTGCTCCCGATACTTTCCGCTTCTCTACCGTCGCGACGGTCCTCCTACGAGTTTCTTTGGGTCTGCCAGGTGTCCACAAGACACCGTCCAACGGGTTCCATTCCACTGCCTTTCTTGCGATGTTGTTCTCATTTTTTCGCAGTGTCCATATGTCCTATTCAGCTCCATTTCATTCTGCGAATTATGGTGTCGACACTCCATACTCGCTCGTTGCTCGTATTCTGTCAGGCCAGAATATGCAGAAGATGCGTCGCAGGCAACGGTTTACAACTGTGTGACACTTTGACACTATAGAAGTTGTAATTTTTCAAGTGGCAGAACCGTACTCCAAGTACTGGCATTACGTTAGACTTGAAGAGCCTGATTTTGAGCTAGTGTGGATATGACAAGCATCGCCAAACAGCTGACAGCATCCCAAAGGCACCTTTAGCCTTTAGTAATCAGGATTTTTTATCGATCCGATCCGATAATAACACTATATTTGAAGATACATATTCCCAAACCTTAAGAAGAACAGTTGCCTTCACCCACATATAGCGTAAAGTCGTAATTCAATCTCAATCTCAATAGTTGCTCAAAATTTTTCTCTAAAACTTCAGAAATGTCTTCCATTTCATCAACACTTTCTACGTCGGTAGATTTACCCAATCAAAGCTAATAGTCCTCACAATATCTTCACTTGACAAGCCTTTCTCTTTCCAGCATAAGAGATTGTAGTACAAATATATTTTTTACCTCAAATGGCCCAAGGTTCTAGCGTTGTAGAGTTTCCCAACTCTCTTTTAAAAAACAAGCCGGTTGCTGAAGGCTTTCCAGCGTTTTCCTGATTTGGTTCATTTTCTGCATTTGTCAGCTGAATGTATTAATCATCATTCTGAATTTTTTCCATGGAAGTTGCAGATCGAATTGTGAGAGTTTCCTAGATAATCTGAAAAATCGAACTAAAGCATGGCTTCATTTTCAACTGCAATATTTAGCTTTTGTACAACCTAAATAGTTATTCCTTTTAGTCCCGTGGGGCAGCTTAACGTAACTTAAATTCATTGTTTTGATTTGATTATTGCCCACGGCCCACAAACACACATATTGCAAATTCGTATGCGCTTCTCTCATTCTTTCGCCTTATTAATTGCATAAGCCGCGGTTAACTGTAAACGCAGTACCTGTATCGCTATTCCTTTTCTCGCTTGCATTTTGGGCAACGGCAGCAGCATTTCGACGTCTGCTTTGTCTTACATGCCCACACACACACACATAATCTTATGCAACATGACTATGTTGGCGTTCTTCCAAGCACTGGGGAAGTAGCTGAGGCGCAGGGCTGAGTTAAAGAGGAGCAACTGAAACAATATCGCTTTGCGAGGAAAAAGCTTTATTGTCCTGTTGTCAACTCCGTCTTCACCAGGTGCCTTGTTGTTCTTGAGTGAGGCTATCTCGCTCGTCACCTCTTCAAATGTGATGGGCCTGACAGGTAGCGCCATTTGCTGATTTGACGTTGTCCATTAGCAAGGTGATCGCGTCGTTCACATCCTGCGGAGTATGCACCTCCATGTTGAGATGGAGTGAGTCGCTCAATTCCTCCTGGAAGCTACGCAAGTCAGATCCAGGGAGCAGTATTCGGCTTCTGACTCACTCTCAGTGTTGCCAGTACGGGGAGGTGGTCAGAGGACAGCTCGTATTCCTCGTGTACTTAAAGTAGGTGGTCTGGCAGTCCTTTATAGAGGAAGAAGTCCAAGCAGGTTGGCGTTTCTCTGCGGCTGTATGGTTAGTGCGTCGGCCTTCCTGTTGCTAGGACTTGGGTGGAGTCGCCGCTTATTGCCTGGGTCAGAGCTGTACCACGAGAAGTTATTTAATGGATCTCGAGCCGCATTCGCTAATTCGATCTCAAACTCGACGGCTTCCTAAGCATAATCGTTGATATTAACTCGAAGCAAACGCATTGCTTAGTTGCCAATTGGAAGATTCTGAAGACACTCGGTCGTTCAGTAAAACTAGCAGACATTTGGTCTCGACTCCACACGCAATCACCCTTTTTCGTTATCTCGCAGTAGACGATCATTTCGCATCAAATAAAACACACAAATTTGATTGAAAATTGCTATTTTTTATTGGACTACTCCTTGCAAAGTGAACTACCATCCGAACACATTACATGTAAACAATAATAATAAAATAAAGTGGTATAAAAAGCTTCCTAGTTGAACAAAGTTGATAGGTGTTCTTCTCTGTTAAAGATTCTCTCCCTTAGACTTGCGACGTTTTTAAGTTGCTTGCGATATCTATCTTGGGTTCTTAAACTAAGCAGTTGCTGGCACAAACCGGGTTTTCCCCTTCTCCTTTAAGTTGTTTTTTTATTACTTTGACAAATGATTTTCTACATATGTATTAGTGTCTGCACTGCTCCCCTGCCTTAAGAGGTCATTAGTTTCCAAATAGAATTCATATATTTTGGCAGGTCAAGTGGATGGCACAGACACTCACACACACACACACACAAACTTACCTAAGAAAACATTGTTTATTTAAGTTGGTTTTGGTTAATCCCTTCCATCCTAGAAAGCAAACCTAACTCCTAATGGTGGCGGGCAATTCAAGGTTTGATACAAGCCATAAACAAAAATTAACATTTCACTTGACTCATCACTCGATTTGCACCACCATGCCCAAACACATTCACATATTATCCAATTGGAGCTTAGCATCCACTTGGAAGTGTTCTTCTTATATTTGTTGCTTTTCCGTTTCAAATTTGACACAGTTACAACTAACTATATCCTCCTTCTATGTCTCCCTTTTCTATGTCGCAGTCCCAGTTTGACGGGCAAAAAGTCCAACGAACTGATCCAGGGTAGCCTGAGCAGCATTAAATATGCAGCCAGTTCCTTGAGAGGGAAATTTGATGAGATAAAGGGAGCCATTTCGGCCAATACCACGCCAGTGAAGACCAACAATGGACATCATCATAATCAGCCTTCGCATACGCAACAGCAGCAACAAGAGCCACTGGATCAGGAGACCAACACAAGTGGTGGTGGTGCTGGTCATGAGGAGGGCAAACTGAGACGCGTTTCTAGTGATTTAGATCCCTGGGGACGTTTGAGCGAATCACGCAAATCCAGCTATAACAATCTGGTGCCTCTGGGCGAGAACAGTTCGACGGGTGCCTTGCATATGCATGCCTTTCCCGCTCTACCCGATGATCTGTACAGCAACACACCCGACGTAAGTATCCAGTTGATGTGTCCCTTGAGTTTGCCTACAAATCCCGTTGTGTCTTTTCCAGTTTGCCAACAATCGGGCAGAGGATTGCGATGTGCTGATTCAATTGACAACCTGCTCGCAGTGTCACAATTGCTCAGTGCTGGTCTATGATGAGGAGATCATGAGCGGTTGGACAGCCGAGGATTCCAATTTGAATACCACATGCCATGCGTGCAATAAACTAACCGTGCCGTTTCTTAGTGTGCAAATAGTTCGCCAGGACGGGGAGATGAAATCAAACCTGAAATCAACAAGTCTCACAGTGCCGTATCTCAACCCGTTGGTGCTGCGCAAAGAGCTGGAGAATATTCTCACTCAAGAGGGTGATTTGGCACTGATTAAGCCCGAATTTGTGGAAGAGCATCCGATTATATATTGGAATCTCTTATGGCTAATGGAACGTATCGAAGGTGAAACCCATTTGCCAGAACTTTGTCTGCCCGCACCGGTAAGCATGGAGAATGAGGAGGAGGAGAGCACGACTAAAAAAAATGTTCTTTTCTTCTTCTTCACAGAGCGGTGCAGAGCAACTTGACCCATTGACCAAGGTGAAAACGGTCCACATACAATGCCTCTGGGATAATCTCAATTTACATAGCGAGGCCAGTGGATCCCCCATGTATATTCTCTACCGAGAGACACAGCCCGCAAGTCCACTGATCAAGGCTCTGCTCACCGATCAGGCGCAGCTGAATAAGAAGTAGGTTTTAAATCAAGGGTGCCCAGAACGAGCTTACCAGCGCGTCAAGACCAATACACATACACCAAATATATTTCAAGCAATAACAACAAAATGAGATAGAGAGAAAGCGACACGCGTTCGGCCGTACGCATAAGCATTTTGTTGTTGTGTTCGAGTTTGCGAGAGAAATAGGAGATAGGAGAAATAGAGACACATAGGAAGTTGTTGTTGCAGGTCAGAGCGCGACAACAACAAAACATAGAGCACGCATAAGATTTGTTTTTGCTTTTTGCTGGCTTATGGCGCGCGCAAAATGTTTACGCGCAGGCTATTCCTTTGCGTAGAACAACAACACAAGCGTGTCTTGCGTAATGGGCATGGGCGCCCCTGTTTTAAATGTTTATACAAAGACGTATCCATCCTTGGGGTTGGAATAAGCCAAAATCTGCTGTCTTAGTGTTTTCTGGTTGCCGTTTAGTCTGTGCTTTGCCCATTCCCTTTGGAGTAAAATACCCAAAATCCAGTCTTTGTGCTTACTTTCGGCACATTAAATCAAGCAAAATATCAAATTTTGATTTTATTGTACAAAAGAATTGGCATGGCTCTGTAGCCGTCCACCAATTTATGTATGTATTCATTGGGGGGTTCCGTATCCGAGGCATACGCCCCCATAACCATAGAAAAGTTCCTGTCTTCCTGTCTTATGTTTACCATACTCAGATCAAGTTAATTTCAGATTTAAAAAATCTGCGTAAAAGGTTAAAAGCAGAAGTGAGACATTGGACAATCTCAGTGGTTGTGATTTTTATGTATTCAGCGGGAATTCCGTCCATTCCAAACTTTTAACTATAACTTTCACTATAATCGCATAATACTAATTTGTTTTTGCTTTATTCCATTTCTTTTCCGCATTTAAAGTGTCATTCAGCAAATCATTTCGGCCATACGTTGTAATGATTTGGCTACGCCACTGAAGCGTTTGGCCAACGAACGACACAAATTGAAGAGCAACGGTGTGGAACGTTCGCACTCCTTTTATCGGGACATACTCTTTCTGGCACTGACCGCCATTGGACGCTCGAATGTTGATTTGGCTACATTCCATCGGGAATATGCGGCCGTATTTGATAAACTGACGGAACGTGAATGTAATATGTATTATCGGAATCAGGATTTGCCGCCATCGGCATCAACCATATTCTGTCGGGCATATTTTCGACCCCTGCTGTTGCCCTGACCAGATCAAGTAGAGAAGGAGCTGGAGCAAGAGGATGATGCAACAACTGTGGAGGTGGAATCCTGAAAGACACGACGACACGATGAAAAAGGCGACCAAATAACAATAACAACCACAACAACAACAACAAGAAAACGCTTATCACTCAACCACACAAACATGAAATTTGACTTTGTAAATGACTTGAACTTAAATTTTAAGTACTTAAAGACAACCACAAGTTTTTTGTGTTTCGCTCAAAAACTCCTCCCACTCCACAACGGAATCATTCGCTTATTTGCCTTATTATATCTAATATATAGAATTCTAAATCTACTTATGTGTGCGTGCGTGTGCGTGTGTGTGTGCGTGAGTGAGTGAGAGATCCTTTACACTCTGGTGTTTAGTTATTTCAAAAACCACTTTTGTTTCTATTCGGTTAATGATTTTCTTAGTTAGCTTAGCGGAACTTACAACAAGGAATGGTTATTAATTCAAAACAACGATTAACAAAATAGTAGCTAAAATTAAACAAATTCAAAGAGTTTACTAAAAGTTAAAGACAGTCCAATCGTCATCTAAAGCAGCAACACACATACAATACATACATACAATTGTATTGGAGTTGGATTAGCTAGGGTACCAAATACTTGGCACTTAGTGTAACTAATTCTTAAACTCCAGGACCTTTTTTTTAGATCTTGTATCTGAGACCCAACTGATCCAACTCGAATACTTACCTAACTCTACGTATGATTACCCTGATTACCAATTGTTTTTCTTTGTCGGGCATATTAACTAAATGTATATTTAATAATTTAATTATTTTAAAACAAATTGCAAAAAAAAAAAACAACAAAATAAACAAACAAGTTTTAAAAATATTTGTAAGTAAGGGATTTTTATTGCTGGACGAATTCAAAGAGATCTCTATTAAAGCTAATGCGCAATTCAAACATCATTTGCAGGCAAAGTTAAAAGACGTAAAAGTGGCAGTAAACTACAGAGCAGAAAAGACTCACCAACGAGCACCAAACACAAACTTTTCGAAGCAGCTGTGAGGCGCGCAAGTCTGGGGGACTATGCAGTACGATGAGTTTGAGAACCTGCTGAGATACTTCTTTAACCAAACAGAATAGTATGTCTTCACATTTTCATTTTTTCCGCAGTCATTCACTATAAGCCAGCGATGTTCAAGAAGAGCGAAGCCAACAAGTGAGAGTGTATTGGTGTGCGATATTAAAGCAATACAGCCCAGCTTTAAACTGCCCTCAACGACGGCTGGACAGCGATTGAATGCAAAGAGAGCTTTGTTTACGCTCATATGCCCGACTTCGGCATGCGCTCGGCTCGTGTGCGTGTAAATATCCGATTGCGCTTGGCCCCTGGGGGCTATGGAGGAACATCGCTGCTTTAAGCATATGCAGAAGGTTTCTGAAATGCCTAAAATGTTGACCCAGTTTCTGCTAACGGAAGTCATCAGTTCTTTCGGGAATGGGAACTTCTATCAGTCAAGTACTGCGACGCACTAAGCTAGGAAAAAAATCATAGTGGGGATCCAGGGGCCACAAAAATATTAAAAATTATGAATGCTTCAGATACGGCGTTGTCCCAGAAATCTCTTCCAACCAAATTCCAACCCAAAACCAATTCTCGGTGACCTAGAAATCTCTTTCGGTTGGTTTCAAACCTCTCGTATTTTGTTGGGAGATTTTGGTAAACCAACCAATAAACAATAACCAACCAATAGCGACTTCACAAACCCACGCAATATATCACTTTTGTAGTAGGACCATAATCTTATGACACACCTTCGAACTAGACTTTCGAAAAAAAACGAAATCTCTCGAAGTTCTGGGACACCGACGGATTTCTCAAGCGATTTGCAAACCAACCGAAGCCAAAATCTCTAGAGATTTCCAGGTCACCGCCGATAGATCATCTTTTATGATTGAATCGGCGAGAAGCTCTCAAAGGATCATCTACAATGAACTGAACTAAGACCTAGGAAAACGAAAATATTTCAACGAAGCGTTTTCAGTGGAGCAAATTCGCACAATCTTCATGACCAGAGGTGAAATGCTGAAAGTTAACCTTGTCCCAAACATACCAAGCAGCAATGCAGTTTGTTCCCTATGCAATTGGAACGAGCAGGAAATCATTGAGCGCGTTCACCATTACTCAACAATCATCTAACATAAATCATCAATCGAAAAAAAGTGTTTGGCTGCTGGTGAACGGTTTTTAATAGAATTTTTAGGCAATGACTGTCGTCAATATACCAGCACAGTACGTTTGACTTTGCATGATGATGTTGAGAAGCAAACAAAGCTCCGTCAAAATAGGAAAGAACCTCTCCGAGCCTTTCAATACCAAAAGAGGTTTTAGGCAGGGTGTCGCTAACAGCGGTTTAGGCAGGCTAACAGATCGGACACCATCTTTTATATAGAGGTAATGCTACTTGCATATGCCGATGATATTGGCATTATCGGCAAAAACGAACGAGCGGTAAGCAGGGCGTTTTCAGAGATTGAGAAGCAGTCAAATCTCATGGGCTTAGCGGTAAATGAGGAAAAGACGAAGTACCTAGTCTCATCGCTCAGTGAACCTTGGACAATCTGTTGCCATTGGAGAGTACAACTTTAAGGTTGTAAAGGACTTTGTCTACCTCGGAACGATGATTAACAGCGACAACAACCTCAGTCTGGAGATCCGAAGAAGAATAACTCTTGCAACCGATGTTACTACGGGCTTAGTAAGGAGTTCACGAGCAGAGAACTCTCTCGAAAAACGAAAATTGCGCTATACAAGTCGCTTATTATCCCAGTCCTGCATAACGGCGCATAAGCATGGACATTAACAACAGTGGATGAGGAGGCGATCGGCGTATGGACCTATCAAAGTTGGCAATGAGTTCCGCACCCGTATGATCCACGAACTGTATGAGCTCAAGCGCATAAAACAACAGCGGCTGCGCTGGCTTGGACATGTTACTCGTATTGATGAAGAAGCTCCAGTAAAAAAAGTGTACAGGCGGAAGGCGAACGAATTAGGGAAAGGAAGAAGTGTAGGACGCCCGAAACTTGGGAAAAACAGGTGCTGAAAGACATTGAGGCACTTAAATTGACCAAGAGAGAGGCGAGTGGCGGGCATTAATTGCAGCGGCCGAGACCGTCAAACGGTTGTGATAGAAATATCGGGCCAAATATGGTAAGAAGATAGAAGATACAATTCATCCGATTGCAATGAAACTTTGGGGAATGAATTCAACGCTTGCCCAGGGGGGGTTTCTAAGTTGAAGAAATTCGCGGAAAATGGTACAAAAACCTCGAAAATTGCAAATTTTACGATTTCGGTAAAACTTTGGGGAATGGTTTGACGCTTGCCCGCGAAGGTTTCCAAGTAGAAGAAATGGGCGGAAAATGTTCGATTGCAAAGAAAATCTTGGGCAATGGTTGGACACGCTTGCCCGCGAAAATTTCTAAGGTCCAAAAACCGCGAAATTTGCAAAATTACTATATGACTTTTTATCAGAGGCTGCAACAACCGGTCCTCTCTTTGCAGTTCTCACAAAAAACCCGGTTTCGTGCGGCACATTGACAAAGAGGGATGGAAGCAACCTCTCTGTTTTTTTCGGTCATTTGTTTTTGTTTTTTGCTTTTTTCTCTCTTGGACTTTTGCCGACCGTTTGGGATAGACCGCTTGCCGAAAAGGTCTTTTTTGTGTGTATGCAATCAGTGTGCGCTTCTTAGGCTACCGATATCAACATGTTTGTATGTATGCGACAAACTATGTGCGCTCTCTCATTCTCTCTCACACTGTTACATTCTGCTCCACTTGATATTGTTCGCAGCAACCTTTTTGAAATAACATTTTGGTCTTTCGGTCTTCAAATGACTCACACTTCGGGACCGCTTGACTCAAATGGGCCTGTTATGGGGTTGATGTCAGACCGACCATCCCGAGTGTACAACAACAGCCGCTTAACAGCGAGCTCAAAAGCAGCACAACAATCGGTTGAGGGAAGACCGAGCGGTTGCGGTTGTGAGCAGAGCAGACCGAAAATATAGGTTGAGAGTTATTTACGTGCTATGGTTTTTATGAAAGCACATAATGCTTATATTACAATGCAGGCGTTGGTAAATGGAAGCTGCAGATTACACGGTTCAAAATATTGGGAAATTGCTCATTTTTGATTTTAGCCTGTGAAGATTTGATAGACGGCAATTGTAGACGGAAGTATAAACAAAACGGTCAAAAAAGTCACGAAATTCGCAAAATATTCATGAGTTTAGATTATCAAGAGGACGGGTAAAAAGAGGAAAATATCGAATGGTCAAAAATGTTTATATCGATTTGCAGCCATCACTAACTTGAATATAATCGCTCTAATAAGAATCATAAGAACCCGGGCGACGCTGGGTATTCAGCTAGTGCAGATATATTGTTTACTCAAAATAAGTGACGGAATAGGAAAACACGGTGGGTAGAGGGAGACGGACATTGCCAGAAATTAACTAAGAGAGCGATATGAAGGGATCTGTGCTTACCTTACCTCAGGCAACCTGCCGGAATAAAAGAATCCCAGTTGTTGTTCGTTGATTTTAAATAAAAGCATACTTTTCCAAGAGTTTTTTCTCTCATTTTTTATATGTTGGTTTTTATTAAACTTACAATTCTTTTTCGACTTTTGTGTTTTTTTTTTTATGATTTTTGTAATTTTGCCATAGTTGTTTAGGTTTTTTTTGTTGGTTTTTAGTACATAATATTACAACGCAATATTTCATAGGACTTCGGACTGCTGATACCTTTCCGATTTGTTTATTTAGTTTTGCTGATTTTCTGTTGTTAATTCCCAACTACATCTTCAGTTTTATATATATATATATATATTCATTTATTTGTATAAATGGATGTAGGTGTTGTGTGTAAGTGTATTAATATAACCTGGCTAGCTAGAGTTTTAGGCAGAAAGTTGCAGGGCAACTTGACCATAAGATATTTTGAAATTGTTAAATGTGTATTGATTTTGTGTTAGTTGTGTTAGGTGGAAAGTAGGGGGGGGAAGGGGGGGATAAAGATATATGTACATAAACAAACGATCCCTGCTAACTTGGAACTTAATGTTCTAAAATTTGGATAATACTTAACAGTTACTTTTTTGCTGAAAGCAAATGAATTCAACAAATATATCAAAAAATAATTTAAAAAAAACTCTTTCTCTCCTCTTATTGTCTCCCTCTATTCAAAGAATCTCCCAAAAACTGTTTTTTTCCAGACCATTTTGAAGAGTTGAGCAATGGTTGTGACCTCTGTGTAAAACTAAGGTAGAATCAATGTTCTTTAGTATAGTAAAGCGCTTTAGATAATTTCCAAAATATCAAAATCGATAATATTAAAAGTCAAAGTTCACAAAATCGATAAATAACAGAGCTAGCAAATAGCAAATGACCATTTTTCGTTTTCCAAAAATAACAGTTACTTACGGACCCTTTGAGCAAAGAATCAGAGATGTGTCGCTCTCATCGGCTCTTGAACATTTCGCTCTTTGCTCAACGAATAACCAATGGTTTTGATTCGCTTTTGCTCTGTTCATTCGCTGACCGAATCGACGGGTGCGAAAATAATAAAAGTCACTTGCGTTTGTATAACAAATACAGAAAAAAAGAACCTTTGAGGCGATCAGTTCTCATCTGCTGACTCTTAATGTGAGAGCGCTCAGTTAGACCGCTCTCTATAAATTGTTATTGAATGAGCAAAACGAGAACAGCTCAGCTGAGAACAGTCAATTGAAAACAAAAACAAAGAGAAACGAAGTGTTCTGCTCAGAGCAAGAGTGCATGGGTTTTTTCGGTTTCCGCAGACCGCAAAGGGAAAAACGATCAATTGTTATTTACAAGTTTTGATAAATAGTTATTTCCTGAAAGCCTTCTAAAGTCACTGAACCAATTTTAAAGAATATTTATTCAATTACATTTAGAAGAAACTTTGGTAGTACCTGTTCTAAGCAGAGCGGGCAAACAAACGAAACGTTTAACGAACCGTTCGCGAAAGGTAAGAAACGATTCATATGTTTTGTTACTGTTACTCTAGTCAGGGAAAACGAAACCACTAACTTTATATTGCCGAAGAGCGCAAACGAAACGATTGGAATATTGTTCTCCCAACAGCTGCACTGCCTTGGAACGTTTCGGAACAACAACAACAACAAAGCTGAGAGAAACAAAGAAGTAAGCAACAGAAAAAAAACAACAATACAAATACAAATACAAATTGAGCAGCAAACGTTTCCGAACTATTCGCGCTCGTTGCATATCGTTCCGATTCCCTTTGTCCGCAAATCAAGATGAGAGCATTTCGCTTTACGTTTAGTTTGCTCTCACGAACGCAAACAGAACAGAACTTATTTTTTGGTTACAGTTACTTTTCTCGGGTTTTGTTAGTATTTCGCTCTGTGCAAAGAACGAAACGAAACGATTCAGAAACGTTTCGTTTCGTTTGTTTGCCCGCTCTGGTTCTAAGTAGTCATTCTTTAGGCTAAATTAAGACTGGTTTTCAAAAGTACCTTGAAATAGTTTGATTTCAACCCGTTAGGAGGTTGATTGGCGATTGAATTTTGAGAATTAAATTTTAGGAGGCTTTTTCATGGCTAATTACCAACAACAGTGAGGGGCGACCGGGTGTGCAGGTTTATACAAAGAACAAATTTTTCATTAGATGTTCCGAGGCGGGATAGAACCCACGACCTTTTGCACAGCGGTCGCGCACACTATTATCAAAATTTTTTTTATCAAAGAATAAAATTTACAAAGTCAAAATTTTATATATCGAGTACACAATATTAAAATATACGGATTTATCCTGGACTGACAGGTTGTTGGCGTTTTGCGTCAGCTGAGCCACTTCAGGCAGGAAGATTCTGACGTCTTGCCTGCCTGGGGAGAGAGGGACCTTAAGCGAGATGTGGTTTGCATGGTCTTCCACGAGGCTGCTGGTCCAGCATGGTGGAGTGTGCTCTGACTTCGAGGATTTGGTTTTCCTCTTGTAGGTGATCTTCGTGGGTCATACAATGACATCCTGTGACCGTCCTTAGAGCAGCATTCTGCACTCGCTGTAATATTCCCCATTGGCTGTCACGGACTGCTGAGGACCAGGCTGGAGCAGCGTAGTCATAGAGGGTTCGGCCTATTGCTTTGTTGGTTACAAACAGCGTCTGCTTATCCTTACCCCAGGAACTTCCAGCCTTCAGTGCCCTGTTTTCTCTCTCTCTCATTGTATTGTCAGTTATTGGTTCTAGTGCATGAACTTTGTACAGTTTACTCATTTCACAATTTTTTGACATGACATTCAATGTAAATGGAATCTCATGTTTCAATTTCGAAACGATCATTATTTATCGTCATGTGTCATGTGTCGAACACTGTGTAGGCGGCCTTATAAGTACATTCATGCTTCATGTTTGGAATATGGGCTTTTCCGCGGGTCGCGACCTTTTGATGAACAAAAAAATAGAAAGGAAAAATTTTCCCCACATTTTTTTTTGCGATTCTAAATCATTTTGTTAGTCCTACACCCAGAGAAATGAAGAACGTATCGGCGAGAACAAATTCTTCTTGGTTTTAGTATTTTTCTTCTTGGCTTTTTTTTTATGAAGAAATCTTCTCTGTTCCAAGAAACAATCGTTCTCGACTTCGAGCTTGATGAGCGCGAGCAAAAAATAAGAACAACTCTTTCTCTCTCAATTTATAATACGACTTAGAAGCCGCGGTAAACACACGAGGTGTGGTAGTGTTGGCTGAGTGGTGGTGTCAGTTAGTGCAGGCTTTCGAGGTCCCGAATTCGAGTCCCAGTCAGGGTAAGTAAAAAATAAAATACAATAAAAAAAATTTAAATTAATCACAACAAAAGGAAGTGGGGTGGTTGGTATTGTGCTACCACCACTTTTCTAAGAAGGAGTAAAACGACTGGCTGAAGACATCTTCAACATATCTGCAACATTTTTCTAAATCGGAAAGTGTGGAACTCAGTTCGCGAAATAGTACGCATATTAGAACCAGCTAAGGTGACCAACACTAAAATTTAAGCCAAAAATCTAGATTTTTACGACAGTAAACTGTCGTGGAGGCCGAATGTAGAAGAAAGAGTGAAAAAGGCAACCAATGCACTCTATGCATCACAGAAGATGCTGATCAGCACTTGGGGCCTATAACCAAACCTGATGCATTGGCTCTTCATTTCAGTAATACGGCCGATACTGCTGCAAGCTACGGAGAAATCCACATACCTAAAGCTGATGGAGAGGACCCAGCGACAGGCATTGGTCTGTATTACGAGGGCGCTGAGGTCCACTCCAACCAAAGCATTAGAATACATTCTAGGTATCAACCACCTGGACATCCAAGCACGCCTTCTTGCACAAAAGACGGCTCAACGTCTATGCGCGGCAGGCACCATGGCGCTACAAAGCTATGGATAACATTATCCCGGAACCCAACTATACACCAGAAGACTGGCGTACAGGACTGCACTGCAAATTGGAAATATCTAAAAATACGTCCTCTTTAGCAAAATCGCTCGCTCAGAGATAGAAAAGAGCAAGAAATACCTTTTTGAGAACAATGCTTTTCAATGTGACATATTTTTCGACCCAATGTATAACGTAATGCTAAGTCTTCTTTTATTACTCTTTTAACCAGGGATACATAGCGCTTCTGAACCGAACCGAACCACTTATTTCAGACAATTCTCTCTCTCGCTCAGGTTTCCTTTCAGAAAAACGGTTCGATTCAGTTCTCCGACGAGTTTTAAGAGGTGAATCGCTTACATCTAGCCAATGATACTTATTAATTTGGGAATTTTAATCGTTTCCCTAAGATAATTTTTACACGGTATTCCGTTCAATCCTCTACAAGAGAGATCACTAATAGACCGAATTGATCCATAGCGATAACCTTTAAGGATGACTTGACACATCCCTCCCAATAATTGGAAGATCGTTTTAACAAAAATCAATTTAATGAGTCTATTTCAAGCCCTTTTGATGATTAAATAGAGATTAATAACTAACGGTTAAAAAAAGACTCGAAAATTATGATTTATTGAATTATGACTCCAAGTACACTCGCAAAATGATTCGAAAATGAGTACAAAATGATCAGAAGAACGGGTTAAAAACGACTCTTCATAAAGTCTCGCTGCTAAGGTACCATCATTTTCTCCCGACATAAGTAAAATTTATGATCAGAAAACGAGCGCATTTGTGACTATTTTAATCAGACCATGAGGTCGAAAATGTTTCGAATTTGATCAAAAATGTTTTCTGGGGAGTTTACTCCAAAAACGCGCTAATGTGATTTATTCAAATACGCATCGAAAAAGACTCGCTAATAAGTTGAAACGGTTAATAATGACACTTACAGAAGAGTTTGCGGCTAGGGTACCATTTTCTCCCCACAAAAGTATCATATATGATCAGAAAACAAGACCATTTATAACCAATTACATCAGACCGAGGACTCGAAAAAGTTTCGAAACTTCATAAAATGTTTGGGACTATGGGATATAATACAACAAGTAGTCATATAAGTCTTCAGCAATGGCCTGCCGATCTCTTAATACACCTGTTATCAATCTGCATTCTTTTCTTAAAAGTTTATTTCTGTAGTTATTCTTTACCATAATTCAATCTAAGCCAAGAGAGTTTTTTCTCATATAATACTATAAATAGGGGGTTGTAAGATGCATGGTACAAATTCTTTTCGAGCCGACATTCTTTGTTTTCGAAGGGCGTTCGTCTAGAAACTTGTAGACGAATCTGTGAGAGAAATACAAATGGTTTATTGGAATTCAATTTCCAAAGTTTACGAAATGTCACATTACGGCAAGAATCATAACATTGCATAATGTGCCCTTATAAACCACTGAACCAATCCGAAACCGCAGTTCAGTTAGCTCCCAAAACCATGTAATGAACCGAACCGGCTGTTCAAAAACAGTGAGAACCACTGTACCGAACCAGTACTTATTTTCGAGAGGTTTGCATCCCTGCTTTTAACAAATATTTATGCTCAAATTTTGTCGTTTGCTGATCAATCACTGCTTAATAATGAATGCAGTTTTAATAATAACTTATCTTAAAGCTCCGACGAAGTTGATGCATATGTGATGTTGCAAGAAAAGAAATTTTGTGATGAAAACACATCAGTTTTGTTAACAAATAAGCTGCTGGATTCCATTAACACTTTTTTCTTGAACATCAACAATGAAACAATGAAAACATTCTAAAGTGGTGATCAGTGTCCTCCACAAAGTTCCCAAAATTGTATGAGATTTCAAGAGATGTGATTTCTTAGAAGTCGTTTGGACCCAACCATATTGTAAGCAATTTTGTTATTGCAAACCACAAGACTTGGACATATAAAAGTCAAAATTTAATAACAAACAAATTTCAAAATTTATATATCAAGAAATAAACAGATTTGGACTTTTCGCAGAATTACAAACCGAAATAGAAACTTTTACCGAAACATTCATTTCGGGTCGTACCGGCGCCTGTACCGGAACCGATAATCTTTTCGGTATTAATCCCTGGTTCATACATGCATTTAGCTCGTTCGTTCATTTCTTTATTTAAGGTTATTAATTTCAAACCCGTTTTTAATTTTATCGTTTATTTGAAACAAAAAAAATTAAATTATGTTTGAACGAGAAAAAAAATAATTGGAAAAGCAATTCCAGGGGAAAATGAAAATACGTAAAATTGCATCAAACTATTGATTTTTTTAAAAAAAGTCAAAAAAAATTTGGATTTTTTGATTTTAGTCAAAAAAAATTTAAAAATTTTTGAAAATATTCGAGGTCTTATTTAAGTCAGAAGTTTAAATTATCCTTTCCAAGCGAGTCTTTTCTAAATGTTGAACCCATCTAATATTTTACAATTATTAAGATTTAAAAATATTTGTAATTTCTCGAAGAAGCTGTTTAGTTTTGGAACCATCATTATCCATAAAACAGTATTAGCTACCGGTTCTGTGGAGATTCACAGCCTTAATAAGAAACATGTAATACTTTCGTATGTATCTCTGTTGTTGTTGTTTTCGTCTCTTTTATTTGACCATTTCTTGCTAAATGAACCCACTCTTATGTATAGAGAACCCCCGTTGCCCTTTTTTTTCTAAAGCTGCTTTAACATTATTCGATCCTTGAAATAATCAAATTATGGTATGGAAAATCAAAAATTTATACAATTTTTTTTTCGTTTTTGCATTATCGAAATTTCATAGTGAATAAGTTCAAGTTAGACAAAATCGACTTTCTACATATATGTGTACACACATATAATTATACAATTTATATAAGTGGGTGTGTTTGTGTGTATAAAAGAAAAGTATCTTTACAGGGTGAATGGGCCTGGTTTTCGTTTCCGCATCGGAATTGGCAATGTTTCCAGTTCAAGCTTTTATTTTATTCCATATTTATACAATTCGGTGACGAAAACCTACCTGATAAATCACTTTTACATTTCTATGTAATTACTTAACATTTTTTTGGGGGGTCAACAGAGAGCATTCTGTAATTACAAATGTAATTAATTAACATTTTTGGTAAAGAAAATGTAACCAACTTATGGATCAAAGGTCTAATTTCTTGAAACAATTTTAGATGTTATAAAAAGTTGAAAGAATTTTCAAACTAGGCAACTACTTACTTCCCCCCCAAGTAGCTATATTAAATGGTAGTTCAATAGTTTGGCCCTGTTTTTTGAAACGGTTCTTCTAATGGAGCTTTAATCAACAGTTTGAGCTATCAGAATCATAAAAACTTAGTTTAGGATATTAATTTAAAGATATATAACTATTGTCAAGTTTCTGTAAAAAAAAACCAACTATGACTATGATTTTGAGTCTATATGTTCGCAAAACTATCAAAGTGGTAAAAGTTATAAAAGAAATGGTTGAAAATGGTATTGTAGTTCTATTTTTGAAGTGTTAAGTTGTGAAAACGGAATAGATCACTAAAAAGTGGTGTGGAAGCCATTACCAAGTTGCCTGGTTCTTGCCCTGATAAGTGCTCTGAATTAAAATAAAGTTTCCAAATTTTAAAACAATTTATAAAAGTCTACGAAAGGATTGATTCAGAATTTGAAACAGGAAGCAAAATTTGTTTTAGGATCTGGTCAATTCTTGGCTTTAAAAATGTTAAATTGATTACATTTGTTCCCACAGAATGTCAAATGTCTGTATGTCTGTGTGTGTGTGTGTATAACATGTTAATTTAGAATTTTCTTCTTTTTGTTACGGGAGGGAGGGGTAGGGATATTTACAGCATGTATAACAGTTTATACATGTTTCATTTCGGATTTCTCACTACATTTTACAACTTAATTGATAGCTCAGACAAACACAGAGCTCTGGCCAATATAACAGTTTTGTTTTTCTCGAGTTATACATCATGATGTATGTATGTACATCCATCCATCTGCATCATGACTTCTCAACTTAAAAACTAACAACTAAGAACCTAACTTATTCTGTGTAAGTGGGTTTGGGGGGGATCTTGTGTGTGTGTGTGTGGGGGGAGCGTGGCGGCAAAAAAATGTAATAATAATAATAATAATTAGAATAATTAGCATATAAACAAAGTTAAAAATAAATTTACAGCTTTTCCCCCTCTTTTTTCAGTTTTTTATGTTTTCGTTTGTTTCTTTTTTTTTTTTGTGGCAGTTTTTTCATTTCTTTTCTTGGAAGTTATTTGCTGCTCCTGTTGCTGCTGTGGGGGTCAAAACTGTTTTTGTTTCTTTTTTTCTCTTCTGCTGAAGTAAGTGTTTGGTGGTGGTTGGTAAGGGGGAGAAGGAGGCGGAGGCGTTCGAGGGGATTACATGAAGCGCTGACGTTTACTGCTATAATGGCATATATCCATTTTATCATCGATGGGACTGCCGGGACGCTTGCAATGACGCGCTATTTCGTTGGCAACAAATGCAAATAGTTCCGGGCCACTGAAAGAGAAGAGCAACAGGAAACATATATTAATTAGACAATGTCATAAAGCAATGGTTTTTTTTTGAGTTCTTTGATTAATGCCACTTTCGCAAACATTTTGAGATTTGGAGACCAAATCAGAGTATATTAATTTTGTAGAAATGTACTCCAGCGAAGGAAGTATATGTGTATATGGGCGAAAGGGATGAGCATCTACACAGATGACAAACCTCTAACTGGTGCTGTATCCGATCGCAATCCGAAGGCTTAGCTAAGACGCTTGAAATCATTTGTGGACGAATATGGTGCAAACATTTTTTATAAGCCTGGAAACGAGAACAACGTAGCGGATGCCCTATCTAGGCAAAACATTCATGCTCTCGATGCTGTACCAGAGTCCGACTGTGAAGCATCACTAACATACACGATTGAGACCACAGAGACGCCCTTAAATTGTTATAAAGGGTGATTTTTTAGCTATTATCTTTTTGGCAACACTGGTTTAAACAGCTCACGCACGTTTCGTGTTTTGTTTCACTGTCAAACATCTTCAGTTTGGTCTATAATTTAACCATGAATCGTCTTACAAACGAATAACGCTTGCAAATTATTGAAATTTATTATCAAAGGGCGTGCTCTGTTAAGAAAGTTCATCGCGCGCTTCTTCCATTTTAAGGAAACCAGAAAAATAGAGACAAAAAAAAACCGACACATAACAACACTATAAAACAAACCCAACAAAACACCAACAAAAAACAAAACCCCCCAACCCCCCACCCCCCCCCAAACGAGACGCGCAATCGACCCACGGCAGCTATGGCTATTCGGGACTATTGTGACAAAATTTTTCGCTTGACCAAATTCTTACATTGTTGGACATTAAACCACCAACACGCTTACGTAGAGTGCAAACTGAAGAAAATATCGCAGCTGTATCGGCCAGTGTTAATGATGACCATCAATTATCGATTCGTCGCCGTTCGCAGCAATTGGGCCTCTGTTACTCAACAACGTGGAACATTTTGCGGAAGGATTTAGGTGTGAAGCCTTTCAAAATACAGCTGGTGCAAGAATTGAAGCCGAACGACCTACCGCAACGTAGAATTTTTGGTGAATGGGCTCTTGGAAAGTTGGCCGAAGATCCACTTTTTTACCGAAAAATTGTGTTCAGCGACGAAGCTCATTTTTGGCTCAATGGGTACGTAAATAAGCAGAATTGTCGATTTTGGAGTGAATATCAGCCAGAAGCATTGCAAGAGCTACCAATGCATCCAGAAAAAGTCACAGTTTGGTGCGGTTTATGGGCTGGTGGCATCATTGGACCGTACTTCTTCAAAGATGATGCGAATCTTAACGTAACTGTGAATGGTGAGCGCTACCGATGAGATGATATCCAACTTTTTTTTGCCCAAATGGCCCAAAATGACTTGCATGACATGTGGTTTCAACAAGACGGTGCCACATGCCACACAGCACGCGCAACAATGGACTTATTGAGAGGAGAGTTCGGTGAACATTTTATTTCACGTTCGGGACCGGTCAATTGGCGGTTTAGATCGTGCGATTTAACGCCTTTAGACTATTTTTTGTGGGGCTATGTTAAAGCTCATGTCTATACAGACAAGCCCGTTTCAATTGACGCATTGGAAGACAACATTGAAGCATTTGTTCGTGAGATACCGGCCGAAATGTTGCCGAAATTGGACTAAGCGGATGGACCATTTGAGGCGCAGTTACGGTCAACATTTGCATGAAATAATCTTAAAACATTAAATTATATGGACCGTACTATCGATTCAAATAAAGATTTCATGCATTTTTCTGAATTTTATGTGTTTTTTTTTTTGAAAAACTTTCCTATAGCTCTTAAAAAATCACCCTTTACTTCTCTAAGAGAAATTTTGAAGATCTGTGATGTTTTGGCCTGCGTTCTGCGAGTCTGGATGCTTGGAGCTGGCATTTCCAAGCACTCATTTGAATTCCAGGTAGTACGTAGACATGAAAATGAAGGACAACGCATCGAATCACGTCAGCCGTGAGACGCGTTCTTGGCTTGAAGGCAAAAATGTTCGATTTTTGGAGTGGCCCGCTTGCTCCCCGGACATGAATCCAATGGAAAATTTGTGGGCGTTGCTGGTCCGAAGAAAGCACCAAGTACAACAAAACTATGGAGATCAAATTGGCAGTTAATAAGGCATGAGAAGAAAAGTCTCGTAATCAGTATGCCGAATAGGATCTACGAGTTAATTAGTGCTAAGGGAGGTTACACTCATTATTAAACTGAACAAATATATGTAAATAAGTTAACATGTTTCCATAGTTTTTTTTATTTAGTAAAGTGCGGCCATAATTATGCATCATGCACTAAGTGAAAATGAAACATAATGGTTAATTTTTGCATGGAGAGTATTGATGTTTGTCATCTATTTTCTCTTATTTTTAACGCTCTTTCAAACGGTAGTCCCAAATTTTTTTTTAGCTCTACTTTTTCTATGCGTACACTGAAAAAACCATGTGCGGCCATATATTTGCACCTGAGTTTACGTGAAGAAACGCAAGTCCGGTTGCCAGATGATTTATCATTCTGTTTGGCGTGTACTGTGGCAGGCGGAACAATCTTTTAATAAAATACCTCAGTAGGCCTTTTACTTCTACAAAATGATAAGCCCCCACACTTAAGCGGCATAGATCAAATGGATCTCACCGCTGTGCACACTTCTTTTTGCCAAGCAACGTTCTCCAGATACAATTGATGGCTACTTTGGAGTCTGCCAGTTGGTTTTTCTAATGTATTTGTAACTTTTGACTACCTTTAGCTCCACGCCTTTTCATTTTCTTTTTCATCTCTTGCCTAGCCCTCTCCAGTGTTTGCGACTTCTCTATGTTTATTGTGATGTTTTTTGCAAACTTCTAGATGAATCTGATAAGACAACAACATCATCAGCATACAACAAGGCCTTCACTTCGTACCCGTCTATCGAGATTTCTTTTGGAAGACAATCAGTGATATCGTTTCTCTGTTTACTCTCGTTTCCGTGGTGCGACTAGCTAGGGCTAGGGGACCAATGGGGTAGATTTTTCGGTGTTTTTATTTAATTTCTGGCATTATTTCTACGACCAGGAGATCGATGAGCAACCCACAAAAACCGAACACGCAGCGCAGCGGCGTTTTGTACAGCTTTTACTGTGCGTGAGCGACTGCGCTGCCCAGTAGATAGCTGAATTAGATCGATAAGGACAGTTTTTTAGGAACACGCTAGTTCTATGTGAAGCCTAACATTCTAGTCGAGTTTTTTCAGTTCCTGTCAAATCGGGTCAAGTAAAGTTTAAAATCAGGTCGTGCTTAATTCTGATCTCAGTAACCAGTTCAACGATTCAATAGCTTTCAACATTATGGTATACGTTAGATCAGTTTTAGTTTCTGCCTCAGCCGATAAACAACACTTTTAAATATTTTTATAAACAAAAAAAAAAACCAACAAAATTCTTTGGGCATTCCATTTTTTTTTCTCAAAATTTAACGTGACTAAACAAAATGTTCAAGACTCGCCATTGTCCCCTGAAATCAATGTGCAAATATGCACTGCATTGCGTGCGCTTTGGCTGCACGGGCAGCGGAGCCACTCGGAAGGGCGTCGTTCTGGGTCTTTATCAGAAGGAGGACAAAAATGGCCCCAAGCTAACGCCAACGGGTCAACTGATCGACACTCGATTAAATGGAAAACTGCAGAAATTAATATGTGAGACGGAACTCGATGGAAAACTTGGTTACGGTAAGGTGTTCCAAAACATTGATGCCGAGTTCAATGCCGTGGCCGTGGTGGGCCTGGGCCTGGAGGGCATAGGTTTTAATGAGCTGGAAATGCTAGACGAGGGCATGGAGAATGTACGCGTAGCTGCCGGCATAGGTGCCAGATCCCTGCAGCAGATGGGCATCAAAGCCATATCCGTGGATGCCATGGACTATCCGGAACAGGCAGCGGAAGGTTCTTTGCTTGCCGTCTGGAGGTACACCGATAATATGTTGTCTATAAATAAACCGATGATTCCTACGTTGGATCCGTATGACAACCCCGATACGGAGGCCTGGCAGCGTGGTATATTTAAAGCAGATGCCCAGAACTTGGCGCGGAGAATGAGCGACGCTCCGGCCAATTGTATGACTCCCACACAGTTCGCCCAGAACACGGTGGAAGCTTTGTGTCCCTGCGGCATTATGGTGGAGGTGCGTACCATGGAGTGGATCGAGGCCCAGAGGATGAACGCCTTTCTGATGATTGCCAAGGGTAGCTGTGAGCCTCCCGTGGTGCTGGAGATAAGCTATTGCGGCACCAATCCGGAGGACAAGCCCATACTGTTTGTGGGCAAGGGAATCACCTTCAATTCGGGTGGCATCAATCTGCGTCCGTGCGAGGGCATGGACGAGTTTCGCGGCAGCATGTCGGGCGCAGCGGCCATTGTTGCAATGATGCGTGCCTGTGCCGCCCTCTCGCTGCCCATCAATGTGAGCTGTGTCATTCCCCTCTGCGAGAACTTGCCCTCTGGCATGAGCTGCAAGCCGGGCGATGTGGTCACCCTACTCAATCATCGTTCCATGGCCATACGTGATTTGGACAAGGCCGGCGTGGTGGTCATGGCAGATCCACTAATCTACGGCCAGAACACCTACCATCCGCGTCTTGTCATAGATGTGGCCACCTTGGGCTTGGGCGTGAAGCATGCGTTTGGTGGCGGTGCCTCAGGTATTTTCTCCAACTCGCACTACATCTGGAAGCAGTTGCAACGCGCGGGCTCGCTAAGCGGCGATCGCTTGTGGCGTTTACCCTTGTGGCAGTACTACAAACGACAAGTTACTGACGAGCTATGCTATGATTTGAGCAACGATGGACGTGGCCTTGCCTCCTCCTGCCTGGCGGCGGCCATACTACACGAGCTGATACCCTGTGCCGATTGGGCGCATATTGATACACGTGGCACTGGATTGATTAGCAAGTATGGACTGGTACCCTATCTGAGTCGCTGCTATATGACGGGACGCCCTACACGTACCCTGGTGCAGTTCTTGTACCAAATGGCATGTCGGCAAACTAAGGAAGCATGATTTGACACGTTTTCGAAATATTTGAAAAAATTTGTAGTTTTAAAATTGTTAAGTTGTCGGCGTTGTACAGAGTAAAGAGGTTTTTTAGATAAAAGATTTGCGAGTGAATAAAATGTATTATATAAATATACGAGTTTTCATTGGAAACTGCAAACGTAGAGAGAAAACTAGGTGTTGGTCAGGCCGGGTAATTTGGTAAATGTTTACTATCCATCCATAAGTGTCCTCGATGGACCGCAAACTATGAAGAATTTACGTGCATTTTTCGGTCTTGATGACTGGGCCTTGGTTTCAATGTCATAAACCATATACCCACATTTCGTCACCAGTTATGACCCGTTTTAGCAAACCCAGATCGTCGATGACGTCATTCAACAACTCCTGAGCGATATAAATGCGACGTTGCTTTTGCTCAAAATTTAGCAAAAGTCGAAGAGCGCAAAAAAAACGTGACTAACCATTTCAGTTGACGAATACAAACTACTAATCGAAATTGCTAATGCAAACATGAGGCCGAATATAACAAAAACAAAATATCGTAATCAAATGAACACAGCCCGAGAAAATTCACCTTTTCCTTTGAACACACCTCGTATATTCAAATTCCTAACAGTCAAGTCGCAAAAGATGACAAAAATTAAGTTTGCAAGCTATTAACAAAATGGGTCATTGAAAACTGCAGACCTTTCCAAATGATCTTAGTGTCGCTATACTCAAACTTGCATCCAAGTTTGGAACAATTTTCATCCAACAAAATTAACCAGAATTATACACCATTTATTATTTAATTATGGTGTGGCCGGGTGGCTCAGCGGGTAGTGTGCGCGACCGCTGTGCAAGAGGTCGTGGGTTCGATCCCGCCTCGGTACATCTAATGAAAAGTTTTTCTTTGAATAAACTTTCACACCCGGTCACCCCTCACTGCTGTTGGCACCATTCCCAATGGCAAATTCCCAATTTTCTTATAGCTAAATTTTCTACACAACAATTTTTTTCCATGCCCATAACTCAAACGATCATTCGTTAACGAATTTTATTGACATTTTTTGTTGCCAAAACAAACGTAAATATGTATTTGAGGGAAGTCCCAAATTATAAATTTGTAAATGTAAAAGTGCAGTGTACTTCAACTTAAGTTTCAGTTAATAAAGATTACTCATCATCGCAACATCGAGTTGTTTAATTGCGTTAGTTACATAGAAACTAGAGATGGGCGCGGGAAAGAAATGTTGATCCCGTCCCGGTCCCGACCCGAACCCAAATTTTCAGTTCAATCCCGTCCCGACCAAATTACATAAAAATATTTCAGCATATTTATGAAGAAAATATCGCTTAAGCTGTATTTTTACTTGTTTGATAACTCATAAAAGTTTCCCATTTGAGATATCAGACAAGTGTAATAATCAATCTGAGAAGCACAAAAAAAGCGCCATGAAAAGTAGGCTAAGTTCGCATATGAGCTTATTGACTGTTTATTGACTCACAGTAAACGGAGGTATTTTTCACCTATCTCATATGAGATCTCGACAAGTGAAAATTCAGCTTTTCAAATAAATATTCAAATTCATAATGAAAATAATAAAAACTTTTACTTAGCACTTACTTTTATAAAGGAACAGAATCTTTTCAAAGTTATCGCCTAGTAGACGAGTGCATCTTCTTTCCAGTGTTCTACTAGACGTTGACACGTTCGAGTGGCCGAAGATGTTGGCACATTTAGAACTTTTCTAGCAAGTTGTAGTAAATGTTCTTGCAAATTTTCCAAAACGTTAAAATTGTAATATTTGTATTCAGGAATTAATACCGAAACGAACTTCGATTCCGGTACGACCCGAAATGAATAATTTTATTCCTTAATAACACAGTGCAACTCATAAATTGGTTACGCCTTCGCACCTCGCTATTTTTGAAGAACATACCGAAAAAAAACCCCAAAGGTCTTGGTCTATTTGATACCCAAAAGGATAATTTTTATGAAATCCATATATCATTAACTGATGGAATTTTGATTTTATGTCCTTGTGGCAAAGCTATAAATATAAACATGAAAAAAAGTCGGTATACTCTGTACCTGTGAAGTGCTGCCTATCACCGTTGCGACCGGTGCTGCCCATAATTGTTGGTTTTTTCCTTATAACTCGACTATCGTTCATCCGATTTTTAACATTCCTTCTACTAAATATGTCCAGAAGTTTTAAAGCTTCTATCCATAAAACTGTGGGAGATACGATGTTTTTTCGATATCGCGGGGGCGGGAGGGGGCGAGTCAAAAATTGAAAATAAACTTGATATGCCTGCAAGTATAAGAAGTTTTTGTCCCATACATGTCAAACCTCTATCTCTTACCATCTCTGAGATCTGTTTGTTCATACGGACGGACAGACGGTACACTCTCACTACGTTTAAGCTATGAAATTCATGATTTCTTCAATTTGCAAAATCAAATTTGCTCCTGTTTATGCTGTTTTTAAGAATTCACAAAATGACCAGCGCACATATGAGAAAGCAAATCTTTAGCAAAATTATCCCAAACAACAATATAAACCACTCTCTACTACATGTCAGCTTCATACGAACACTCCTCTATACCATTTCGGTACTACGAAAGTTATCTTTTCCAGGTATCAAAAAAGTATCTTTACGATGTGAAGGGGCCAAGTCCTTTGAGGATTTTTTTGGTTTCGGTATGTTTTTCAAAATAGCGGGGTACGAAGGCATAAACAGACAATGACCTTATGGTAATATAATTCCATTCAATGTGGTTCAGTATAGGCGTTCCACGTTATCCTGCGTAGCTAAAACAGACTTTTGAGAAAGAATCTGTGTATTCAGAAAACCTGCAACCTATTGCCCTTTCTCTCCAAAAATTTTTTTTTTTTTCTTTTAAGCTTGACTAGATATAACCTAGTTTTGAAATTCGAAATACTTTGAGATATGGCCTTTAATGACCAATACTCTTTACTAATTAAACGTTCTCACCAGTCACTGCACTTCCAGTTCACTACGTTTTGAACAGTTTAATCGACGTGTTGTCACCATTCTGCCCGTGTAAAAAATTTTGCGATTTTTTTACTATTTTTTTTACACTAAACTACAAAAAAATGGGTCCAAATTCGATTTGTCAATTTCGTGGCCGCCATTTTGTCAAAAAAATCCAAAATTTTTTTTACTACGGGCCAGAATGGTGACAATTCTACGTCGATTAAACTTTGTTTCATCCAAATCGGTTCATAGAACTGGCGGAATCGTGCCGCCAACCGCCTTTTTTGAGGGCCAACTTTGACGGTGCCATCATCTATGGACAGCCCCTATATCGCGGCGAAAAATTTTTTTATTTTCTTTCATTCATTACTAATTCAATAAAAAAACAAAATTCAAATATCTTTTTGCGTTTTCAAATGAGAATTTTTTCAAAAAGGTCCAAAACAGCAAGCTGAAGGAGAATAGGGCCTTAAGACAGCTCCGGTTGCTTATTTTCTTCGTTACTCATCGTCATGTCGATAATTTCACTGTTTATAACTTCTAACTGGGGAAACTCAATTCCCCAAAAGGTGGATTCAAAAATAAAGCAATATAATAAAAAGTTTATGGTTCGCAGCGTTTCATTAAAGCTTCCTTAAATACGAATTTGATTTGACCCAAAAGAACTGAATCAAACATTTGATTTCATTGAAATTTTCGAGATTCCGCATTAATTCCGTCTCGTCCTGGTCCCGACACAAGCTGTCCCATCCCGATCCCGACCAAAAAATTTCAATTTAATCCCGTCCCGCCCTATTATCGCGGGACCCGAAAATCACGAATCCCGCGTACATCTCTAAAACTTTTTCCACACAACTTTTTCCAACAATTTTATATTACAAATTTTCTTTATAACGAAGTTTTTTTTGTTCCCTTGAGATTCGACGATATCACGAAATTACAATCTTAGGCCGGACATAGCCGTACCTAAGTTTTCTTGGTCCAAAAAAGGTAGAAAAATGTGATTTTTTTAGGCGAAACTGACACTAAAACTGTTGGGAGCTTAAACACTACCATAGCTATAAGAAGGGTCGGATGAAAGGAGTACTCCGGGACAGATAATGAATTGGTTCTAGTGACTGCTAAGTATGGTGAATGAGAAGTAAAAACCAGAGCCAGAACTTTGTTCTTACAGTTTAGGATAGAATTTATCTGATCAAGCGATAAATCATAAATCAGGAGCGACAAGTATCGGGAAAATGTTGGGTTAAAGTTTGCTGAAAGAGAATAGTGGTTGATGCCATATGTCCCACACGGAATTGGAACTAGAAGAACACACCAGGGATACGGAAGTCAATTGAACCTAGTGCAACTTAAACGCTTAGGAAGACACGTGGCATATCATAAACGAATGTCCGACTTGACTATAGTGGCAACATGGACAGCTTTCTTCGCAACAGCTTAGCGTCATACTATTTTTCCCAAAATTTCTTATTTTCATAATAATTTATGGGTTTATTTTCGTATTTCAACGATTGGGATCAGAAGGGGATGCAATTGAATCATGAAACTGTTCGATCTTATAATCCTGCTGCAATTTCTCCATTTACTCACCGTGGACGCAAAACTAAGGCCTCCTTGAAAGTGTGCAAATCATCTCCTATGCCACCAGAACCCGCACCCGCTCCCTCCGAACGTCCACCTGATGTGCCCAGCAAATGTGTTGGTTGTCCCCCAGTTGTTGGTGCTCCTGCTGTTCCACCCAGCTGACCCGAGCTGACAAATCCTAAGCCACCTGCTGAGCCGCCGCCGCCGTGGGCTGGAAGACATGCATGATGACCCCCACCGCCGCCGCCGCAGCCACCACCACCGCCGCCATGATGGTGCTCTGGCTTGGGCGAACTGTAAGGTAGACAGAATGGTCTTTTTTTAGCGGGTAATAAGTTCGTTAATAAAACGTTAAGACTCACCGACGATTGGCATGTGGATTTGATGTGGCTGGAGGCAGCGGTTTACCAGCTAAATAGGCCAGCAAATCCTCACGTCGTATCATGCGACGTTTTTTGCTACGCGCCCAATCAGCCAACTCGCGCGTGCGTCTTTGGTAGCCGCATTGTATGGCAGCATCGCTGGTACGTTTGAGACCATCACATGATTCTGGAAGAAGGAGAGATTAGGGATTTGTAATGGGTAACAAATAATGAACTTTTGCTTACCTTTGTAAAGTGTTGTCACAGTGCCAGCTGCTGTCTGAAAGGGCAGCCACAAGGCTCCTGTATCTGAAGGAAATGTGTTCGATGAGCGCTCTGCAAAGAAAATGGAAAATGGCAACAACTTTAGTAAATATTTTGTGTGAGAGGATTCTGTACTAGTTGGAGATCAAGTGTCCGTTCTCGATACTTTCTCGATAGCGAAAACGGTTTGGAAACGGATTTTCGTGTCGAGAATGGATCCGAAAACGTGTTGCAAACGTTTACTTTCGCGATAATTAAAATTCATGTTTTCTTTCATTCCATTTTGTTTCCCAAATAAAAACTTTGAATTTTTGTTAGTTTTGTATATTTACTTTGAATAACTAAACTGAATCTCATCTTCTGCATCATTTGTGGTATTAAAACTACACTTTTTGCTTACTGTCCCAGAAGCAGCCAATGCTTAAACTCCCCAATATGTTGGCGTCTTTTTCTCTTTATTGGCATTTTGTCTTTAATTTATTTAAGACTTTTGTGGAGAAACGCCGAGCGAACCTTTTCAATCACAATTTTCCTGACGCCGACGTCAGCACACATTCACTCAACTGGCAATAACATTTGACGTCAGAAAAGTGCGTAGTGTTCTTCTTGTATCGCATTCTGTTTTTGTGCAATTTTATACCCTTGCGGAGGATATTATAAAATTCTCCGGATGTTTGTAACGCATTGAAGGAAGCATCTCCGACCACATAAAGTATATATATTCTTGATCAGCACGACGAGCTGAGCTGATTTAGCCCTGTCCGTCTGTTTCTATGCTATCTCCTCCGTCAGTTTTAAAGCTATCCTCACCAAACTTTGCACAAAGTCTTTTGGTACAAATACGCTGCACATTTGTCGGAACCGGCCGGATCGGATGACTATAGCATATAGCTGTCATAGGAACGATCGGTCGAAAAACTAGTTTCAGTGAGAAAAACTTTTCTTGTTTCTAATGGAAACGATTCCAAACTTTGTATTTCTTAGTTTGCTATGCTTTCCCATGATTCCTTTAAGTTTGGTCGAAATCGGACATCTATAAAGTATAGCTGTCATAGAAAAGTAGCGGCAGAAAAGTCGTCTTAGCTAGAAAACCTTTTTGTTTTCAATGGAAATGTCCTCAAAATTGGCTTGTATTTGTTTTATATGCTCCCACACAATTCTATAAAGTTTGCTCTAAGTCGGATGACTATAGCATGTAGCTGCCATAGGAACGATCGGTCGAAAAACTAGTTCTTGGGAGAAAAACTTTTTTGTTTTCAATGGAAACGTCCCTTACGTTGGCATATATTTATTTTATATACTTTTACACAATTCTACAAAGTTTTGTCAAAATCGGATGACTATAGCATATACACTCATGGACAATATCGATTGAAATCGATATAAACATAACATTTAATATGGAAGCTATACTATTTTAATATGTTCCCACTGTTTCGGTACGAATTGGGTGAATTCGCGGAATTAATTAGCTTTCTGGGAAAAATTGTGGATTGTTTTATTGGTTAGACTGCAAACTCGGCTGGTCAATAAAATAGGTGTATGAAGCAAAACATTAACCTGTAGTTTATAAATACTATTATTTGGTTGCAGAAGGTAAGGTATTAGGAAAATATAACTAAATGGGGACTTAATAACCATTAAAATTGTATTAGATGGGCCGTGGGCGTCACTGCAGTGCGAAGGAGAGAATGCTCATTCGACGACTCCGAGATGAAGGAAAAACGTATAAATCCATTGCCATGTTAATGAAACGTTCTCAAAACTTCGTAAGCAATGCCTTAAAATCGGAAAAAATAGATGAAATTTGGGGAGCACCTAGAAAATCATCATCTAAGACCAACGATCGCATGGTTCAGTTGGTTAAACGCGACCCGTTCAAGTCTTCCAGGACGATTGCCAATGAAATTCGGCGACGATTGGCAATAGCAAACCTATCAGGTAGGATGGCTCGCAGGGTTCCCTTGCTTCGGTCGGCAAATTTACAGATGAGGAACAAATTTGCATTAGATCGTAGAACCTGGTGCGGACCGAAGGGTGAGATAAAATGGCGTAATATCCTCTGGAGTGACGAAACCAAAATAAATTTATTTGGAAATGATGCCAAAAGGAATGTTCGTCGTCCAAAAGGCAAAGAATTTGATTCCAAGTACACATATCAAACTGTGAAACATGGAGGTGGTAGCCTAATGGTATGAGGCTGCTTTTCATGGTATGGTGTTGGTCCGACTCATCGTATTGACGGAATAATGGACAGATTCGTATACAAAGATCTATTGAAGACGGCGATGTTACCATATGCCGAGGATAATATGCCACTTTTATGGAAGTTCCAGCAGGATAATGACCCGAAACACGCCTCCCGTGGCCGGGTGGCTCAGCGGATAGTGTGCGCGACCGTCGTGGGTCTATCCCACCTCGGAACATCTAATGGAAAGTTTTTTCTTTGAATAAACTTTACACCCGGTCACCCCTCTCTGCTGTTGGCGCAATCTTTGTAGTAATTAGCCATGAAAAGCTTCTCAAGCTGCCGTTCGGATTCGGCGTTAAACTGTAGGTTCCTTTCTCTTGTGCGAAAATTAGAAGTGCAAAAGCCAAGAGATTGAGAGAAGCTCGGCTTCGGCCCTTTGGGGCTGTGTCAACTTGACAAGCCATTTTACTTTACTTACACCTCTCGAGTGGTAAAGGATTGTGGATGTTCTTGAGTGGCCAAGTCAGTCCCCGGACCTCAATCACATCGAGAATCTCTGGGGTGAATTTAAAAGAGAGGTCGAAAAAACTTTTTGTCAAAATAAAACTCAACTTTGGGATATTGTCCAAAGAGCATGGTACAACATTCCAATTGGAACTTGTCGCAAGTTAATATCCTTCATGCCAAGACGAATAGAGAAAGTCTTGCAAAATAATGGCGGATATACCGGTTATTAGCTGCCAGATACTTGGTTTAATACAAAACAAGACCAAAAATAGTGAAATATTGATTTAATTTAAACATTTAGCTTCGTACGCCAAAATTCAGCCAAAATTTACATATTTAAGTGGTTAGGTGGTACGTTTCACGAAGGCTCAAAACATTGGTACATTATTACAAATTTTATTTGCTTAACCAACAAAATATTCTCATTCACATCAATTAACCATTTTTAAAAGGTATATATTTTATAAGTAAATTGTGAATATTTTTATTGAAAAATATTAAAAATTAAGGCGTGAACACGTCGTCTCCTGTACCAAAAACTTGAAAAAAGGACACTTGGCGTAGTCAGGATAACTCATGACAGATTCATCTAAAATGCAAAAACCAAAAATTTTCTGTTAGTAGATGCTTAAAGCTCGTCCTTGGGCGAAGAAAAAAAAAAAGAAAAATTGCATTTTTGGCGGCGTTGAGAACAAAAAACCCTCTTTTTGAGTAAAATTTGCACCCTTCATGTCCTTGAAAAATCACTTAAAATAAAAAAAAATCCTTCGTTGAAGCACGAGATAATGTTATTTTAAAGAAGTGTGCAAAATTTGAAAGAAATCGGTTCATAAGTTTTCGAGAAATCGTGACTACCGATTTCCAAAACGTAGTTGCGAGAAAAACGCGATTAAAGATTTACATTCACGCTTACGTAGCCTGATGGGTAGAACATCCGAAGGCTATATCTCTTAGAATATTACTCAGATCGTTTTAAAACTTTGAGAGAATATTCTAAGCATATTGAATTATAAGATAAGCAAAAAAAAAAAATTCATTTTTTTGAAATTTTGAAACTTTACTTCTTTTTTAGATTATTTGAAATGAAGCACCTTAAGGCCATGTTTGCTATTTAGTGAAACGGGTGTATATTAAAGGTTTTGTGAAACTGTTTTTACTTTTTGTTTAAAGACAACTAATATAAGTTTTGAAAGAACTTTGATTTGTTGAGATTAGAGAAGATATGCGGCCCTGTCCTGAATTCCGAGTCGGTTTTCGTGTAAACGTTGCTCTTTCTAATACAAAGTTCGCAGTTATATATCAAAGGTAAGCAGAATGTCTATGGCCACTAGATCAGACCTTTCCTTTTTGACGAATTGAATTTACTTGGCATTGAGCAATCGGTTTCAGCTGCTTAAGCAATTCCGATTTTCGTCAAACGTAATCTAGTAACCGTTGGAATGCTTGTCACCTTCCATTTAAAATTGTTAAGTTTAAACTCTAAACAGGGCCGAAGAATTAGAAATAAAAAGTTTGAAACGAAAAAAAAAACACACCTATTATTTAGTCCATGAGTGTACCTTAATAACACTATGCAACAAATTTGTAATCCCCGCTTCTAAATAGTTGATCCTTATGGAAAACTTCAAGCTGAATTCAAATCTGCTCTCAGATATGTGGACGGTTTTTGAGATATCGTCAAATTTCCATTTTTAGTGTGTTTTAAAAAGATAGGTCTACTAAAACGCCATTTTCTCTGGTTTTAGTTAGAAGCCGGGATCAAAAACTTTTGACCTTGTGAGAGCAATAGAATTCATGTGCTTTCAGAGTCATACAAAATAAAATATGGGTTATTTTACCAAATGCTGCAAATGCGGAAGAATTTTTTATCCGATTTTGATGAACGAGGGCAAAAAATATTCGTAAAAGATTGCCCCATCATGTCAATATTTAAATCCGGAGCAAAAACTTGAAAAACATCAACATTTTTTCAAAAATCCTACTTTGAAGTGCCATAACTTCGTCATTTATGATTGGATTTTAAACAACCGGCATTTTTTGTAAAGAAAATTGTATTATTTTTAACTTTTGTCCCAGCTTATCAACATCAAACCACCACAACCAGAGAAAATGGGATTTTAGTAGACCTACCTAAAAATGAAAATTTGACCATATCTCAAAAACCGTTCTACTTTCCACATATCTGAGAGCAGATTTGAATTCAGCGTGAATCTTTACATTAAAATCAATTGTTAAATGTCCCGGTAACAAAAATCATTGAAATTTTGTTGCATAGTGTAATTGGAGTTTCTACCAAAAATTTTGGCATTTGGACCTGTGTGAAGTGGTACCAAAGTCTTTGTAGATGTGCTGGATCAATGATGTCATTCATTCAAAACGCAACATAAAGCGTTCTAAGTAGATATCCTTGCTTTACTTCCATATTCGCCTCAAACCAGATTGAAACTGAGTTCCTCGACTCCGTGATTACTAAGCTTGAGCAGTGAAACATTTCTATTAATTTATACCTGGAAGGTTATCCGTATTTTGATGTTCATTTGCTGTACATTCGTTTTGGTAGTCGAATCGTCGAAGGATAAACTTCTAGGGCTAATCAAACGCAACAATAAAAGGGCATTACATTTTTTCTTGAGCGGAATAAAGGGCCGGTCTGCCAGTATGTGCCCACCGCTACTTTAGAGATGGGCGAGAAGAACTTCTGCTGGAGTACTCCCATTAAGCCGGATTGAAAAACCAATCTATATATGTACATATGTACACATATCCACTGTTCCTTTGGCTAACCATTGTTCAGGCCAGTACCTAGCGGTGTCCGCCATTGTTGATCCTACACACACACACACACACCTGCTGCTTTCTGCCTGTGGCCTTAACAAAAGGACTCAGAACTCTGGACCTCACCTGCTCTTTTCGCTTCTTATGTTGCTGCTTGCTGCTCTATCCTAAGTATCGACCCCAAAAAACAACAACAACTGCAAAAAGATGACAATGCAAAGACAAAACCTATCAAGTGCAAGCGAGATGGCCATAGACGGCAAAAACAACAAAAATAGAAAAAAAAGCTTATTAATTTTTGCTCAGCTTCCGCTTGCAGTCGATAATAGAAAAACAACAAAAAATTGTCGCGTTGCTGCGCTGTTTTTGTTGTCAATGACGAAAGCCCAAACAGCTGTTTGACCATTGTTGTTGTTGTGAGGCACATAGATAAATACCCAAATGTAAGTGTGTGTGTGCGTCTGTATGCACATGCACGCACATGTTGATTAGTGAAATAAAACAACAACATTGGGAACAGCAAGAGACGCAAAAAAAAGGAAGTTCCGTTAATGCGCTCAAAGCATCCAGATGAGAGACTTGGCCCAACAAGGTCATCAAATGCTCATCAATTTTTACAGAAAAATTTATATAAACTTTTAAATTTAAGTTAAAGTGGAGAATTCTTATACAGTATGTTTGTATGTATATAAGTTGCGAGACCAACCAACAACAACACAAAATCTTAAAGGCGACGCCTCTGCCTCAGCTGGCTGCACTCGTTCACTCTCACACTCTTTCTCTGTCTGACTGCCTGGCTGCCTCTGCCTCTCTCGTTGTTCTAATGCACCGTTTCCATAGCCAAAGCCCTTTTTGTTGTTGTTGCATTTTTGACAATGCGTAAAAGAGTTTTTCTCTTTCACTGTGTTAAGAGGAGAGGGGGGCAAAGGGGGTTTTAGAAGCCGGGCAGCCTCTTGAGGGCTATTAATACCTCCGCCCAAAACTATTTTTAACACACACACACAAGCGCTGCTCCTCCTTCTCCTTATAATCCACTTACCACGATAGAGCTGTGCCACGGCTGTGGCTGAATCCTGGAATGCACCCCAAACGGTGCTCAAATTGTTGTCACGCTGACGCACATACTCCCGTTCATATTCATCATGCTGGCCATGGATCTCGCGATGACATTGCTCCTCCAGCCAACTCTCCTCGCCACCCGATTCCTGTTGTTGTTGTTGCATATTCGGTATATATGTATGTATGTATGGGTTTGTCCAGTTCTTTTGCTGTGCTAGCGCACACAAACACACGCACACACACACGCGAACAAACTCGCACACAGGGACAAAGTTCTGGCAGTTTTTTTTTTTCTTTTCGAGGGGAAAGGGACTATATTGGGGCTGCTTCGCCGCCTATGAAGTGTCCCAGTGGCACAGGCAATTGTTTAATTATTTTTTATATTTAAAATTTGGTTTTACTTTTAATTATTTAATGTGTTCACATTTGTATAGTAAACTAGTGATGGTAAAGTAAAGCGATTGAACTAGTGCTGGCAAAGAGTTCAAATGATAGCGATAGACGGTGGCAGGCAGAGCCTATTGATATATCGATAGTTACAGGGCAGCACAGTTGCAGTTTGTTGTTTTGGAAACAATATCCGTAGTGGGCATCATCGATAGTATAGATAGTGCTATTAAAGAAACTTGAATTCTTTACTTTAGTTTAACTTTGAACATTCGCGTGTAACCTTGGTAAGCATTCGTCAGTGGAACAAGGAAAATGCACTTTTTGAGAATGACGTCTAGAATGTGCCAGTGGAACTAGGCTATACCTTGTCCGACTAAACTATTATTTTGAAAAACTAGCTGATTAGTGTGTGCGATCGCTGAGCAAGGGGTCGTGGGTTCGATCCCGCCTCGGAACATCTAATGAAAAAGTTTTTTCTTTAAAAAAAACTTACACACCCGGTCAGCTCACTGCTGTTGGCGCCAGCTTTTGTAGTAATTAGCCATGAAAAAGCTTCTTAAACTGCGGTTCGGATTCGGCGTTAAACTGTAGATCCATTTCTCTTGTGGGAAATTTAGAAGCACACAAGCTCGTTGGCTGTTTGGGGCTGTGTCAAGCCATTAAAAAAAATCAGAGTATTTGACTTTGACTAAAAATTAGCACCTTAGTTTTAATAAAATAACTTGCAAGAGCTTTAAAACAAACATTTTCAGCGAAATTTTGACTTTTCTTCAATTTTATTATACTTTAATCTATATGAAACCTTGAAACGAACGATTCTGGACCACTGTGAGATGGTTGATAAATGCGAGTTACAGATCTGGCATTTTCACCATTTTTTTTTTGTAAATTTCTACTTTGACCAATCTTGATTGGTAAATCACAGCAACTTAAGGGTTGATGGATTCATAAATCGCAGCTAAAACTTATGTAGAATATGTGGTTAAAAGGATTTTTAATACTCGATGTCCTTCGAAAGTTATAGCGCTGAGAAGGAACGCGTTCGAAAGCCCGACAGAGCGTACTTGAGCTTTCAAATGCGTTTTTCTCGAAATAACTTTTTTAAGACTGGTCACTATGATATCCCAAAAACGACTTGACCGATCGCCTTGATATTTATAGGGCATGCTTAGTACATGAGGGGCAACAAGCTGAACTAGGATAATCAAAAAAGGTCACGTAAAAAGTGTTGTTTTAGAAATAAAAATTCAAAGTCGTGTACAATTTGTATTTTTCAATATTTTTAAACTAAGTTTATCTTGTAGCTAAAGTCATACAGATTAAAATGCTTTTTTACTTTTTGATATCAGACTCAGTCGGCCGGAATCGTGTTGACCAATGCAGTACTTTTTTCTACATGAATTACTTTCCCGCGCTGTATAAAACAAAAAGTTTTCATTATTATGACTTCAAATAAATTTCTCAATGTACTTCAATAGTTACTAGAAGCAGAGGTCTATCCTTAATAAAAGGTATGAAGTTAAAATTAGGTAATTTATAGCAGTTTTAGAAAAAAAGTAATATGAAAAATTTAAAGATTAATGTTTATGTTTAAAAATAATAGACAGTTTACATTTTCCGGCTTTAAAAGTGAAATAATTTCAGCCGCCTTGCTTTGAAACTATCGATATTGGGGGTCACAACAATCGATAGTTTACTAAGCTCACAGCCAAAGATAGTACCGATAGTGCTATCGATGGTTTTCCCAACAGTACTTGCCGGGCACATTTTTACTGGCACCACTGAGTGATGTTTATGAACGCCAACCTCTTCGAGCCGGGCAAATCCAAACCCGAGCGCAGTTTCATTCAAACAGCGGTGAAACAGAATGTCCGCTTCGATGGCCGCCAGAAGAGCGAGTTTCGCGATGTGCAGCTGACATATGGTGCCGACTGGGGCACCGTCTGGGTGACCATGGGCGATACCAAGGTGCTGGGCCAGGTGAGTTGTGACATTGGCACACCCTCCGCCTCCCGCGCCAACGAGGGTAAAATCCAGCTTAATGTGAGCCTGGGCGGTGTGGCCTATCTGGATGAGGTGCAGGCCACGCATGATGAGAGATTACTCACCTTGAACTCTCTGCTGGATCGCACATTTCGCACATCCCGCTGCCTGGACCTGGAATCGCTGTGCGTTGCCGCCGAGCAGCATGTGTGGTGTGTGCGGGTGGATATCAATGTGCTAAATCATGATGGCAATCTCTATGGTGAGTTGTGAATTCCAATATTCTTCTTAATTAATTTTTCCAAACTATCGATGAAGGTAAGACAGTTCGAAAAAATCCAAAAACACAATTTATGTTCTTGGATCGGCTGAAATTCTGTCAAACCTTGTCCTTAAGAACGAAGACCCCACTCTTTTTCAAGAGTTGGCGGACTTTTGAAGTTAAGGCAAGTTTAGAAAAAAAATCTAGAATCGTCCTTAACTCCGTCGAATTTCTACCCTTATAGCCCGTACTTGAGGATAACGTCCCTAATTTTGCTTAAATCTGTTTGAAAATGGGTTTTTTTTTTTAAATCTTCGATAAGTTGCCAAAATCGCATTTCTGCTCAAGGATCGTCCTTAGTTTCGCTGAGTCTCAAGCCTTCAAAACTTTCTTAGGTATAAATTGCCAATGTTCTTTGATCGGCCTTAACTTTACCGTTTCTAAACACACAAAAAGCCCACCCTAAACGAAAAATCAAAAGGTAATCTACCGTTTTTTCTTTCTTCGATTGTTAAAGAGAAATATTCCAAATTTAGTAAACAAGAGTTCAAAGCTTTCCTTAGTTGGGATATCGAGATAACGGCCTACAAAGTTCAAGTAACGTTTTTTTTTTTCAGTTTTGTTCATTTCCAAGAGCACCTTCTCTTTTCAATGTACATTTCTAAGAGTAACCGCACGATTGCACTCTTAATGCAAAACTTGTGCGAAAACCACAAATAACCACAAAATACAGGCAGAAGAGCTAACACATATCAATTAACGGTAAAATTTTGATGTGCTTTCAATAATGTTCTAAGACGTCGCGTTAAGACTGAAAAACATAATTTTTCTCATTATCTTTAAGATGACCATCGGAAGTGAGTAAAATTTTGCAAATAAACAAAGATTTATAAACTAAACTTATAATAAAACAAGGAAGAAAGTCGGTCAAGCCCGACTAAATTATACTCTGTACCAGTTGGGGTCGCCGCTCGCATTTGCTCCCGATTATATTATATAAAATCGGTATCCAGGGAACATCACGAGGAGGCAATGGGGTCGATATATGAATAAAGACCTACGAGTCGACTTGAGTTGCTTAAATACTTATCATTTAATGTGCTGTTACATACTTTTGCACAAACTTATTATACTCTATGTACCTTTGGTACAGAGTATAATTGGGAGGAGAGGGAGGAGAGAGACGATTGGCACGCGCCGCAGACAAAAAAAACCTTTGCATTTGCCAGAGCTAGAGATGGGCGTACATCGAAAACTACGCGGGACTTTGGAGTGACCAGAATGACTTAACATCATTGTGATTGCTTGATATTATGGTAGAATTAAAAAACTAGTAGTCAGATGGGTATCGGGCGATATATTTGTCCAGCGACCATCTCTAATTTCTCTCTCTCAATATTGTGTGAGTGGGAAAGGGAAGGGGGAAAATGAGAGCGTCCCAGTTAGCTGCAAGAATCCAATTGGATCTAATGAGCTAGCCATAGCTGTAAGGTTTTGTATAGGATTTCGTTGTTGGAATTACTCAGACAATATATTTGCAGGTTTAATTCATTTAAAAGGTGGAATTTTTGGCGGGGCGGGGTCATCATACCCACAACGATCCAATATGAATCGTTAAATAAAAATTTGTCCTAAAATTGTTGGCTATCACTTTGCTGTGTAGTCGTTGCTCATATATACACACATCTACATACATATGTATGTGTTTTGCTGCTGCAGGAGCAGCCCAGATATATTGAATTTTCGTTTGCTCATATCTTTACTACCGTTCATCCGATCTTTACCATTCTTTACCATATGTACCTGAGTGTTTTCCGTACATACACTCCATTTTTAGTCACAGTAAAGTTCGTTCGGTACAAATACTAAAAATACTCTTAGCTTACAGTAACAGAATTACTTGTTCTAATGGTCAAAGCTTGTACACACATCATTTCTAAGCCAGAAACAACAACTTGTAAGCAAAAGAGATAGCATGATAGCCTACATTTTGCATTCCTTTGAGTAAAAAACGACGATTTTACTTCTAATTGCATTCACTTCTAATTTCCTCACCTCTTTACCATCTAAAAAATTTGGCGCATCAAGTTCACAACCTTCACATCAACAAGCATGCACTGAACTTAACGGACCCATAAACGATCACTTTGCCACGACCACTCATACTTGTTCATTTGCCTTAAGCTCTCAAGAGAGAGTAAAGTAAATTTTATGGGAGTTTTCAAGTCTACAAAGCAAACAGCTTACTAAGACTATGCACGAGTTTCACCTTACTTTAAACCCTATCAGCCTACATTGTCAACAAAAAGTTTTTTTAATTAAAATTTTTTTTTGGACCTTACTTTTCTAAGGATTCTATACCATATAAATGTCAGATTTTGACCCAACTTAGTGGAGTCATGGAAAAGCATAACAATTACCAATTTTAGAGGCGATTTCATTTAAAACAAATCAAGTTTTTCTCACTAGAACTTCTTTTTCGACGGATCGTTCCTATGACAGCCATATGCTATAGTCTTCCGATTTTGACTAAACTGTAGTATTGTGTAAAAATATATAAAATAAGTGTATGCCAATGATAAGGACGTTTTCATTAAAAACAAAAAAGTTTTTCTCACTAACTAGTTTTCGACCGTGATGACGCTATAAGCTATAGCATCCGATTTCGACCAAACTATGAAATCATGGGAAAGGATAGTAAACTAAGAAATACGTACTTTGGAGGAGTTTCCATTAAAAACAAAAAAGTTTTTCTCACTGAGACTAGTTTTTCGACCGATCGTTCCTATGACAGCTATATACTTTAGTTATCCGATCCGGCCGGTTTCGACAAATGTGCAGCGTATTTGTACCAAAAGACTTCGTACAAAGTTTGGTGAGGATGGATTTAAAACTGACGGAGGAAATAGCATAGAAACAGACAGACAGACGGACAAGGCTAAATGAACTCAGCTCGTCATGCTGATCAAGAATATATATACTTTATGTGGTCGGTGATGCTTCCTTCAATGCGTTACCAACATCCGCACAATTTTATAATACCCTCTGCAAGGGTTTAAAAAAGACATTGGCGGGAGGAGTCATTAAAAAAGATTTTGATACCTATAATTTCACATTCAGGGTTATAATTTTGAGAAATAACTTCTACTTATTATTCCCCATTCCTTCTAGATGCCAGCACCGTTGCCGCTCTGGCGGCTCTCTTGCATTTCCGTCGACCCGAGGTCACCTTCGCGGATGATCAACTGCGCTTTTATACCGAAAGGGAACGAGAACTGGTGCCTTTGTTATTTCTCCATTATCCCGTGAGTGTCACCTATTGTGTGTATAAGAGCTGTCCACAGCCCTTTGTGGATCCCACTCTGTTGGAGGAGAATGCTGCCGATTCTGTCATTGTTTTAAGTGTGAATTCCTATAAAGAGCTGTGTACACTCAATGCCGGAGGCACTGCACCCACAAATGTGGCCACCATAATGCAATGTGCACGCAGTGCAGCACAACGTTCCAAATCTCTAGTGGATTTCATACGCAAAGCTTTGCAAGTGGAAATGGAGCGACGTCCCAAGACCTGTGGCTTGTTGTCGCTGCTGGGTGAGGGTCAATCGTTTAGCTACAGCAAGCTGATGGCACAAGAGTCTGAGATCGAAAGCAAGCAGTCACTGGCCAAATCAGAGAAAGTTCAGCCGCCAGAAGAGATGGAAGTGGAGCAGCAGCCTGAAATACAGACTGAAACATTACCGCCTCAGGGTACGTACATACGAGTATTTCCCTATGCATTTGACTTACTCATCTTTTTGCTGATAGATGACAGCAGCTGGCTGCCCACCGAAGAACAGCCGGTGTTGACCTCTGTTCCCGTGAAAGCCTCTAAAACCAAACCCAAACGTGCAGGCAAGACAAGCAAATCGCAGAAAAAACAACAACAACCCTCAAAAAAAAGTATGCACAATTCTATCTTTGCCCTCTTCTTAGCCTTTAAGTAAAACCTTCTCCAAATGTTCTCTTTATGTTCTTTTATTTTACAGACCAAAGCGATTCGGAGGAGGAAGCCAAGACTGTCATCTGATCAATCTTATGGTGTACAAAAATAATTTAGTTAGAATTACTTAAGTTAAGAGGTTGAACATGAAACTTCAGCTCTTTATTGCAGAAGTGATGTAATGTGACACAATTTTTTTTATAGTTACAAAAATACAGCAAATACAGCAACAAACTTCCATGTTTGGGTTTGATTTAGTTGGCGCGGTTTAAGAGTTCAGGAAAACTACGCTTTACTCATGGAACATGTCAAGCAATGGGATAAACGACTCGTCATTTTAACGAACACATCTACTTGCTGTTTGGTTCCCTTACTATTATTATCTATATATTAATACGCTAAAAAGCTTCCATACGAATGTACGGCCCCCTTTTTAGCATAGTAAAACAAATTCAATTAATTCAAAATTTATAACATATGTTCGTATGAGAATTTCAGCCCAGCCAGAGCAAAAAAAAAAATTAATTGCAATTATTTATTGTTTTATAACGAATTAAAAGTTGTACTAACACAGACACACTTTACACAGATAGGAGAGCAACAACAGCAATAGGCCAACACTCAAGGTGTGCTTTGCTCAATTGTATTTTGAGCTTTGTAAACAGAGAGAGTGGCTCTCAGTGCGCTCTCCCTAAGAAGAGACGATCAACGGGAAAAAAAGCTTCTACGCATATTTTGTTTTTGTTTTAAGCAGATTTACAGTTGCTGGTCTGACTGAAATCCAATTGACAAGAAATTTTTTTGCGAGGCAAGTGCTGTTAATAAAATGTATTTTGGAGCGTAAACAATAACTAATATTCTTAAAAAATTTGTTATATTGTTAATCCTATTGATATGTTCGTCTTTCTTTCTAGCATGGTAATGTTGGAATGAGTATTAAGACCAGAAAAAATTGTATTGCAATTATTTATTGTTTTATAGCGAATCAAAAATACATACGGTGACATGCAGATGGCATTAAATTCAATTGACTAAAAAAATTAGTGCGAAAATAGTCAGTATTGTTCGGGAAATTTAATAAGATGACAAGAATGGTACTTTATAAGGAAACATTCAGTTCGATGGCAAATTCACTATTCAAATTTAAATACACCGAGCACAATTGGAGACTGTGCAGTGATCTAGAGATCGAATCGGTATTACATCGAATCGGAAATACATCGATTCTATGGATTTAACGCCTGTGGTAGGGTCAGCCATTATCACTACGCTACAAAATCTCTTCAAAAATATGTATATATTTTGCCTTTCCACACTTTCTTTGGAGCCATCCTCAAGCAACATTTCCCAGGCTGTCGGCTTCAAAAATAAAGAAATGCATTGAAAATTGCTTTAAGACTTACACTTTACCAAAACTTTAACAAAAGATCAAGGAAAGAACGAAAGGATGTTTATAGCTTTCTGGGAACCTATGCAAAGTTAGTTAACCAAATGTTGTCTGACTGTTCAAAATTGGAATATTTGTTAATCAGGTTTTCCAGGGTTTCAAACCGATTCAGATACTATTATTTTTCGACCAAAAACTATGCAAATATGAGATTTTTTTGACATATTATTTTAGACTTAATGTTAAGTGTTAATTTGTTCGATGGTCGAATTTCGACCACAGGGCGAGCCTAGTTAGGTTTATTCTGCTGGGCCAATTTATTTGCAAACCAAAAATCGAAGAATTCATTAAAAATAAGCAAAACTATTGTTGATTAAAACGCATTTGATTAGGTTTCCTGCGTGTGTGTGGTTTGGGTGGAAGTGGTACCCTCTGATCTGTTCTATTTTTGCTTCTCTTCCTGCTTTTCAGGGGCAGGGGCAGCGGCGGGCTCCACATTCTCCTCCTTGTTGACGGCGGTAGCTTCGGTTTCCGCCTTCTTGGTTTCCCCAGCGCCCATGGTGGCACCAGCGGGCAAACTTTTCTCTAGCGCACGCACGAAATCCTCCAGATTGCCCGAGTAGGCAGCCGCCACGGCATCGTTGGAAAGCTCAAATTGCTTGACCACCGGACCCAGTTGTGCCGACTGCAAAGCATTGGAGAACTGGGCCAAGGCCTGCTGGAACTGTGGGGAGGTGATGTGATCCTCGATCTGCTGCTTGCGATCCTCATCCGCATCCTCAGACTCGGGCAGATGAACAATCAACGACTTGACACGCTCCGGGTCAATCAGCAGCTGATTGATGGCCTCGGCTCCGGATAGGGCAGTGGATAGATCGATATTGAGAGAGCGTCCGGCGGAGGCATCGGCGTCGGTGTCCATGGAGGAGTTGTTGGCTTCGTTCTGCGAGTTGAGTGGAATCCGACTGCTGCTAGATTTGGAGACCTTGGGGGCAGAGGGCGTGCGAGGCACTGAAACGTTCTCGGGCGTTTGCAAAGCAGAACTGCCTCCGCCTCCCCCCGATGAGGATGTGTTCCGCGAGGAGGGGGTGCGTGAGTTCATCTGGCCCAGCAACGAGCTGAGGCCACCCATTTGGCCCACTTCGCCGAACAACTGCATCAGCTGCTGCTGGGACATGTTGTTCAGCATGTACTGCAAATCAGTGCTGTCGCTGCCGCCTCCACCACCTCTTTGGTGGGCCGACGGAGGATTGTTCAACAACTCGTTGATACGACGGCAGTGCTCCTCATCCTTGTCCGTCTTCGGCTCCTGCATCCAGAAGAACATGCGGCGGGTCGACGACTTGAACTTAAGCACATAAACTCTGCCAGTCTTGCACTGATCCACCCGCTTGTACTCAAAGTCATCCGGGAAGACGATCAAGTCATCCTCCAGCTTGCCACTGGTGCGATCCTTCCAGCAAAAGTGCATCAGCCCGTCGTCACTCTGGGTCATGTACACCAGACCCTTGCGCGAGTCTGGGTGCACCATTTTACCCACCATATTCATGCGACCCGCACGAAACTCCACCAGGTTGCTACTGTTGCTGGAACTGCCCAGGCCACTTTGTCTGCCAAACATGATGCGAGCGCTTCTCGAGAGGGGATATATAATGTGAGAAATTTATAAGATTTCGATTGAAAATTTAACAACTGTCTCGAGCTAATACTCAATGAGTCATTGTCCATTAGGGCGGGTCAATTTGTATGGAGCTAAAAAAACGTGGTAAGCGTATAGCAGATTCGGAATCTGCGATGAATTCTAAGAAAATTTCACGAAGAAACCCCATGTCTAAAATGAATTCCTAGCCCCCGCTGCGAAGCATGAAAATTTAAGGTTGCAGTATATTTTGGTATATTGAGGTTTGTACGGTTTTTTTAAAAAAATAATACATTTTGTAAAGATATTATATTTTATTCTGATTCATTTTTTTATAATATAATTTATAAATATTTTTGTTTTTAAATTAACCAACAAATTTTTTTTAATAAAATTTTTTTAAATAAAAATATCGAAAACACGCCATACACTGATGAATGGAAACCAAAAAGTCTTTGACTTTTTGACGATAAAAGAAATTGGTTTGCAATTTGAAATATATATTCAATATAATTTGGAAATTTAAGGTATTCAAAAAAAGTGGGCGTAACACGAAAGGGGGCGTAAAATACATTAGATGCCGTTTTTCTTTAAATCTAAAAATTTACCAAATTAGTGAAAACAATGTTAAGTCACAATACAAAACGCTTATGTAATTGTTTAATTTTCACTAATTTCATACATTTATTCAACTTAATATAAAATATAAATAAAGTCAATTTTTAAAGTCTTGCTTCGACTCGATTTGTGGATATTTTAAACGACTTTCTAAAGTTACACATAATGTTTTTATAAATATAATAACGGTTTCTGTTTTGTAATAGTTTCATGCTCCCTTATTTTTAGCAGATTCATTTTTGCCAAGGTTTTCACCCGGCTCGAGCTCTATGTTCTTATCTTGCATTCAAATTTAACATTTAATTGGCTTAACTGGATAGTCTAGCTCAGCCACTCGGCCCAATAATTTTGGAAATTTTAGGCCAATGTTGCTGATTTCGAGTGTGAAGTTATTCACTCAATAATAATCCACTATCTACAATGATAACCGAAGTTGGATGAAACGTTATTTTGTTTAAATTTAATTAAATTCGAAATTTGGCCAAAATATTTTACTTGGGTTGCCACAAAACTCGAAATAAATAGCAAATTTTTGTTTCCGCAGTCTGGATACAGGCAGAAATAATATTTAAGTACATCCCGATAACTTGGCAAAATTTAATTCTGTTAGTTCACTTGGTATGCCAACTATATTTGCGGTATGCACAGAATTATAACTTGACATAGACATAAATATAATGCTCTCAATTTCCAAATTGGAGTCAATTGACATCGCAGATGTTGGCATAGCTATGTAATATTTAATTTAAAACGTTTTATTTAAACAACCGCTCCTCAACTATCTAATCTGAATGAGAAATACTAAGTGAACGCACATTTCTAACAAAACAATTTGGAACTCATGTAATCTTTAATCTAATTAAATTAAGTCAATGGTATTCAATGGCGCAGATATAAACAATTAATAAGAGGGACTTAACATTGTTTTCCTTAATTTGGTAAATTTTGATGCTCTATAAAGAAAAACGACATCTAATGTATTTTACGCCCCCTTTCGGGCCACGCCCACTTTTTGTTATACCTTTAATTTCCAAATAATATTGAATATATATTTAAAATTGCAAACCTATATCTTTTTTTGTCAAAAAGTCATAGACTTTTGGTTTCTTCTTCATCAGTGTATGGCGTGTTTTCGTTATTTTTATTAAAAAAAATTTAATTAAAAAAAATTTGTTGGTTAATTTAAAAACAAAAATATTTATAAATTATATTATAAAAAAATGAATCAGAATAAAATATAATATCTTTACAAGATGTATTATTTTTTTAAAAAATCCGTACAAACCTCAATATACCAAAATATACTGCAACCTTAAATTTTCATGCTTCGCAGCGGGGGCTAGGAATTCATTTTTAGACATGGGGTTTCTGTGTGAAATTTTCTTAGAATTCATCGCAGATTCCGAATCTGCTATACGCTTATCGCATAAAAAAATTGACCCGCCCTATTGTCCATGCTTCTGTGCCGTATAGCAGGACTGGGATGATAAGCGACTTGTATAGCGCAATTTTCGTTTTCCGAGAGAGGGCTCTGCTCTTGAACTCCTTATTGAGCCCGTAATAACATCGGTTTGCAAGAGTAATTCTTCTTCGGATTTCCAGACTGGTGTTGTTGTCGCTGGTTATCGTCGTTCCGAGGTAGACAAATTCCTTAACAACCTTGAAGTTGTAGTCTCCCATTGCAACAGATTGTCCAAGCGTAGACTCACTGCGCGTTGATTGTAGGTACTTCGTCTTATCCTCATTTACCGCTAAGCCCATCAGATTTGACTGCTTCTCTATTTTTGAGAACGCCTGTCTTAACGCAGATTCGTCTTTGCCTATGATATCAATATCATCGGCATATGCAAGTAGCATGTTATCTCTGGTAAAGATGGTGCCCGTTCTGTTAGCATTTGGGCACTGGCGCAGTATGTACTCCATCAGCAGATTAAAGAAGTCGCACGATAAGGTATCACCCTGCCTAAAACCTCTTTTGGTATCGAAAGGCTCGGAGCGGTCTTTACCTATTTTGACGGAGCTTTGTGTGCTTCTCAACGTCATCATGCAAAGTCGAACGTACTTTGCTGGAATACCAAAGGTAGACAGGCTTCAAAGAACTTTGACCTTATCGGCGTGTCAAAGGCGGCTTTGTAGTCAACAAAAAAGGTGGTGGGTGTCGATATTTCTCTCTCGGGTCTTCTCCAGGATTTGTCGCAATGTGAATATCTGGTCCGTGGTGGATTTGCCAGGTCTAAAGCCACACTGATAAAGTTCAATCAGTTCACTTATTCTCGGCTTTAAACGTTCACATAGGATGCATGATAGAACCTTATATGCGATGGGAAGGAGACTGATCCCGCGGTAATTGGCGCAAACCGCAGGGTCTCCTTTTTTAAATATTGGGCAGAGTACATTTAGATTCCAATCTTCGGGCATGCTTTCTTCGGACCATACTCTGCATAGGAGTTGGTGCATGCACCTTACCAGCTCCTCACCGCCAGCCTTGAACAATTCAGCAGGCAGCTCATCCGCGTCAGTAGATTTGTTATTTTTTAGCCTTTTTATGGCTAACAAGACTTCATTATGGTCCGGCGGATCTATCTCTACAGTGGTGATCAAAAGTATTTTGACAAAAAATTTTTATAAAAAACCATTATATCTTTGAAACAAAAAATCCTAAAATTTGGAAACGGTGCGTTTTTGCTTTACGGTGCGTTTTGCTTTAAAAACTACACTGTAAAAAACGATAAATAAATTTGCATGCAAATCGGCCATACTTCCAGATCAATCACGAACTTAAATCTTATGAAATAAATAAGGCTTAAATCACATTTTAGAGATAAAAGTATGAACTATACAATAAACAAATCAAATTATTAAAAACAACATTTTTTCTAGCACATTGGGCCCAAGTAAAACAGCCAAATTAGCCATTTTCTGCATTTTCATGCCTAATTTACAGTTAATCTATCAGAGATATGGAGTTTCTAACGCTAGATTCGGATTCGGCGTGAAAAACTTGTCTAGAATACATCATCTTTAGCTTTAAAGATCCTGTGCTAAGAATATATCAATTTTAAAATCTTTGTCAAAATACTTATGACCACCCCGTTTGGACAATTCGATTAATATTTCTAATCCCAGCAGCTGATTGTGGACTACTTATGAATTATTGAAAGCGGACTTTCATACCAGTATTCGATAAAAATTTCCAAATTTTATTTTTTGTTTCAAGATATAATGGTTTTTTATGAAAAATTTTTTGTCAAAATACTTTTGATCACCATTGTATGTTATCGATTGATGGTGTCGCTACTTCCCCAGAGGCGGCATTGTGTTCGTCATCACCTCCCAGCAGGTTAGAGAAATAGTTTCTCCATTTGTCTAGTGCCACTTCCGGATTTCTGACCAGATTTCAATAGTGTGACTCGTCTCTTCGTACTAAAAATATATATTTTCTGTTATACAGAATCTGACTATTTCCATAAATAGTTGGTTTGGTATCTCCGTATGTTCCTCAATCTCGTTCCATCCTTTTTGTACGACTGCTAATGCCAATTCTGTCGGTATACTTGGAAATGACACCACGTCAAAAGATACTAGCCTTTCATAGTCGTTTCGGCAGTAGCGTCTTTAAAATACTGAAGTATGCGGATGACATGGTTCTGCTTGCTGAATCACCATCGACGCTCCAGGAGATGATTGACGAAGCACAAAATTATTGCCAAAAATGGGGACTAGTGATTAACACGGAAAAATCCAAAGTGATGGTAGTCCGGAATGGAAGAGGTAGGATGGCAAGAAATGAAAACTGGACACTCGGAAACATTCAACTGGAATCTTTAACTATGTTAATAAAATATTTTCCACGCTACCGGAAGACAGATACCCAAAAATAGTAGCAACTGCACTAAAAAGAGTCGACTCCACAATTTTTTTCCAAAAATGGGAGGAACTTGCTGTGGAACACAGAGTGGACCTGGCCGTTTCCAATCCCTCGACTTGGAAGGACGGACATGCGAAACTGCTGGCGGCTTGGTAACAGTCAGCTTTGACGGCTATATACCACCTAACCCAACAAAATGCGCGTCAGCCTTTAACAGGCAATTTGTTCCACACCCTGGAAAGGCAGATAAAGGAAAACGCCGCATCCTTAGAAAGTTGCGCCACCTTCCGCAAACTATAGACCCCAACACCCTCCAACATCGAGGGAGGAAGAAGGATAAAAGAAGAAAAGAAGCCCTCCAGAGCCATTGGATCCTGATGGCCTAGCATCCATCATGCTAAAGCATATAGGCCCCCTAGGAACACGATACCTCACGCATAATTTTTAATCTATGCACAAAGACGCTCACTATCCCCTCAATTTGGAAGACGGGAAAAATCATTCGATTCCCAAACCGGGAAAAGCAGCGGATCAAGGCTCTTCATATCGCCCCATCACGCTGCTCACCAGTAATAAAAATACTGGAAGCCCTTATACCCCTCGCTCAAGGAACATCTTTCCCCATCTGAACACCAGCACGGATTCATCGCTGGACACAGCACAACCACCGCCCTATGCGAGCACTCCAGCAAGATAGCTACGGGACTTAACAGCAAAAGACCCCACGAAAGGTCCATCTTGGTTGCACTAGACCTCACCAAAGCGTTCGATATGGTGAACCACACCATCTTGTTAGAGGATCTCTCGTGCAGCAGTCTGCCTAATGGCACAAAAAGATGGCTGACTAATTACCTGTCTGGTCGTCAAGCCAAGGTCGATTTCAGAGGCTCCAAGTCGAAAACAAGGACTATAAAACAAGGAGTTCCCCAAGGAGGCGTTTTATCACCACTCCTCTTCAACTACTACGTGGCAAAAATCCCTCACCCACCAAATGATGTCAATCTGGTCACCTATGCGGATGATTGCACTGTCATCACCACGGGGAGGGACATAAAAATACTAGAATCACGTCTAAATGCCTACCTTCCAAAACTATCAAACTTTTTCGAAAGTAGGAATCTTAGTCTATCCGGAAGGACAAAGGAAGTAAACCTGGCCCTTGATGTCCATATTAACAATCAACTCATCCCCACTATCAAATACCCCAAAATCCTAGGCATCACTTTTGATCCCCTTTTCACGTTTGCAAAACACTCGGAGGATACGATTAAAAAAGTGAGAAACAGAAACAAGGTCCTGAAAGCCATTTCAGGCAGCACATGGGGCAAAGACAAGGAGACCATTGCAACAACCTACAAAGCAATAGGCAGATCCATCCTAAACTACGCCGCACCAATCTGGTCCCCAACAATAAGCGAGACACAATGGCGTAACCTACAACTAGCACAAAATGCAGCGTTAAGAGTGGCCACGGGATGTCATATTATGACCAACCCTGACCACTTGCACCAGGAAACGGAGATATTGCCAGTGAAAAGCCACAACCAGCTACTCACGCAGCAATTCTTAATAGGATGCCACAACGAAGCCCACCCGAATAACGCCTGCATAAAAATAAATATGACCCAAAGAGCAGTTCCAGTACGACTTGATCTCCGCACGGAACTAGCCAACATAGAGGGATTCCTAGGAGCAATCCCACACACCCAAGCATCATGTGCAGAGGCTAAAAAGTTAGCGCATACCCAGATGGTAAACAGGACAATAGAAACTTACCAGGACAATATAGTTCTGGGAGGTAGGCCACCACCCATAAACAAGGCCGAGGAAACACTCCCAAGAACCACCAGGACCACATTAGCCCAACTACGATCAGGAAGAAGCCGGTTCCTGAACAGCTACCTCGCTCGGATAAACCCAGAGGTTTCCGACGAATGCCCCAAATGTGGCAACAGCCCCACATAACACTCAGCACCTTTTCAGTTGTCCCCTTAACCCCCACCACCCTCACAGCACTAGATCTGTGGACCCATCCAATCGAGGCAGCTTCTTTCCTCGAACTGGACATGGACTAGTCTCAACATCCCCCTTAAATTTACCCTATATCTTTCTCTTTCTCTTTTCTTACACCCCACGTACATGGATCAACCCCAACCAGCCGTTACAACAACAACACGTACAAGATTCTCGACTATGAGCTAGGAGATGAAACGCATTTCAAGGAACAAATCGAGACCTTAACCATATCTTATATATTCAGAGCTAGAACTGAGATACTGGCCCTTAATTACATGCCATATGCTCAAGGTAGCGCGAGGAAATGAGCTCTGCAGTCTCTGTAATATGAACGCTAGAGAGGATGTTGCACACTTCATAGCCATCTGCCCAATTTTGAAGGAGTTTAGAGTCTGCCTGCTGGGAAAGGCGATGCTCACGATGGATGAGTTGAAGGCGGTGTTGAATGGGCAATCCTGGAAGCAGTTGGGTAAATATCTGATGGAGGCCTACAAGTATAGAACGAACATCTTGGCGGAAGCTTTTAGGAAAATATTCAAGCTATAAACTAAGTTAGGTTAATGAAGCTCCAAAAGCCTGGGACGGCCCCCCTTGGTAGGAGTGAAAGATCTGCTATCTCGCGCGACGAGCGGACAAGTGGGAAGGCAGGTGGTGTAACTCCGAAGGGTGGGACTTCCTAAAGCTCTATAGGATGAATAATAATAATATTGCACTGTTCTAGTTATAGAATAAGGCTGACGGCAATAACGCCATGCCTAATTATACAAATTGTTCTTATTTTCAATAAAGAACTACTACTAGTCGTAAATAAAGGTGTTATTTACTCTTTCTTTGAAGTCTGTAGCGTTTTTTATATTGTATTGGGACTGAGCCATCAAGTTATTAAGAATGTTCGTCAGATATTTGCATAAATATTATGAAGGAGCGTTGGTCATTGAGCATATTGGTCGTAAAGGCATATTCTCTTTATGAATCTTAGGGAGTCCGTAAATCCTAGGTAGGAGTGCTACATTTGTCGACAGTTGATATTTTTCCCTTTTGGTGATAATTCCTAGTTTGTTGAGTCTTTCTACTAATAGATTATTTTTTGTCTGCAGTCGTAATGTTGGATCTTGTCTTAATTCACCATATGTAGATTTTTCTCATAATACAGGGTGATTTTTTAGTTATTATCTTTTTGGCAGCACTGGTTTAAACAGCTCACGCACGTTTCGTGTTTTGTTTCACTGTCAAACATCAAATTATTGAATTTTATTATCAAAATGCGTGCTCTGTTAAGAAAGTTCATCGCACGCTTCTTCCAAAGTTCATCGCACGCGGCTATTCGGTCTATTGTGACTAAATTTCGCACCAAATTTACATTGTTGGACATTAAACCACCAAACACGCTTACGTAGAGTGCGAACTGAAGAAAATACCGCAGCTGTATCGGCCAGTGTTAATGATGACCATCAATTATCGATTCGTCGCCGTTCGCAGCAATTGGGCCTCTGTTACTCAACAACGTGGAAAATTTTGCGGAAGGATTTAGGTGTGAAGCCTTTCAAAATACAGCTGGTGCAAGAATTGAAGCCGAACGACCTACCGCAACGTAGAATTTTTGGTGAATGGGCTCTTGAAAAGTTGGCCGAAGATCCACTTTTTTACCGAAAAATTGTGTTCAGCAACGAAGCTCATTTTTGGCTCAATGGGTACGTAAATAAGCAGAATTGTCGATTTTGGAGTGAATATCAGCCAGAAGCATTGCAAGAGCTACCAATGCATCCAGAAAAAGTCACAGATGAGGCAAATCGTAACGTAACTGTGAATGGTGAGCGCTACCGTGAGATGATATCCAACTTTTTTTTTGCCCAAAATGCAAGAGCTTGACTTGCATGATATGTGGTTTCAACAAGACGGTGCCACATGCCACACAGCACGCGCAACGGTAATTTTTTAGTCTTGTCCCGTTTGTTCAAAAAATTCTGAAAAAAATATCCTCGATGGACCTCGAATTTACAAGAACTATGACGTCTTCAGATCGCGGGGGACTCCCGCAATTCAATGGTAAAAATTATTTGAAAGTTGAATTTTTTTTGTATAAAAAACAGATTGTTTTTTGCCTTAACTGTAATTTATAAATTGAAAAAATTGTTTCTGGTAAGCAAAATATTCGTTGTAAACTCTGACCACCAATCACATCGACGAAAAATGAGTTGCCCAAGTTGCGTAAATACGCTAATGAAGTTTTTCACTAAGTCGGATGAGGAGATAATGCAATTTGTGGAAGATCACGACTGCATTTTAAAGTCAAAAACGTGTCCAAAATGCGTTTCAAAGTGCACGGCAGCGAATGGACGTTTCCGGTGTAGGAAGATAATGACCGTCCAGAAAGGAGCTCATAAGAAGAAGCAAAAAAATAAAGTGCGAGTTTTTTTGAATTGGCTACATTTTTTTTTAAAAATCGCGCGATTTTTAAAAAAAATTTTTGCCCTGGCGCTACTTTGAACAGTACGCCGCATAGCAACGTTTCTAGGTATAAGATCCATTATTGTGATCAATAGACATGGAACCATTTAGATTATATAGGTCTTTTAAAATTTATAGAAGTAAACCTTAATGGCCATACTACTAATAGTATGTCCTAAACATTTTTTTAAGTTCACTCACTTTAATTCGATCCTGAAAGTGTTGATAGTCAAAGTGACCAGATGACCTTAGTGTGGCAAACTTAATTGAAGGATATAAATTATAAACGTTGCCAGTGGGCTTTAAAAGAGGGGGCATGAAATAACGCCAGGTGATATATCGCCCCCGGGCGTTATTTCACTCCTAATAGTGAAATAAAGCCCGCGGGTGTTATTTCACTTTCACTTTCATTCAATGTATAGCGCCATTTTCATACTAGGAAACGAAGAAAAAGTCGGTAAATAGCACATCTATACAAATAAATATAAATTATTTTTGAGAAATAATGACAGTTAAGGCAAAAAACAATCTGTTATTTTATAAAAAAAAATGCTACTTTCAAATAATTTTTACCATTGAACCGCGGGAGTCCCCCGCGATCTGAAGACGTCATATTTCTTGTAAATTCGCGGTCCATCGAGGATATTTTTTTCAGAATTTTTGGTGAGGGGTAGCTCTACTAAACAATTACCAAACCGGTAACTTTAAAACTTTTTTTAAAAAAAGACCAGTGAAGACCCACAAAAAATGATTTTCCCTAAATTCATCATAAATCGGCCTCTTTTTTTTTGTTTTTTTTTTTTTTGAACAAACGGGTCAAGACTAAAAAAATTACCCGCGCAACAATGGACTTATTGAGAGGCGAGTTCGGTGAACATTTTATTTCATGTGCTTTTTTTTTAAAACTTTCCTATAGCTCTTAAAAAATCACCCTTTAAAAGTTTGCAGAGCCAAAGCAAAAAACCAATCAGTTTGGAACACCATAGCTGTTGAAGCGGACGCTGTGTGTTTAATGTTTTGACCCAGAAACTAAGAAAATTGTATGTTTTTTTGTTATTTGTATGTTACAGCCCTGAAGACGAATCCCGACGGGGTTCGAATATCGGGTAAGGAAGAAAGGGGAGAATGAGTTTTTATTTTTATAAAAAGAAAAGAAGCACAAAAAATACCCCTGACCTCGAGCCGGCAAAAACAACATTGTCAAATGGGGAACTTTTTTGAGATATCAGACAAGCGAAAATACGGCTTTAGAAAAGAATAATGAGATATCGGTCCCCCAAGTTTAGTCGCAGGAATGAAGCGCATTGGACTGGATGTGCAAGATTACCTTGAGTCGATTTACAGCTTTGCATACAATATTTTTGGAGCATTTCCCCCAACTCACCCCTTTTGACTTTAGCCCATTCAACTGCCATCCATAAGATTACTAAAAACAGTTGCAGCCAGAGGTTGTACATTGAAATTCATTGCTATATTTTATTATTATTATTTTGTTTGTATGTTTTTGTATATATGCACATATATTGTATGTATATATATGTATGTAAAACGATTTTGAAAACAAACATCTGTTGTATTGGTTGGTAGTTGTAGCTAAGTACAAACAAAATGAAACGATTTCAGCTCTTTAAATTTGATTACCAAGTTGCGGCGCATTGGGTGAACGAAACAATAAAATTGCCACTAGTTTTTGTTTTGTTTCGTTTTTAAACACATTTAAGTATACATATATATATATATATATTTATATAGTTGTTTATCGATTTTCTTAACAAACAGCAAAAATTAATAAAAAAAAAAATAATTTCCTAAGGTACGAACGAAATGCCAATGGATTTGCATTTGGTTGCCTCGTTCTCATTCTCGTTTTTGTTTATGCTACATAGTACATCAAATTGGTTTGTGTGGGGGTTTATTTTAAATACATATGCATATTTCTGTTGTAATTTATACATACATATATATGTATATTCATTCATTTGATTTACTTAATTGCTAGGCAAGTGTGCTTTTGTTTTTAAACAAAACCAAAAAAAAATAATTGCAAAAAATTAATTGAAATGATCTGAGTGAATAAATTATATCATAACTCTCTGCGGAATGTCCTTGCATGTGTGTGTGTGTGTGGGTACGAGTGTGTGTGTGTAAGTACTCAAAAATTTGAATATTTAACTTTAGTTTGAAACTTCAACTTAACTGTAAATGTTTGACGTTAGCAAATACAATTTTTGTTTTTGTTTTTTTTTTTACACAATTAACAACCAGGCTAAATAGTTTTGTTTTTTTCTTTTGTTTTCTCTTTTTCTTTGCTACATTTCCAACTAATACACAATACAATTTAAAAACTTTAAACTTTAACGGATATTCTTGTTTCTTGTTATCTGTTGGTCGTAGTAAAAAGTAGATAATAATATTAGTAGCTCCTTGTCCAGAATTTTGGGATGCGGTGTGTATGTATATGTGTGTGTGTGTGTGTGTGTGTAGATAGAAAACGAAAAGTTCTAACGAATTTAATGCCTAAAACTGCACCCAATTTGCATTTGCCGAGTTTTGTTGTCCTTGATTGTTGCCCTGTTTTAGAGAGAGAGAGAGCAGTGAGCATGGACCAATTATGTTTTAAGAGTCAAAACACTCACCCAGCTGATGCATAATCGGTCCATTCCGAACCACCTCCAGCGGCCGGTCTGTGAGCTGGCGATGTTGTTGTCACTGCCGCTGCCGGTGGTGGTGGTGCTATCTTGCCAAGGCCACCAGGTGGAGGTGGTAGCACACCAGTTGAACTTTTACCTTTGCCCGTGCGCGGGGCCCTCAGAGCCATCCTTTTTCTGTATAGCGAATCAAATTAAAGATGAATTGTAAGTTCATTAGTATAATGGAATTGGGTAGATGCTTAGACTATATACAGGGTGGCCGATGAAAGCCGCTACCAAAACAAAAGTGCATAAATTCTTCTATTTGATGAATCTGCTCAATTTTTTTTTTTTATTTTGTAGATTGATCTGGAACATTGAAAGAAGAATTTGGTTTGTCCGCCGTTATCACGCCCTGGAGTCCGTAGTTTTGTTTCAAAGAGAGTAAACTCGCACGTTTGGCGGAGATCCTCCGGGCAGTTGGACCATAATAAGACTTGATAACACTTTGGCCGAGCGGGGGACAGTCGAGAGAAGACCTTCCCTTCGAAACCCTACAGTGCGGACGGAGGAAACAATCGCTGCTGCTATACAAAACAATCCAAGAGTTTCGACAAGGAACTTATCTGCTCAAATGGGTATAAGCAGACAGTCAATGCAGTCAATTATGCACAATGATTTGAACTTATTCCCATATTAAATTCAAATGGCCAACAAACTGAACGCAGCAGATTTGCCGATTCGCTTGGAATTTGGCCAGAAGATGCTTCAAATGGTGGAAGAGGACGAAAACATTTTGAACTGTATTGTTATGTCTGACAAGGCCCATTTCGACTTAAACTTAAACATAAACAAACAAAATAGTCGAATTTGGAGTGCTTCCAACCCACAGATAGTCCACATAACGAATGTCACACTTCGTGTGTGTTCAGTTTCATCACGCTGCATTGTCGGGCCCCACTTCTTCAAAAAAACGGTCACAACGTTACTGTTAGCGGAGACCGCTACTTGAGCATGTTGAGAGAGTTTTTCTATTGAGAATTACCCCGAAAGAGAATTCCTTTCAACTCTGTCAGCAATATGGTGCAACTCCTCACATAGCCCAGCCTGTTTTGACAGAATTGCGACACAAATTTCCCAATAAGCTGATATCCAGAAACTCCAGATTCCGTTGGCCCCCAGATCGCCTGACCTTATTACACCTGACTTTTTCTTGTGGGGTTTTTGCAAACAGAAAGTTTACAAAAAGAAACCGACAAATTTGAATGAACTAAAGCAATACATTCGAGCAACAATTGCGGCTATTCCTGTGTCAACTCTCCAAGCAGTAATGAACAACTTTTTGATATGATGCCGCACATGTATCATCAATCAGGGGAGGCGTTTAAATTCTTTTATTTTTAAAACTAATTAAGCTATATTTAATAAAATTAAATGTACTTTAAGATGAATAAAAGAAAAATGAATTCGATACACTAAAAAAAAGTTATTTGCGGGCATTAATAGGCGAGTGGTGGGCATTAATAGCAGCAGCGCTGAGACCATCAAACGGTGGTGATAGAAATATCGGGCCAAATAAGAAGAAGAATGTAGCAATATTCATCAGCCACCCTGTATCTTACTAGATTCTAGCAATTCGTATGTAAGACCTAGTAGAAGCAGTCATTATTTTCGGCTAGCCTTCTTCTCAATCAACTTCCTCAAAAGTTTTGTGATTTAAATCCGGTTTTTATAGTAGATTTGGTCTCTAAATTACAAAACTTTTGCGGAAGTAGAATTGAGCACAGAGCTTATAATGTTTTTTCTTAAATACAAATTTGTTTTGAGCACGAGCACAGCGTTACCACCAAGACTATATATGGGCTACACAAAATCCATTAGGAAGGAACCGCACTAAGACCGATTAGCTCCAGCAGCTTTGGTCATTGCAAGACAGCCATGTGTGGTGGTGACCAGAACAGTGACTGAAACAGTGACCGAAACAGTCACCAAAACAGTGACCGAAACAGTGATCTAAACGGTGACTAAAACAGTGACTTAAACATTGACTAAAACAGTGACCAAGATAGTGTCCAAAGCAGGGAATAAAACAATCACGAACCAAACAGTGTCCAAAACAGTGACTAAACACTGACCAAAACTGTGACCAAACAGTGACCGAAGCACTGATCTAAACACTGACTAAAACAGTAACACAGTTACTACGTTTATGCTTGCAAAAAACCATGATTTTTTGCGCTTAAAAGTATGCCAACTTTATTTCCATTAACAAATTGTTATTTAAAAGAGATAATTCATTGTCACTTATGGCAGTTTTAAACCTAGTCCACAAAAGTAAAAGTCACTGAATATTCTTAATGAATAATATATTTAAGTACAGCATACTTCGATGGGCAAAAATCATGATTTTTCATTTAAGCATAAAAGTAGTAAATGACTCATATAGTGCCCAAAACTGCGACATGAACAGTGACCAAAACAGTTACTAAAACAGCGACCGGAACAGTGATTTAAACCGGGATTAAAACATTGACTAAATAGTGACCAAAAGCGAATTTTTTGTGCCAGAGTTTTTAAAGGGACGAATGCCGGTCAAATAGTCCCCAAAAGATTGTAGGATCTGAAGTAGACCCGAACAACTTTCAGCACTTTCATATGCATCAAAAGAATGCGAAATAGTTTGATACTATGATTTCATAGTAGTTCAAAAATCAATGTTGTATTTCTAAAAAAATGTTAATAAATGGTCAAATAGGGAAATTCAGCAACTTTTCGTTGATTAGGGTGAGTACTGAGAACGTTCGAATTTTCCTTCAGCTGTCTAATTTTGTTGTTTGATACTCAAAAACAAGGCAATACACAAAAGTATTTTGAAAATTTTCACCACAGCTGGCTCGGCTGTTGTGCATTCTGCGGTCGAAGCGTATTCTTTGGGGCCTCCTTCACGAGAAAATTTCTTGAAGGAAAATTCTCACCTTAAGGCAAAACAAAATTACTTTATCTTCTTTTGTCAGTATTGTAATTTCAAGTTTATCCCTCGAAAAGAGCTTCGCTCGTACCGGGTGTTCCACAACGCCCACTCTTTTTTTGGTTTTCAATGGAAACGCCACCAAACTTCGTATTTCTTAGTTTACTAAGCTTCTCCATGCTACTATATCATATAGTGTGGCCGGGTGGCTCAGCGGCTAGTGTGCGCGACCGCTGTGCAAGAGGTCGTGGGTTCGATCCCTCCTCGGAACATTTAATGAAAAGTTTTTTCTTTGAATAAACTTTACAACCGGTCACCCCTCTCTGCTGTTGGCGCCAGCTTTGTAGTAATTAGCAATGCAAAAGCTTCTCAAGCTGCCGTTCGGATTCGGCGTTAAACTGTAGGTCCCTTTCTCTTGTGCGAAAATTAGTAGCGCACAAGCCAAGAGATTGAGAGAGGCTCGGCTTTGGCCCTTTGGGGCTGTGTAAAGCCATTTTACTTATCATATAGCTGCCTTAGGAACGATCGGTCGAAAAACTAGTTCCAGTGTGAAAAACTTTTTTGTTTTCAATGGAATCTCCTCCAAATTTCGTACTTGTTAGTTTGTTATGCTTTTCCGTGATTCCATTAAGTTTGGTTGAAATCGGACATCTATATAGTATAGCTCCCATAGAAAAGTAAGGTCCGAAAAGTAGTCTTAGCTTTTTTGACTTTTTGTTTTCAATGGAAATGTCCTCTAAAATTGGCTTGTATTTATATTATATGCTTTCACAATGTTGCTGAAACAGTATACTTCGGCCGAGCCGCTCTATATAGCGTATTTCATACGGTTTTTGGGATGAAAGTTGTCTTCAAACGATTTCTGCATGTGAGTGCATAATTTTACAGCCGAAATTTTTGGGTTTTAAGGCCGTCTTTTTACTGATGTTTGAGATTTTATTTTACCATATACTTATTAACCGAGTCTATATAGCCCTGTCTGTTCGTCCCTCCGTATTAACAAACAGATCTCAGAGATGGTAAGAGATAGAGGTCTGACATGTATGGGACATGTGTTTCTGAGAACAAAAACGAAGAGAAACGAAGTGTTCTGCTCAGAGTGAGAGAGAGAGCAAGCGCGGTTATATTTGTGCGTAGACCGCACAGGAAAAAACGGACAACTGTTATTTGCGAGCTTTTTTAGGTACTGTCGCCCACATTTCTTTCAAAAAATTGCCTTTGCCAATACTTTATTGATTCACTGTATAAACATTTGACCTAACAGCTTGTTCCCAATCGTTCGCCTTCGCCAGCTATTGGTGTCAGCTGAACTTGAAACTTGGAAAACCGTACGAATTGCTGTATAATCTAAATATTCTCCCTCCCTAAACTTACCGTTATGCGCATATTGATCTTAATCGTCTCGCCCTCCTTGAAACCCAAATCCAATTCCTGTTTGGGTTCAGTTTTCTCTTTTTCGATTTGCTCCTGATTCTTAACCCATTTGAAATGATCCTGTAGCGCCACATTCAAATCAAAGGAATCGGAACGATCGCCAAAGCCCAGGCCCAGAAATGCTGATCGGCCGTTGTCGTCCTGGACGCGTATAACGAAATACCGTGAACTATCCGAAACGGCCTCAATGGCCACGCCGGGATATGTATCGATGGGACAATTGGCAAAAAGTGCGCCGCTGGTCTTATCCTCCAGCTTTAGGACGACGGTCGTGCCTTTGGCCACCAGCCGCATGCGGCCCGTCCAGGTGGGCTCCTTGAGATTCCAATCGGCGGCTCTGCAACAACAAATATGAAAACAAAAAAAAAAAACAAAGAAAGTCAACAAAAACAGCGCATACATTCATACAAATGTACCTACTACATACATGCACTTGCATACGTGTAAGTGAAAATGTACAGTTAAGAAAAAAAAAATCAATTGAAATTGAACTTCAAATTAGGCACAAGCCAAGAACAACAACAAGAAGAACTGGAGCCTTTTAACCTTGACTTGCATGTCTGTGTGGGCGTCAGTGTGCGTGCGTGTGTGTGTGAGTGCGGAGAGGGGGCGTAATTTACAGTAAAAAAAAAAACAGGAAGCAGCAAAAAAGTTTTTTTTCTGCCTATTTGTTGTTTCCTCTGCATGACTCACCTATAGCCCCGATTGCTGGCTCTCGGTGGTATTTTGTATATAAAAACCTCGGGCTTGACAATTAACACACTCTCGTATTCCATGTTTATGTATGTTTATATTATAGTGTTTTTAACAAATCAGTGGAGCAATATTTATCGACAGCATCAATATCGATAAGTATCTGCACCGATAGTTGGGTGTCATCGTGACAGTGCTGCCAGTTTAGCTCTTTTTAATTTTTCAGCTATTTTTTTTTATCAGTTAATTTAAAAATCGACATTTATTTTTACAAAATGCTAGCTGATAAAATACAAAATTAGATCGCAAAGGGAAGTACCGGGAATTCAGTTGTTCTAGGTATGGTGAGAGAGAGAGAGGAGAGAAAATAAAAGCTAATCTAACAAAAGCAACAAGAAACGAGAGAAACCGGAGAAGGGCGAGTATTATAATCAGGGTATCGAAACAACAACCTTTATTTTTAACCGGTAAAACCAAACCAAACCGAAATGAATTTTTTTTATGGTTTCACAATCAAGAACAGAACAAAAGTCGAAGAAAATAAACATTTTTTTCTAGCAAATCAAAATTATACAACATTTTTTTCAAGGTGTAATAGCTTCGGTATTTATCAATAGATTTTCTTCGCCATTACTTTTATTTCTACGTAGTAGTTTTTTAATTTTTTTTTTAAATTTTTAATATTTTTTCTAGACTTTTAATAATAAATTTCATAGATTTTAGAACTAAAATTTTTTTCGAATATTTGTGCTCATAGAATTCAAAATCCTATCGATTTGTTCCTTGCTCGACTCTATCAAACTTTTGTGAATTAAGATATGGGCCAAAATCAGGGATTAATACCGGAACCGTTAACCGAAATAAACCGTTTCAAATCATGTTTTTGAGATCCGAATACCGTTTACCGTTATTATTGAAACCGATAGAACCAGTTTCGGTTTTTTTTTTACTTTTGCAGAGCGCATGTATGTGTTAAAACCAGTGGCTCGGACTTCAGTTGTACATGCCGAGAACTTTAACGCGGGCCAACGCCACATAAGTACATAAATATGTACAAATTGTCGATCTTTTCTTTGTAGGTACATTTTACAATGTACATCCATACGTACTTACAAATAAAATTCAAGTGTCTTTCATATTTGCATTCGCTTAGCGCCTAGATCGCACCGACCTCGAAATATATTAAGTTTTTTCTGTTTTAACTCTTTGGAAGCATTCCATTTGCAATTAACAGAGATTTTGTCTGTGTAATGAACCACATAATACGGAGACTAACTGGTTAAGCTATGCTGCGTTTGTTTGGCCAGTCCGGGTGGTGGTGTGGACACCAACTGGCTGAATATATACACCGACTTCGATAAAGCACAAGTCTTCACTTATTATGATAGCTTGGCAGCGGCAAGAATTGCTTTAAGTGTTCCTTTCGAGTGTTCCCTCTGCCCAAAGACCATCACCACTAAGCACAACCTGGAGCGACACCAACGCACGCATACTGGCGAGCGACCCTTCGAATGTATATGGAGGAGCACCTGCAGACGCATACTGGCGAACGTCCTTTTAAATGTACCCAGTGCTCACAGTCTTATGCCCTGAGGAGCTCTCTAAAGGCACACCTGCTTACTCATACTGGTGAGCGGCCCTTTGAATGTTCGCACTGCTCGAAGACCTTTTACACAAGAAGCAATCTAAATCAACACCTACGTACTCATGCTCGCGAGAGACAGAAACACTGCAAGTGTTCCCATTTCTGGTAGACCTTTCGCAATAAGCGCAATCTGGAGCGACACCAACTTTCATATTCAGAATGCTCAATGTCTTTTGGCCGAAAGAGCATTCTAAATAAACACCTACTTTCTCAAACCGGCAAGCGACCCTTCAACCCTTCAACTGCTCTCAGTGCTCGAAATCCTTCTTCCAAAAAGACTCTTTGAAGAGGACAAGCAACAAGCCTCTAATGTTCGATCACACTCGTGCGTTTACTTGGCTTGGTTGGACTCGTCGCAAGCACATTGAGTCAGAACGAGAAAGCTCTTTGTTTTGCACGAGTTATAATATGAAGAAGCTTTTTATATCACGAGTCAAAATGAGCCTTTTGCCAGCAATGGCCAAGACTTTTCGACACTTTACTCGAGTTTACTCGGACTCGCAACAGAATTTACTCATACGTACTCTGCTGGTTGACGGCGAGTTCCGACAAGCCTCTTATGTGTTTTGAAAACTTCAAGCAACAACATGCCACAAGAAGGAGAGCAACCTTTCCAATGTTTTCACTGCACTAAGGCCTTTTTGCAAGCCATACGATCTAAAGAAACACTTTATGAGTTCCCAGAATTGTATGAGATTTCAAAAGTAAGTACTTTCTGTAAAATAAAACGAAGTGGGAAAATCGATTATAATTTTACTTTAAATGTCAAACGACTGAAACTTTTATGTTGAATATTGTTTCTTTATATTACTAAAGAATAAAATGATTTGGACTTATCTCAGAATTTGCTTTTTACAATAGTTACAATAGTACAATTTTTATTTATACCGGTACGTACCGGTATACCGAAATAAAAAACTGTGTACCGTATCGAAACCGAAAACCGAAATAGAACCTGTAGGAGCCTGAGCCTTGGATGTCATACTAAATAAGTATAATGTTCAGTTTATTCGTAGACTTCGAGCGGAGCAAACTAAATATATTCCGGCAAGCTAAACATAATATGAAATTATTTGTGTGCTATTATTGTGCGTGCACGGGTTGTTACATTGGCGACGAGGATCAAAATTCGGAAAAAACCACAACAAAAGAAATATTATGTTCCCTACCACTTCGTGCCGTTAGATACCATTTCTGCAGAGAACATCGATTCGATTATATATCCATGCCGGAGGACGATAAGATCCAGGGTCTGAATTGCTTATACTGCTCCTAATCGATTATTACTCATGGATATAAGCTGCTACGGTCCATCGCATCATCAACCATTATTGAGGCAGAGAAGATTACGAGTTCAGCGGCAAGTAAAGATAAGTATACAAGAATATTTAGAGATATATATATCACAAAAAATATATCTACATAAAATAAAAAAGAAAACACCTCACAAAAAAAAAAGCCACCTGACAAACGGGTCTCGAGCAGAAAATTACTGGTCACCTGACAAATGATCTCGGACGGTAAATTGGATGCTACCTGACAAAATGGTCTAGGGCATAGTGACAAGACGACGGTCTCGAGCAGCAAGATTATAAGATACCCGACAATACCTGATATTAATTTTCAGGAAAGATGACAGGACAAGACATAGAACCTTTCTTATGTGAGAACACAGATAAATCGAGGCTGAGAAAAGAATGGGAAAAGTGGCTATGATCATTTCATGCATATGTATATGGATGATGTTCGTCAAACGAAAAATTATTGCATCTAGGCGGTGCCCAACGACAGGAGGTGGCATACTCAATACCCGGAGCGTTGGAATAATACGAAATTACGAAGCAAATGTTTTGCAGAAGACATTACGGAGACAAGAAAGAGAAAAGCAAATTACGGCATATCGGCGGCATGAAATCACCAAGCAGTTGCGTTATCATTGCCTGAGGCATTGGAGGACTATGTCGGGCTGCCGACACACGGGTCGCTATATTGGGGCACAAGGTATACGCAATGTCTAATCCTCGGCATGCGGTGAATTTATCGCATTGAAGCGCTGGTCCGACGTGTAGGGTATCGTCCCACGATGAAGAAATGTATGTCCCAATGTCGCAAGAGACCTACAAGGAGTCAGAGCATGCCCACAAGCAGAAGCCAATGTGATGACATCTTCATGTTGTACAGCTGTTTGGAGACCCCATCACATTTTTCAGCAGAAAAGGATCATGATCAGAAGAAAAAACAAAGAAGGAAGCTGATCTGGAAAAAGGAGAGGGGCGAAGGAAGTATAGTAGAAGTAATAGAAGTCGAGCGACATCGTCAAGCTGCCCGATAGACAACGCTCGAAAAGTGATTCGAAACGTTTGTCATCTGCTAAAGATACCGATAAGGGTCCCGGCTCTGTAACGGGAGATCGGGACAAGTGAGAGGAATATGAAATGTAGCTTGGTTGGGTTTTACCTGGGATTCCCCAATCCATGCAACAAATGTTGAGCTATAGACAGGTCCCAGAAGAGTAGCAAGCAGAAATGAGAAATAACGGCGCAAGGCAAGGTCAAGGGTATGCGTCCTAAAAATAAGGGAGGGATGTAGGAGCCTGAGCCTTGGATGTCAGTTTATTCGTAGACTTCGAGCGGAGCAAACTAAATATATTCCTGCAAGCTAAATATAATATAAATTATTTGTGTGTTATTATTGTGCGTGCACGGGTTGTTACAGAACCTTTTACCAAAACATTCATTTCCGTTCATACCGGTATTTGTACCGGAACCGAAAATCGTTTCAGTCTTAATCCCTGGTTAAAATGCAAGTGAACCAACACAAAAATTTTAAAGGTTCATATTAAAACAAGTAGCTGTATGACCTTTAATCAATTCTACAAACTGCATTCACAGTTTTTGACATCTATCCCAAATGATGTTGATGTGCTTTACTGTATCTATGGGTAAAAAAGGGAAACCTCTTTTAGAATATTTGTAAGTCTAGTCATCGTTATTTTCGAGCCCATCCAAGTGAAGTTCGGTTTGTAGCCAAATCAAGGGAACACATTTTTTTCCCCTTTTCTAAAAGCCACACAGAAGATGGGTGAATGGGAAGTGAGGGTGGGTTCAAGGCCAATCGAACTTCGTTTTGTAAGCTCTACGGACCAAATAAACGGGGAAAAACTTCAGTTTTTTCCCCCCGCGATATTTTCATCCCACATAAACTACAGTTCATCATTTCTAATTTAAACTGATCAAATTAAGTGACTCTTTGATTCACTATTCTATGTATCAATAGTCAATAGGCATTTGTTTACTACTGCCAGCCAATGAAAACCTAATGATGGAACTGCTTCTTGACCGTTTCCAGCTTTGACAATTTGTTGATAAAAGATCTGGAAGAAGTACAGTCAATAAACACACTTTTCGATACTTGGCGACCGTGACGATGAGCTTGTGGCGCTCTCTATGAGCTAGTAAGGTTAAACTTTCTATGCAAATGCAAATTTGAAATGTTAAGCCCATTTTTCGCTTGGCGCCACTGGGCAATTGCTTTAGTTGTCACTGTCAGCTTCAAGCTCCAAAGCTGCAGGTCACTGATACACATTTCACTCGCCAGAGGTCGCTTCAGCAGTTGCGTTTAGACTGTACCCAGTATTATTGGTGGATGGTAGTCAATGTATGCTTCAGGTGAGTGAGTGAGTGTGTGTGTGTGTGTGTGCGTGTGTGGGGGCGTTTGTGTTTATGTCCAATACCATCCACATTTTTGATTGGTTGGCCTGCCTTGGCCTGCGCATAACTGTGACCAGGCCACACCCATGCAGCCACCAATGTTCGTTGGCGTTGGCAGCGACGCCAAGCGACGTTGTTCCCCATTTTGGACCCAGCCTATATACGCAAGTATGTATCTGTGTGTCTGTGTGTGTGTGCGTGTGTTTGTTTGTTTGTGCTTCGGTTGTCGTATAAGTGATGAGTCAATTAACCCAGCATTCCTGGAGGCCACATATTGCTTTAATTAAACAGACAAACAACATTGCAACAACATCCACATCCACATCCACAGCAACAACAAAATGCACTACTTTGGCCACCATTTGTGGAAATTGCTTCAGCCTCTTTGTGACTTTTTACTGGCTGCTGCTCACACACGCACACTCGCACACTCGCACACACCAACATGCAACCTTGAAACAAAAACAAATTCTCTGCTGCCGCACTGCTGCCTCTTAATTTAACTTTAATTACATGTAATTAATCAGGCTGATTGATTGCCAGGGCCACAAGCGAACTAAGAAAAAAAAAAACCAGCAAATTGCATTGCCTACTTTAAGGCGCTACCCAAAATTCAATTAACAAGAAAATTGAGTATAAACTGCTCTTTGCCACTTTCTTTTAGACATTTTAATATAAAAATGTATTTTCAACTTTAAAAACATAAACTCAAAATTGTATTTTTGCGGTTTAACCTCAAAACTCTCAAATCATAAGCTCATTACGAGGCCACATTTTAATTTCGATCAAATTTTGCCTCCTAAATGTATTGCATGAAAATGTGTGGCCAATTGGAAATGAACAAGTAGGCTCTTGTTATAAGGTCAATATTCAGTGTGAAGTTGAGTGATCTCAGTATTTTATTTCAACTCAGAGTTGTACATCAATATAAGCCATCCAACTTGCGTGGTCGACTTTACGCTCATAATCATGAGGCCTGGGTTCGGCCTGGATTTTTGTATTATTTACGCAATCGATCTCCTTGCATAGTTATTGGCGACAGCTTTGAAGTAAGAAGCCATGAAAAAGCTTCTTATACTTTTGCCTTTAGCCAGAATATTAGACTCTAAGTTCCATTTTCTAATGCCAAAAAGCACACAAGCCTAGGAAATGCAAGAAGCCCGGAAATAGCCCCAAAATGTAAATTTTTGAATCTACCTGAAATAGTTCCAGAAAACAATCGAATACGAAATGATAACAAATTCTGATTCTAAATGTGAAAAGAAACTTCAACTTAAATCAGGAATGCAAACCACTCGGAAATGAGGATTTGTTCTATTCAGTGGTTCACAATTTTTAAACCGCCGGTTCTATTCACAAAATGGTTTTGGGGCTACCTGAACCGCGGTTTTGGTTCACTCTTTTTATACTCTGTACCAAAGGTACATAGAGTATAATAAGTTTGTGCAAAAGTATGTAACAGCCAGAAGGAAGCATCTCCGACCCCATAAAGTATATATATTCTTGATCAGCTTCAACTGCCGAGTCGATATAGCCATGTTCGTCTGTCTGTCCGTATGAACGCACAGATCTCAGTGATGGTAAGAGATAAAGGTTTGCCATGTATGGGACATATGCTTCTTCTATCTGCACGCAGATCAAGTTTATTTTCAACTCCCGCCCCCGCAATTTGAGAAAAACGTCATATCTCCCACAGTTTATTAGATAGAAGGCTCGAACCTTCTGGACATATATTCTAATCAAAATTATTTATCGATTTTCCAAAGGAATCATAAAGATCGGATCAACGGTTCTCGAGATATGATCAAAAGAGTGTATGCTGCAGCAGCTTATTAGCAGCGCTGTTTTCCTTGTCTTTTTTTATGTCATTGCGGTTGGTGGGCCACTGGCGCCATTAGAGCAAACCACTTAAGCGGTCCAACTAGTTCTATATGTCACCCTGTGCAACATAACTCCCGTATCTAAAATAAGCGTCATTCCGCTCAACGATAACCTGGAGGGCTGGGCTTAGTCTCATTCGAAAGGTGGGGTCTAAACGTTTTGTTACCTGCCAGTCAGTCGTGATCATGCGGTGGAGCAACGTGCAAAGAGCATTTGCCGTAGAGGCTTATTTATCTAACGGTCGCTCACTAATCGCAACGCAGCGGGTTTAACCCTAGATTTAACTCCTTGCGACTTCTTTATGTGGGGTTACCTGAAGTCCCGGGTCCTCAGCAACCGTCCCCGGACCCCGGACGAACGTTCTAGAGGAAGTGGCTAACATTCCGCGTGTTATGTTGGAAAGGGTGATGCGAAACACTCGTATTCGCTTCGTTCAACGCATAAGAAAATGAACGACATAATTTGTAAAACCATGTAACAAAAACTTTAAGGTATTTCCTACAGCTAAAAAAAATATAAAAATATCTTTAGTATTTTTTGTTTTATTGTGTTACGAAATACGGGAGTTTTGTTGCCCCACCCTGTAGATAAAAATGATTTTTTGTCTGCCTGTCTATCCCTTATGCCTGCCTAAACCGTTCATCCGATTGCGATGAAACTTTGGAAAATGGTTGAGTGCTTGCCAGGGAAGGTTTCTAAGTTAAAACAAGAAAGAAAGTCGGTCAAGCCCGACTATAACATACTCTGTACCTGTGAAGTGCTGCCCATCACCTTTGCGACCGGTGCTGCCCATAATTGTTTGTTTTCATTATAACTCGACAACCGTTCATCCGATCTCTACCAGAATATAAAAAATGGCTGGAAAATGGTCCAAAAACTGCGAAATTTCAAAAGCTATTCCGCTCATTCGAATGCGATGAAACTTTGGGCAATGGTTCGACGCTTGCCCGCGAAGGGTTCAAAGGTCCAAAAACCGCGAAATTAGCAAAATTATGCCGCTCATCCGATTGTAATGAATCTTTGAGGATTGGTTATATGCTTGCTCTCCAAGCGGAAACCGCGAAATTTGCCAAAATTTCCGATTGCGATGAAACTTTTGGGCATGGTTGGACGCTTGCCCGGGTAGGTGCTGGGTTAAGGGGTTAGGTGGGTTTCAAAATTTCAGAAAAAATGTATTTTTTTTTTTGCTTATCTTATAATTCAATATGCTTTCTTTTTTTTTCCTTCGTCCAAGCACGAGCTTTAAGCATCTACTAACAGAAAATGTTTGGTTTTTGCATTTCTGATGAATCTGACTACGCCGAGGGTCCTTTTTTTGCGGGGTCACAGGAGACGACGTGTCCACGCCTTAATTTTTAATATTTTCAATAAAAATTTCACAATTTACTTATAAAATATAAACCTTTTAAAAGATAAATTGATGGAAGAAATAATTTGTTGGTTAAATAAAAAAATTCGTAAAAATGTACCTTTTTGAGCCTTTGAAACCCACCTAACCCCTTAAAGAAATGAGTGAAAAATGGTCCAAAAACCGCGAAATATAAAAAAAAATACCGTTTATTCAATTTCGATAGAACTTTCGGGAACGGTTGGACGCTTGCCTGCGAAGATTTCTAGGAAGAAGAAATGGGTGGGAAATGGTCCACAAGCGTGAAATTTGCATAGTTGTACCGATCATTGCGAGCAAACTTTATGGAATGGTTTAACGCTTATCGGCGATTGTTTTTAAATTCCAAAAACCGAGAAATTTGCAAAATTACCTAATGATCATATTTATGAAAGCGTAAATTTTGGTAAATGGACGATGCGATTGAACGATCCAAAATGCTAGGAGGTGTAAACCAAAGGTTCAAAGAAGTCGCAAATTTTGAAAAACTCTCTTGAGTTTAGATTATTATTTGACAGTCAAATACGTAGAGGTGATGATCGAACGGTCAAAAATATCGTTATATTTTCTTAATTTTACGTCGCATCTCGAAAGCAAAGATTTTCAATTGGATTCGGATAGGTATGCAAAAAATGTAGACACGGGATATTATAAGCTAGAAAGTACCCTTACAAAAACTAAACACATTAATTATAATAATTAGTTCAGTATGTATATTTATATCCCTTATTGGCGTCTAAGCCGCCGAACCGATCGTTACGAAATTTGACAGAATGTTCATATCGACCAGGATAGAATCATAGGCTATAAATTAAGTGAACCAATAGGAAAGCGGCTAAAAACGATTTAAAAGTGGTCCAGATCTACATTTTTCATTTTGGCTAAGAAACTCTGAAGAAAATTTTTATTCCCTTGCAGAGGGTATTATAACGCATTGAAGGAAGCATCTCCGACCACATAAAGTATATATATTCTTGATCAGCATGACGAGCTGAGTTGATTTAGCCTTGTCCGTCTGTCCGTCCGCCCGTCTGTCTGTTTCTATGCTATCTCCTCCGTCAGTTTTAAAGCTATCCTCACCAAACTTTGCACGAAGTCTTTTGGTACAAATACGCTGCACATTTGTCGGAACCGGCTGGATCGGATGACTATAGCATATAGCTGCCATTGGAACGATCGGTCGAAAAACTAGTTTTAGTGAGGAAAACTTTTTGTTTTTAATGAAAACGTCCTTGCCATTGGCATACACTTATTTTATATACTTTTACACAATTCTACAAAGTTTGGTCGAAATCGGATGACTGTAGCCTATAGCTCCCATAGGAACGATCGGTCGAAAAACTAGTTCTAGTGAGAAAAACTTTTTTGTTTTTACTGAAAACGTCCTTTTTTATTGGCATATTCTTATTTTATATACTTTAACACATTTCTACAAAGTTTTATCAAAATCGGATGACTATAGCATATATCTGCAATATGAATGATCGGTCAAAAAAGAAGTTCTAGTGAGAAAAACTTTTTTGTTTTAAATGGGATCGCCTCCAAATTTCGTAATTAACAGTGTATTATGCTTTTCAAAGATCTCATCCGAAGTTTGGTCGAAATCAGACATCTATATAGTATAGATCCCATAGAAAAGTAAGGTCCAAAAAGTAGTCTTTGTTAGAAAAACTTTTTTGTTTTCAATGGAAGCTGCAAGGGTATACAAAATTTTGGCCGAGCCGAAGTTAACTTTCCCCTATTTTTGGTCATAATTTTTACAGGAAACAATTAAATTAAACTAGTTTAAGCCAACATATAACATATATTTAAATTCCATTTCGACATTTTCAAATGCAAAGTCGAGCAATTACCATTTTTCTTATTTTTAGCATTCTTTTGCAGGGTTTTTCCTAAAAAGTACATATAGATATCATTAAATTTTGATATCTAAAAATCATTTTAAGGGTACAAAGAGTAAATAAAGATTGCATAAGAAATCATAACAAACTGTGGGAATGCAATTAACAGTAAGTTTTTTCTTCGCATTATAAAAGAAACCACAAAAATAATCATAGGGAAAAATGTGTCACATAACGTATGTCACGTAACGTACCATAATGAGTCAAATATAAAAAACACCAACATTTATTCTAAAAACAAGGAAGAATGTCGGTCAAGCCCGACTATATTATACTCTGTACCAGTTGGGGTCGCCGCTCGCATTTGCTCCCGATTATATTATATAAAATCGGTATCCAGGGAACACCACGAGGAGGCAATGGGGTCGATATATGAATAAAGACCTACGAGTCGACTTGAGTTGCTTAAATACTTATCATTTAATGTGCTGTTACATACTTTTGCACAAACTTATTATACTCTATGTACCTTTGGTACAGAGTATAATTAGAGAGAGAGAGATTGGCACGCGCCGCGAGAAAAAAACCTTTGCATTTGCCAGAGCTAGAGATGGGCGTACATCGAAAACTACGCGGGACTTCGGAGTGACCAGAATGACTTAACATCATTGTGATTGCTTGATATTATGGTAGAATTAAAAAACTGTAGTCAGATGGGTATCGGGCGATATATTTGTCCCGCGACCATCTCTAATTTTCTCTCTCAATATTGTGTTGTGGGAAAGGAAGGGGGAAAATGAGAGCGTCCCAGTTAGCTTCAAGAATCCAATTGGATCTAATGAGCTAGCCATAGCTGTAAGGTTTTGTATAGGATTTCGTTGTTGGAATTACTCAGACAATATATTTGCAGGTTTAATTCATTGAAAAGGTGGAATTTTTGGCGGGGCGGGGTCATCCAACCCACAACGATCCAATATGAATCGTTAAATAAAAATTTGTCCTAAAATATTGTTGGCTATCACTTTGCTGTGTAGTCGTTGCTCATATATACACACATCTAATACAATGTTTGTGTTTTGCTGCTGCAGGAGCAGCCCAGATATATTGAATTTTCGTTTGCTCATATCTTTACTACCGTTCATCCGATCTTTACCATTCCTTTGGCGGGTCGATAAATAATCCTGATTACTAAATATGTCCAGAAGGAACGAACCTTCTATCTATAAAACTGTGGGAGATATTACGTTTCTTTGGGGCGGGAGGGGGCGTGCAATTGAAAATAACTTATCTGCCAAAACATATCCCACATGTCAAACCTTTATCTCTTACCATCTCTGAGATCTGTGCGTTCATACGGACAGCAGACGGACATGGCTATATCGACTCGGCTATTGTGCTGATCAGAAAATATACTTTATGGGGTCGGAGATGCTTCCTTCTGGCTGTTACATACTTTGCACAAACTTATTATACTCTATGTACCTTTGGTACAAGCAGGCTACTAAAATGCTTTCAAAACCAATATGGACAATTTATATATTTTAACTACATATATGTAAAGTATAAAGGATATTATAAAATATCCTTTTGATTTTCGCACCTTTGAATGGATATTTTTAATCATCCAACGTCGCTGAAAATAGTCCACAGGATGACCATTTTTCATATCCTTTGGACGGTTTTCAGCTCCGTTGGATGATTGAAAGGATATTAAAAATGATTAATAGGATATTTAAGACATATCCATTCCAAATGGATCTTTTTTGGATAGAAAATCGGTCTTAAAATTAAGCCCATCGTTATCAGTATAAGATAATATTGTCTTAATTTACTAGTAAGAACGCAAATACACGTTTTCGGACTGGATTTAGAATCTATAAGGGCCAAATATATTAATTAACGCAACATATTCCGAAAACATGGATTTATGGATTCGATTTAATCCCATGAGTTCTGCAAACCGCTTTCGATCCCATATCGACCCACATCGTAAGGGAATTGGTTCGATTTTGGGTGGGAAGCGATTTGTAGATCACATACATAGGAGTATTTTCAATATTTCCAATATTTTAATAGTTCCAAAAAGATTTCAGCAGTGAAAACAGCTGAGCATTTTCTTTGCTGAAAAGATGAAAAACTTTTCTTCGTGTTAATTTGTCTGAGCCTCAAATATATATGGTCTCAGACTCAACGGGTTAGCGTTGGGAATCATAATTGATTTGTTGCAGTTTATCGTCATGAATGTTTCGGTGATATTGTCAATTTGAAACCATTTTGAGACAATTTGACCAACTTTCGAAATTCTTTTAGAATCAATCGGCTAAATATTTTTTTGTCCAGCTTAAAGCTATCACATTGCTGCATATTTACAGACATTTTTATATGTGGTGTAAATAACCTACTACCTACCTACCTAAACACGTACATACATACATACATACATACATTCGTGCGTACATACATATATTGGCATTCGTGGGCACGCGTCGCATTTGCCGTGTTCTTTTGTTAGCCTCACTCTGTGACTCTGATCCCATTTGCCCTCCGTGCTGCTCCTGCTGCTGGACAACAGCAACAGCAACAACAGCAGCAGCAACAACAACAATAGCGAAGGCAAAGTCGAGTCAGCCATCATCATCATAAACCATTAATTCAGCTCATAAACACGCCCCAGCATAACGAACCCCGACAAAACTTGACTGAAATCCTTTTCTCGTCGTCTCTGGGCCCAGAAACTTGATAATTTTCTATTTAATTATGTTAATGAAAATCAAAATGAAAATCAAACCGAAAAACGAGAATGAAAATTCATTTGCCATTTGCGGCTAATTGTCACGTGTCTGAAATCGGCAATGGCCCATCTATGTGTCGCATATCTCTTCTATCTCTCTCTCCTCTGTTCCCAGTTCTCAGTTCTCGGTTCCTTCTTTCGTATTTATCTTGCACGCGCCCACGTCCAACTTGGCAGGCAATCCATCAATGGGCGCGTGTTGCTTATAGAATTACCAACTAATTCGGTATTTATGAGGCTTCGTCGAGTGCATTGGGACCGAGAACGGCGACTGCCACCGGGCACTGGGTCCGGCGGGGGGGGGACTACTCGGTCTAGAAATTGGCATAGGAAGCCAGCAAATTGAGATGCTTGCCGGCAGAAATTGTTTTTAATCCAACCAACTGATGACGACTTCGTTGCGCCTTTTAACGGCGCGTAACCCCAAAACAAAAAAAAAACCAAAAAGAAAAAAATAATGGAGAAGCACCAGTTCCCAGGCACACGCCCAGCTCATTATTTTGATTTCGGTTATTGGTGGGAGTGGTTGAACTAGGTTTTTTGAAGGGTGGTTGGATTGTCGCAAACATATTGCAGGAATGGCAGGCAGATAGCACTTTTATTATCAAAGCTTGACCCAAAAATTGACCATGCCAATTTAAGAGATTTAAATCGACCGATATGGGTCAAATTCCTTGATATCACTGTGTATAGGAAAATGATATATCGGTGAAATTGTCAGAAATTGGCCAAAATATGCAAAACTGTCAGCTATTTCTTGGCGGATATTGACTTACAGGTCTTCCAGGGTCATTGATTTGTTGATATAAACCTTTCATTTCGAAAAGCCGTGGGGTCAATCTGGTAAACGCGGCGGCCAGTCAAACAATGACCTAAAAAATCCATTGTAGCGCCATATTGTTGAAACCATTAGTGCACCATTCAATTTTAACGAACAATTGGCTTCAAAAAATTGATTATCATATCGCTATACGGCTCCTGATTGACGGTAATCATCTTCATCTTCGAAAAAGAACGGCCCCATAACCATTTTAGCATAAACGCCACACCAAACAGTGACTTAAATCTCTTGAGGGTTTTTTAGTGGCATAAATACGGCATTTTCGTTTGTTTACCGTTCCATTCAACGTAAAATGAGCTTCATCGGTCACGATAGTTTTGTGCCAAAATTGTTCATTATCATCAGCCATTTCTGCGAACGTTCCATAGTAAAAATCTATTTGGACTTTCGCTTCAAACGCGCTATGTAAGTAGTCGAACTGGCATCGCTGTCAAAAGTTATGGTGTTGCCAGATGGGTCCGTCGAATATGGCCGACCATGCATCTGATAAAGCTATGAACCATAATCTTTACTGTCTCAAGACAGGTTCCGAACCAGATTGAACCGGTTCAACAATGGTTCGGAGTCATATCTAAAAAATATCTAGACTCTAAACTTAAGACAACAAAGAAATTCGGTTAAGCCTGACTATAATATACTCTGTACCTGTGAGGTGCTGCCCATCACAGTTGCGACCAGTGCTGCCCATAATTGTTTGTTTTCATTATAACTCTACAAACGTTCATCCGAACTTGACCATTCCTTTGACGGATCGATAAGTAATCTTGATTTAAAAATATGTCCAGAAGGTTAGAACCTTATATCTATAAAACTGACGGAGATATGACGTTTTGCCTAAATTGCGGGCGCGTGGCAAAACTTGAAAATTAACTTGAACTGCCTGCAAGTATAGGGAAGTTTTTGTCCCATACACGTCGAACCTCTATCTCTTACCATCTCTGAGACCTTTGCGTTCATATGAACAGACGGACGGACAGACGGACATGGCTATATCGACTCGGCTGTTGATGCTTTTTTTTTTAATGTTTAAGACATATTTATTTGTGAAATTAGCACCTGAAAACTAATTTTTTTTACAGCTTACTGTTACTTCTTAAAAAGCTAACTTGTAATGTAAGGAATATTCATATAAATTGTACAATATTTTTTGAGTTTAGGGTGTGTTTAAAATGTGCTTATCTTATAGTAGGGATTTAAGATCCTAGATCCTTCTATTGGCAAGGTCAGTTGGGTGGACCTTTAGCAGCCTCTCCTTGCCCTGATTTCGTTTATCCTTCGCCTTTTGAGGAGACGTCTTGCAAAGTTGTTGGAATGAGAAGCCGCCATGTCTAGGTACCGCGCAGCCTGACTGTATATGGTGTCGCCAACCATTGGGACGCCACATTCTTTCTCGATGTCTCGAGTGCGAATAAACCACTCAGCTTCAGTGATTCGTCTGAGGATTTTGGCCTGAAAGACCCTGATTTTGTTAAGGTGGTACGCCATACCTCCTTATTGGTGCCAGGATGACCTTGAAAATAAGGACCTTATTCCTAAGCGAGAGTTTATTATTGGCGTTGAGTATCCAACTCATTTACTACCAGATAGACTAATAGCAAGACTCTGGGGCTACTGTCTTTTCTGAGTGTGTGCCTGACACTAACACACTTCTCAGGGTTGATAGATTTATTCCAGCTTCAGGCTTAGTTCTCAAACCTCTTGAGGTAATCTTGCAACGCATCTGTTGCGGAATAGACGCTGGCTGTTGATGCTGATCAAGAATATATAAATAATATATATATATACTTTATAGGGTCGAAGATGCTTCCTTCTGGCTGTTACATACTTTTGCACAAACTTTATATACTCTGGGTGTCTCTGGTACAGAGTATAAGCTGTCATGAGAACGATCGGTCGAAAAACTAGTTCTAGTGGGAAAAACTTTTTTGTTTTTAATGAAAACGTCTTTTTTATTGGCATATTCTTATTTTATATACTTTAACACATTTCTACAAAGTTTTTATTAAAATCGGATGACTATAGCATATAGCTCCAGTATGAATGATCGGTCAAAAAAGAAGTTCTAGTGAGAAAAACTTTTTTGTTTTAAATGGGATCGCCTCCAAGTTTCGTAATTAACAGTGTATTATGCTTTTCCATGATTTCACCAAGTTTGGTCGAAATCAAACATCTATATAGAATAGATCCCATAGAAAAGTATGGTCCAAAAAGTAGTCTTAGAAAAACTTTTTTGTTTTCAATGGAGGCTGCAAGGGTATACAAAACTTCGGCCGAGCCGAAGTTCACTTTCCCCTATTTTGTATATAAATATTATTCATAGTTGGTTAATATTATACATAAATCTCTAATAAAATCCTTAAACTTAAATGAATGTAAATCAGAGTTTCAATTTTGGTTCATTGATTACAACCCTACACACTGCTTGAATTACAGAATATAGAGCCGTGCTGCAAGAACATTACAAAGTACTTCATTTACATTTGCTTAAGGGGGTATAGTTGCTTAGCAAAAGTTTTTTTTTCCAATTTTGTTTGCATAATTTTATAGCTAGGATATTTGAGAATATCGTCCTAAAAGGATTTTTTAAAATTCGACATACTTTAGAAGATATAGCCCATTTAATGACCCAAAGTGACCCGATTTGCTCAAAGTTTATCTCGAAAACGCGTTTTTCGAGCTGGCGGCACTGATTGCGCTCGTAGTTCTGAGCCAATTTTGATGAAACAAAGTGCAATCGACGCAAAATTGTTACCATTAGGGCCCCTATTTCAATAATAATTTAAAAAATTTTTTACTTCTTTTTTATAAACTACAAAAAAATTGGCCAAAATCGATTTTTCATTTTTCAATGGCCGCCATTTTGTAAAAAAAAATCGCAAAATAATGATTGAAATAGGGTCCCGAATTACATCTGTACTGAATCCAAGGCCGTTTACTTTTTCCATTTCAGATGATCCGAAGTGGAGTTATCCGTGCCGCTAGCAGCATACCTTTTTTTCGACGTCCAACTTTGAAGGCCCACAACTTTTTAAACAGCCCTCGAACAAAGGAAAAAATTTTGTTTATTTAATTAAACATGTTCTTAATACAATAAAAAACAGAGTTTAAATAACTATTTCCGTTTTCAAATAAGATTTTTTTTAAAAAAGGTCCAAAAACGGCCTTACAATCAGCAATACCCCCTTAAGGATATGCCTATTACTCAATAGTACATTGGGTCGTATAGCATCTGCATTATAACAGCGCATACGATTTAAAATATGTGTGTTTTAATGGCCGGTCCGGAAACACCGTCGATTACAATTCTTAGATCAGCATATGCAGTTGTAATGGAGCTGCGAAAAGCTATTGGCTATCGCCTACTTATTCGATTACTGGTAATGAGGTTTCGAAAGCAGGCACGCCACAAAGCGGCCATGCTAATGGAAAAGTAATCTGGGTTGTAATCGATTCTGTCTGGCTGTGTTAAGGAGGTGCTCGATTCCGTTATGTGCATTTGCGCCGCTGGGTTGTTTCCTTCAAGCTGTTATCGTATGACAGCTTCGTGTGTTTCTCTCATAGAAAACAATGTGACAGAAAGCACGAGAGAAGCAAAAACAAGTGTTCTGTTCTGAGAGTGAGCAAGTATGTTTTAATCTTACCTGTCATGGTTGTGAGCAGGACAGCACTGAAAAAATTGGTTAACCATATTTTGGAAGCTCTGGCTAGAACTCATGATTGAAAAACTGGGTATGAGGTGATGCTACCAGAAGTCCCTTCTATTAGAAGGGTTCCATCCCGGGTTTTTATACTCTGTACCAGAGGTACTCAGAGTATATTAAGTTTGTGCAAAAGTGTCCGTCTATCCGTCCGTCTGTCTGTCCATCTGTCCGTATGAAAAAACAGATCTCAGAGATGGTAAGAGATAGAGGCTTGACTTGTATGGAACATATGTTTTTTATACTTGCAGGCAGATCAAGTTTATTTTTAATTTTGGCCACAACTCCTCCCGCCCCCCGCAATATCGAAAAAAACGTCATATCTCCCACAGCTTTATATAGTAGATAGAAGGTTTGAACCTTCTGGACATATTTAGTATTCGGGATTTTTTATCGATCCGATGAAGGAATTTTAAAGATCGGATGAACGATATTCGAGTTATAAGGAAAACAAACAGTTATGGGCAGCTCCGGTCGCAACGGTGATGGGCAGCACTTCACAGGTAGAGAGGATGTTATAGGCGGGCTTGACCGACTATCTTTCTTGTTTTTAATGTCGTACTGTGTAATTAGGGAAACGATTTTATTGCCAGCACTAAGCGTATATAAGAGTGCAACTTTCCGTTACTGTAGAGTGAAAGCATCTCACGGCTGAGCTAATGGTGCAGTGTCAGCAAATCGAAGCCCCCATCTCGCTCGCAGACCAATATCTAAGTAAAATGCAATGTACGCGCTCTGTTGAACTACTTCACGCACCTTTTATTCTCCGATTGTCCAATATCAATATCGATTTGATTGACAATTTCTAACAAAAACAGAAGCTTGAAGTTTGGGAATCAATCGTTTCTTATGTTCACCCAGTCGTGCTTGACTGCATGCCAGAAGCACATCCCGCATACAACTTTTGCCACTAAGAAGTAGTTGCAAAAACCTGCAATCTTCCTTTCGCTTTTGTATAGGGGCGAAACGCAGCAGAAACTGTTCTATTAGAAACAACGTTTGCATGTGTTGTTGTTGTTGGTTCAACTTCGTAAAAACGCTCGGCTCTCTCTGATCCATGCTGCATGCGTCCTACAGGGTGGGTCAAAAGAAGTCACCCTATTGGAAGATGCTTTTATTTTTACAAATAGCCGCCAAAGTCAGATCTGTTTTGACATTTGTGGACTAGACAGATGTAGAATACAAGTGAACAAGCCATGGATCGATATACTCCCCAAGAACGCGGAATAATCGTGAATAATCGATTTTTCGACCAAAATCATAATGAGCGATGAGGCTCATTTCCACCTCATTCCGCCCGATTTAACCGTTGCAGACTTTTTTTGTGGGATTTTGAAATCCCGTGTTTACGTAACCAAGCCCGAGACCTTGGAAGCCCTCAAGGACAACATTCGACATGAGTGCGAGAATCTGCAGCCCGAAGTTCTTGCCAAAGTGATGAAAAATGCCATAAAACGAGCCCGTATGGCAATCAATTGTAACGGCGCCCATTTGGCCGATATCATCTTCTCGAAATGACCTATAAAATTCAGTTTCAGAGCTTGGCTTTTTAATGATTTTCAGTTAATTCAAAATGTTATATGTTGTTGACTGGAGTGACTTTTCCTCTTCCCCGTTGTGGCGGCCATTATTCAGCTAA